>NW_010581649.1:167668-192915 GCF_000705375.1 Tinamus guttatus
ATGAGGGACAGTGTTAAAAATGCTCTGTGTCTAACATTGCCTTTTATACCACAAGTGAGACAACTATTTCTCTTATTGTGTGATATAGCAGTGGCTACATGGTTGTGCAGCAACCATAATTTGACTCAGCTGTTGCTGTCTTCACCTGTCGCATCAACTATTTCTTTCACTGCTCTCATATTCGTTGTCTTTTCATGGGTTGTGCTTCTGTGGGTTCTGATTCCTACCTCTGTCTCTTTGCGGCTCCAAGAAACCACTGGCCCTTGATCAATCCAAGAATAAATACCTGCACTATTGAATCTCATGTCCCACATCCTATCGGCCAGAGAATTCCCAGTGATTCCTGCAGCAAATGACTATAATATAGTTCAATTAGTTATCTTTTCTCTCCTCTTTAGCTTTTTCTAACTTTTTATAAAGTTATATAGCTACACCTTTCTGAAAATCTGATAATTATGATAAAGTATATGTCTCTATCTTGTTCTATTATAAACAGAATCATTTCCTTACCTTAGAAATCTTGTTTTTTTTTTAAAAAAAAAAAAGCCAGCTACATATATGTTACCTCATTCTGCAATATATATCTGTAAAATGAAGATGCAAATAATAAATAAATTTATTTTCTGTGTGTGCAAACTTGGAGTTTCTCTAAAGTCGTTGTAAAAATTCTGTGAGAGGGGATAGCACATTCCTAATGTTATACTGGACAGCTAGTGTTATTGAGAAGCTCTATGTTTATCTAAGTGTTGACTGTTCTTCACTGCTACAAGCAAGAGAAAAAGACATGCATAAGGAGTTGGGCAAAACCCCAAGCTCCAAGTAAACCACTGTGATTTTTGGTTTATCTCCCAGTTTAATGGAACAGGCTTCTTAATGTTTAATACCCTGATAATGTTTGCAAGCAGTTCACTAGACTTTTAAATAATGTATGCTAGTATTTGGCTGAAGCCATATATCATATTTGTATTTAATGATTGTAGATTATATTTTCTTCTTGGTGAGGCCATGGCTGGAAGGTCTATATTGATTGACCAGACAAAAAGTGAATTAAATATTGCTCACCATCTCAAGGAAAGTGAAATTGCTGAATGATGTCTTACATCTAGCCAAAAATCCATTTCAATTCTCACCTCCCTTCCCCCAAAATCTATGATTTGTTTCTGTGTAGATGCTACAGGGAACAGAAACTGACTATATTCATGACTATACTGAGGATATTAGCTCTCCAGCTAGGGACAGGTATGTGTACATTCTTATCTAATATCTCCCACAGTAATGAAGGGAAGAGCTTGTAATGCCTGACCTGAGGGATTCAGTGCTTTTAGAAAAGTTTTAATCATCTTTTCCAAAATTTCTTTTTAGAAAAAAAGCATTGAACCAAATGCTCAAAACAAGACACTCACTTTTTTGAGCAATTCCTAGGAGTTACTGCAAAATACATTATGTGTTACTTTACATATGCTATCAATAGCGATTTTTATTTTTTCCAAGACCAGGTATAAATCCATCCTGTTCCTTTATTAACCCTCAGTACATACTGACAGTCTTATCATTGTCAAGACATTTTAAACTAGGATGAGGGAGTTCTGTCACTGTGCTCAAGAATTTTCACAACTAATTAAAACATTTTTGAAAGCTAGTTGTGAAACGAGAGGTCCTGCTAAACTATCATGCATCCAAGATTATGAGGATTTTGTATTAAGTGTTTCTGGGTAGGCAGTGAGTTATGAAAAAAAAAATAATATAATAAACTCTTGTGTACTTTTTGCAAACTTGAAACTAATTCCTTTGATTTGAACTGTTGTTTCTGTTGACTGTTTCTTCTAATAAAGGTGATAGCATGGGTTACCATGTTGAAGAAATGTGTTTTTAACTTGTCATCAGCCTGTAAGGGCTTCTTTTATCCAGCATAGCAGGCTTTCCCCTTTCTTAGCAATCTGCCCATTTCAAGATGTCTAGAGCCAAAGCCGACAGTGGGAGGCAGACTTAGTTAACTGAAATCAGCTTACAGTAATAAAACTGTCCCGCTGAAAGAGTCCTGAGAGTTATCTTGTTTTTGAGAAGCTTTTCATTCCTTCTGTTAATCTGCATCAGAATAAAGAGAGCTGGTAACAACCTGCTTTGTTATTCTGATGTATCCTGCAATTAATTGCTGTAACTTTAAAGCATGCAAAACAGTATGTCAGTATAACTGCTATAAGCCAGGGTTCCCCACAAACAATAAACTGTGCTTTTATGAAACAGTAGAATAACTTACTATTTCTGAACAGTAAGTAACAAGGACAAAAAGAAAAAAAAAAAGGAGGAAAAAAAATACAGATTTGCTAGAGCCATTTTTTTACTCCAAAGTATATCATGTCACAGTTCAGATGCCCTATAGTAGTCATTAACTTTCCATGAAATTATTTGCTTTATACTCTCCACTTTTTGCAGTTATGTACTGGAGAGGAGGGAAACTGAGTGCTTTGTGGATGGAAAATGATACATTTTTGATGTAATAGCATAATCTAAAAAGACTTTTTCACAAATATAAGCAATTCTACAGCAGTCCCTGCACAGACTGTCCCTCGGTTAGCTGTTTTTTAGAGACACTCTTGGAGATGTCTGGGGGTTGAAACGGTTTAGGGATACACATGGGTTAACTGAAAAAGAAAAAGTGTTTAATTCATGGTGCTGTTTCAGAGAATAAACTTCAAGGACATGTTCTGCATTGACTTTGGGAGTTTGATATTTTCACACAGGAATCTTCTCACTTCTAAACATACCTAAATAAATTAGCATTTTTATAATGCATAGAACTCTCCGAAACTGAATAAAAACATAGTATCCCAGGTAGATGTTCTGTTCAACCAGAAAAAAAAAAAGTTATATGTAATATAAAACCAGAACTTCCACAAGTTACAAAAGCAACATATGAGCTCAGGATTTTGTATGTAGAATTTTGTGAATTCCTCCAAAATGGAAATCTCATTGCTCAGGAACAAAGCAGATATCTACTTGGATAGTTTCTGGTGGTTGAATACATATTTTCAGAATAGTAGAAAAGTAAGCTATAGAATGCCTAATTCTATTTCTGTTTTGTGTCTAAATTACAACTGGCAAAACAATCCTTCAGTTTTAACTCTTCCCATATAGTCAACAGAGAGAAAAAAAAAATACTTTAAAACCTCTAAATTTTTGTGTTATGTCAAGTATGAAAAATAGGCAGAAGGAATCTCTCTCCAAAGGTCTCCAAAAACAATTATGTCTGTTGCTAAAGCAGACTCCTAAATGAGGAGGGAGTTTTGGAAGGAAATGCTTACAGTGTCTAGTCCAGAGGAAAGGAAACCAGAGCAGTGGTGGAGAATGAAAACATATTGATTTTTAACTGTAATATAATCAATACCTTTCCTTGTTTTTGTGGCAGAAGATTGAGGATGTTTGCTTCCATTGTTCCTTTGTTGTCCAACTTGGACACTGGCAGCAGAAGGGAAGACCTAGCAAAAACATAACATATTCTTGCACAGTTCTGACAGATATTTTGGATTTTTTTTCTTTTTCTTTTTTTTTCTTTCTTTCCAGAATCACTGTCAGAACAATTGAATAAAACAATGAAATTCGATATGTAAATGGCAAAAGGGCAGAAGAAAAGTAACTGCTAAGTACTTACTCCTTCACCTTTTAAGCTGACCTGGGTAGTTCTCAAATAATAACAAAAAGAGGGAAGTGGAAAGGCAAGCTCAAAAATATTTCTTCCATCGATGAATGCCTGCAACACAATATTTCCTTTGATTCAGTGTTTTGACAGAAAATATCTGTCCATTTGCTCACATTCTTCAACCTGAAAGTATGGGAAAGGAATGGGGGATGTTGTTTTTCTAGTTAGTTAGCATGCAGAAAAAAAAAGAAAATTACAAACTTTTCTGAAGTAAAGAAATGAGAATGAGCAAGGTTGATCCTATCTGTGGAAGTAAATAACATGAAATGATGAAGAAATTAGTTCAAGTAATGGAGATACTATCTAAAACTGATAGAGGAGAGGGAAGCACAGCTTGAAGGATGATGGCAGAAGGCTCATTAGGGGAGGAGAATAACTGCATATTGAGGTAGAGGATACTGAACAGCAGAAAGTGATGATCACCATATCTTTTAATAAGAACACAGCTAGCTCAAACAGGGTGTGATAATAATTCTCTCCTGTGCTCACTTTTCTAAGACTGGCCGACACTGGAGGGTATAGAAACCAGATTCTTAAATTGTCAGCTAATCAATACAGCCTTTGGGGACACTAATATGAAAAAACTACGTAGTTCTTCAGATAGAGTACCTTGTGGTGTGAAAGCAGACCAGATGGAAAGCTTTGATAACCCATGAATGAGACAACTTTAGGTATACAGGCTTCATCCTTCCAATTAAAGGACTCTTGTAGTAACAAGCATCTGGAGATGTATTTTTCTTATATAACACGTAGTCTTAAAGAGTGATTGGTTATTCCCCAAGGCTAATGACCAGAAAGAAGATGCAGAGACACCACAGATGGAAAAGCAGATTGCTTAGGGTTGATAAAAGACATTATACTTTTGCAGCATACAGAGAATCTGCCTGCAGATGGGCATGGCCCTAGAGAAGATTTGCATTGGACTACCCATTTTGCTAGAATTCACAGTTCATTAGTCTATGACTTAGTTGTATCTTCATTGGGGTTGTGAAAGGAAAGCATGGGCAGGAGGCAAGACTACCGAGGAACACAAAAACAGACAAATCTCATCTCTAAGAAGCAGGATTGCTATAATTGCAGACTACTGTAAATATATAGGTAAAAGACATTCCAAAACTATAAGGAAAGTTTTAGGGGAAAGAGGACAAAAGTAACAATCTTGAACATAAATAGATTGGCAGATAAAAGACTTATTGTTCAGTTAAAAAAAAAAAAAAAAAAAAGATGAACCTGTTGAATAAAAGTTACTGAGAAAATTCCCACTATGTCTAGAAGTTCTGAACGCAATTCTGTATGGACTAGTATACTAATACCATTAGGATTAGATATTTTTTCCTTACCGTAGATTTCATGCATTAAGTTTAAATAAAACATAACATCCAAAATTATACTGAGACCAGATATCTTTAGATTCTGGGACTGACATATTTTGACATAATGTGCTCAAGTAGTTTCTAACACATATCCAAAATGAATATTCAAGACTTTCAAGAAACTAATAAGAAAATACACTGAGGTACACGAAGTTTGTTTTGATCATACGGAAAACCACTGCAACATTTTTTTTAAATCAAGAGACTATGTTACAGGTCCTTGAAATCATTAGAGAAACCCCAATTGTTCTGCACCAGTCTGCAGGGGAAGGAACACCTGATTCATAAGAAGTCATCAGAGCTAGTTCAGATGTTGCCCACATCCTGGTATGATGCTGTCTTTGTACATATATTTATTTTTTCAAATAATTTAATTTCACAGCAAATGAAGCTCAGGTCATTGGGTTATCTTCTTGACCTCCGTGAATATTAATAGTCTTATGACTCTGGGGATTTTTTCCAGTATTGCAAGATTTGATAAAAATGAGCATTACCTGACCCAGAATATACTCATTTAGTAATGTTGTTTGCAAGTTAGTCAAACCTGATTATTTGAAAATATTTATTTCTAGTAGATGTTGCTTAACATGCTGCACTGTTACTAAAAGGCTGGAAACTGCTTCATCATCCTTGTGTGATACAATCAATCATGCTGTTACTTCTCAGTACAGAAAAACATACTCATAGACTACTTCAGGCTTTTTTTCTTTGTTTTTAATAAATTAGTTCTCTATTAATGGACTCAAACTGTTCTTTTCTTTTTTAAAAAATTAATAAATGACAATCTTATTACTGCCATTAGTTCTACTAGCCATGGATTTTTTTTCTTTATTTACTTCTCTTATCAACTTTGAATGTATATAAAAGGTTTTACATATTCCTTTTCCATTCATAAAATATTATAGTTTCTTGTTGCTGCTCTTGCCTAATCCCTATCCAGTAATAAAATCTTCTCTAATGTCATCTTCTTTCTTGATTATGGAATTGTAGCTGCTAAGACATTCAATAAACTCTGCTTAAAGGACAACAATTTTAATTTACACTTTTTTTCTATCTATTATTGGGTTGAATTATCTCAGGCTTTAAAAAACTTGCATTTATTTGGAGTGGGTGAATACTTATTGTGAATTAGGATATTTCTTTTCTTGACCGTTTTGAAAATAACTATCAGGATGACGGATTCTTAGGCAACATTGAACAGATCCATCAACCCATCAATTTACCTTGACCTTCCATAATTAGATCCTAAAGAGTCAACTGGTGACAAACATCATAGCCAACTTTGGCATACATTAGTTCCCAAAGAATATGGAAAACTGTACAGTGTCAAATCAGACTTGGAGATTCCCTTTACCTGCACAAATACATATTTCCTGGGCAGAAAAAAAAGCAATGACTTGCAACAGAAGTCAGTGATTTGTATTTTACTCCGTTGTTTTAAACAGTTGAATCGCATTCTATATAGTGTGGTTTGGGCCTTTTATTTTTTTCCCCCTTTTAGTTATGCAAGTAATGCCATAAATGTAACTGTAAAAACATGTCTCTGATTACAGCGTCAAAAATTCCAGCTTTATGTTTAAATAAAATAAATATGACACTCCATAAAGTCACAATAATAATAATTAATAATAATAAAATATACAGTCACAAAATATATAATCTTGGGTTAACTATATCAGTTGCACAGTAACTCTACATTTCCTCCTGACACTGTATTACCATTATTAAGATGCATTAAGATTCTGTATTAAGATATATTAAAAATGCTTTAAGGATTGAGTCATGCTACATTAAATGGATATATTTTTAATATAAAATATACATAATATATTGTATAATATACATGATATATATGTGTGTGTGTGTGTGTGTGTGTATATATGTAAAATAATTAGGTAAGTGTGATGCGTAATGCCTCCGAAGTCTAAATACCCATAAGCAAATAATTTAATCTCTCTGTGCTTCAGTTTCTCAATGGCAATGAATTCATTCACCGTATTTTGCCTAGTCAGTTTAGATAGAAATCTCCTCAGGGCAGAGTCTGTCTCTTGTGTTTATGTAGTCCCAAGTATAATGGACCCTGATTTCATGTGCTTCGAGGCTCTGTGGTAATACTAATAATTAATTGTTTCACTTGATGTTTACAATAGAGATGATTTTGAGCTGCCTGACATGGAGTCTCTTTTAATTAATTTCTTGCAATGCAGTCCTGACTTCTTTCCAGCTCACTCCTACGATCCAAAGTTTGGGATTGTTAGATGCAGTATTTTCAGTGATACTAAGGTCTAATTGTTATAACAGACCAGCTGCAGGGCCACAGTATATTAGAAGTGCTGCAAAGCCAAGTCTTGTTTATTTTACAAAAAAATCTCACATTCGTTAAGGCTCTTTAAGGGAAGCTATTATGTTTTCTTTATAATGAGTAAGCTATTGCCAAGTATTTGTGTATGCATGCTGCTTTTTAAATTCCACTTAATAAATAAGGTTCCTTTTAAATGTAAAGTGTAAATTAGAAGCTCAAAGGATTACTGTATTTTCCAGCTTATTAGTCACTGTTCTCCTTTAGTCTAAAACATGCAAATTAACGGCTTTCAGGAAAAAATCTGGACACTTGATTTATGACTTATATTTGCAAATCTGAGAGTGGTTCTCAGATAAACTGCTGTGAAAAACACTGTTAGTAGTTATCCTGTATTAACTACCTTTAAGTGGTGTAATGATGTATTTCCTTGGCCTGACAGACACATCTTTTGGGTCTTAAAGCTTAACAGAGTCCCTTTTTGTTAGTCTGCTGGGCATATTTTTCTCTAGGCATAATGAGGAACTTAAACTGTGAATAAGGCTCCAAAAATCAAAACCTTGCTCTTGCTGATAGTTACTTACGCATACGAATATATGCGTCAACAGTAACAGAACTATTTCCCAGAGTCAGTACTGATCAGCATACATAATGATTCCTTTCTTGGCTCGAAAAATTATGCTGCAAGTTGGTCATGCAAGTTTTCTAGCTGTTCAACCCACTATTGGCTAAAATCATACTTTCTTCAGAATGTCTCAGCTTATAGCTTTGTCCCACTGGAAAGTTTCAGCAAATTTTCCAGTCAGATACTGCAATTAATAGTTGTAAATTCTGTCAATTTTTACAGCAAAGTTCAGTCAAAGATAGTGCAGAGCTGTGAGTACCAGCAGTTCCAAAGACCTGATTGACAGAACCCTTCGCTGTGCTATCGATTGGCGGATGAGAAACCAGATGAGACCAGCTGTCTGCTTCTAGCTTCTGAATACTATTTTATATATATATATATGTATTTAATATTACTTTCTCAGAAAAATAATTCTTATAATTTCCTTTGAGCAATGATAAGAACAAGACAATGTAGACAGGTTTAGGGAACGATCCTGCTATTAAAATATGACCCTCACGCCTGATAACCTGTCTTTGTACAGTTGGAGAAATACACAATTGGTTTGAAACCATTTAACAGTCCTACAGGAGTCTGACAATCCAAGAGACTTATACAATTTCAAGAGCACTATTATAATTATCTCCTTATCGTAAGTTTCATTATAGTTCTTTGGAAAACTTAAAATTATTTCTGTTTTGTCCTTTTGAAGACCATAATATATTGCTCCTGAAGCACTTGCACACATGGTAATATATTTGGGAAGTGGTCACACATTTTGAGTAAAACTTTATTAAAACTGGAGCAATAATAGATAGTGCATATATGTGTATATGCATATAATACAGTCTATATCTTATTTTTTGCAAAGTCCCTCTGTGGCAAAGTAAGAGCTGCCAATATGAGGAAAGCCACAGTTTAGGTGAATCAGCTGCTGAAACACATGTATATAAGCCTTCTAAATCCTCAAAGGGAAGAGACAAAATCCATACAAGTAAAGAGAACAGCATGTTGTAAAAGAGAAGATAATGCAATGGTCATGCCTTACAAATCAGGTCTTGTCTAAGGATCCAGAGGAGTGATATACGCTATCTAGATAGAAGTCCTCCAGGTGGTATGGTCCCTTCACAAGACTGAGGACAAGAGATGCTTTAATAGATGCCCTCAGAACGAAAACTTTAGTTCAAGGACCCATACCTCTATAGGCAAAAGTTAGGAATGATAACCTGGAAGGGTTAGAAGTGCAGGAGCATTAACTGCTTTAATTCTCAGAGGATGACAAAGACTTGCTGAGATGTGACATAAATGTGTCACTCCCAGTTAACCCACCAAGACTCAAAGCAGAGTATATCAGACTACTGTGAGCACATATGTTTCTTGATACTATCTGGCTCAAATATATTCAAGCGAAAGAGCAATGATACAGAGCAGGATTAATGAATAAGCTAAATAAAACACTTTATCCTTTCTTGCCCTCCTCTCTCTCCTCATGCCTCTGACTACTCCAAGCATTAATTGCCATCAAACCACAGAGCTGATCCAAAGACACATTAGGTCAACAAAAGATTGCTTTCAGTGAACTTTGGATGCAACTTGCAAATGCAAGGGCAAAGTGGCCTATCTTCATTAATAGGCTTGATATGTTTGCCTAGCTACTGGGATCATTTGGGGTGGGTTGGTAGACAAGACAATCTCTCCATTTCTGGATGTTTTTGCAGAACTCCTCCCCTCTATGTACTGCATAATTTTATTCTGCCCAATTATCAAGTTCCTAATTAACATCTAAGTCTGTGCTGAACTAACTGATGTATTTCATTAGCTATGTTTAATCATAATTGCCTAATATGACAATAATTAAATAAGAGTAAGTGCTAGTATGAAGATTAAATAGCCAAAATCAGTTGTAGTTTTCTGAAGCCTCTATTATCCTCTATTTTGCCCCTCTATTTTTAGCCTTATCCTTTCACACCCTCACTGACCGAATGATTCTATTCCAGCCTATTACTAACTACTACTACTAATTTTCTCTAAGGGCTTTCTCCTGTGGCTCCTGCACCGTTCCTATACAGCTTGCAATCTTTCTTATTGAAACAGAAGGTTTACAATCCTCTTGGTTAACAAAAGCACAAATGATAAATCAGATCTCATTTTGACAGTGTGTTTGGTGGCTTAGTGTGGGAAATTCATACATTCAGAGAGCTCTGCACAAGTTCTGATTTAGCCCCTATTTTGACATCCCTCTATGTATAAATTCATAACCAAACTACCCCATAACGCTCCATGTTGGAGGACTATATAAGGGCAGTGTCTTGTGCAGAGTAAATAAACTTCACTAATTACAATATAAGTATAAAATTAGAGCAGCAGAGAATTTCACTGATGGGATAGGATTTCACTCTGGGATCTTAATTGCTTGTGACTACAGTATGGATGTTTTGACCAGGTCATTACTATCATATATACTACCATGTTTAAAGACTAACACTCAAAGAAATGAGAATCCAGGGTTATTTTGGAATAGTCTTCAAATATTATTCATAGAAAAAGGTGAAAGCACGCTCTCAAAAATACTGACACTCTTACTGCCAACAACTTTGAATTTAGAAATCTGTATGCTTGATGTACTTTCATTTGCATAATTTCATTACTGTTGAGAAATGCCAGCAACTGACCAAATGTTAGCAAGAAAGTTAAATCAAAGCATTTTTTCCAGACCAGCAAGTGTTTGCAGCTTTACCTTATTTGTACCTTCAAAGACAAGTTCTACTTTATGTGGACTTTTAATGTTTACAGTCATTACTCTTGGAAAAATGGTGTATATTTAGAACTTGTGTTCAGAACAAAAAAAAAAAAAAAGTGAATCCTCTGCCTTTTGCCTCCTTATATTTATTTTACTGAATTTCTTGTCTTTGTGCTGTCCTTTCTATTACCTTTCTTTTGGTCCCAATTTAATGTGCTGATTCTCCTCCAAACCATTGCCTCTCTGAAATAGAGTGAACTTTTGTAGAATTCTAATTTCCGAATTAGGGAGTTTATTTGTTTTTTTGTTTGTTTGTTTTGTATTGTTTTAACCTAAAGATATTCAAGCACATACTTCTGCAGATGCAGATTTACTGGAGGCAGGGGAGATGCACAACACAGGGGAGCTGCACATCCCCTGCCTGCAGCTGCTGCTCCAACTAATCCACACTATTACACAACCAGTCATGTGTAGGTCTCCTTACAGTCAAAAAACTCAAATCAGGTTATACTATTACATGATCCCTGAATCAGGAATTTCAACATCAAACTAAGCAGCTTGAAATATGGGAACCCAGAGACCAACAAACCTTGTGTTTGGGACATAAAAGTCTACAGAGTTGGTGCAATAGTGTCTTGTACTGAAGCACCAAGCTGTGGTATTTTGATTCATGTGCTGCCATCTGCCAGAAATCCCCACATTTATCCTAACCAGTTGGCTAATGCTGCAGCTGGTTGAGTTCAGACCTACTTCTTAAGTCAAGGCCTGCTTCCTATGGCAGCTGTGCTGACAAGACTGAGCAGGAAAAGGAATTTTTGCAGGTTGCTGCTCTTTGAAATAGCACAGCACAATGTTTCCTCAGTGTACTTGAAGTGCCAGTGTCAAATCACAAACTCAGATACTCTGTGTACAGTCTTACTATTTTTATATATTGACACATTTACAAACTCAATTTCACGTACTGTTTCTTTGAATCTAAGGAGACAGTCTTTAAGGTGGAAATATCTCTGTTTGGGGATCCTTGTCCACTTTAATGAGATTTTCCTTCTGTTTTTCTTCTTCCTCTTGCCAGCAGTGCAAGGAAGAACAAAAACCCTGTCTGTCAATCAGCAGAGAGAGAAGGGGACTGCTACATTTCAAATATGTACAGTCTAATATTTGAAGGTGCTGATTTGCTTTCTGAGAGTGCCACATGACAGCTCTGATGCTGAGCTCCTTCTCATCGTTCACTTTTCATCCCCATATTTCTTTTATGTGAAAAAAGGAAGAGCAAAGGGAAGTCATGTGCAAGTTTCTCTTGCGTGCTGAATTCCGATGAGATGGTACTTAGGTCCCAACTCAGTAACTTTTCTGCAGTGTTTTCTTTAGTCACTAAACCCTTGGCCTATTCTCTCTCTTGCAAGCTGGATGTTCTCCAAGCATAGCTTTCTTCTCACCTTCTTAGCTGTTGAGCTAGACATACTTTTAACTCCAGGAGTATGAAAGTTCTAAAACACTGAAGTAAGAACAGTGTCCACAGCACTGTGTGCTCCAGTCATTCATAATATTTTAATTTATTTCTTAATAAATATATACAATGTATAGCATTTAAAGCATAGGTGGTTTTGACTCCTGTGGCTTAGACTACGCAACCAAAGTGAAACCCCCTCGTCTCTTATTTGTGCAAGGGACAAGTTCAATTAACTGTTTAATGGTTGCGCTCTTTAAATGAAACATTTCTTGCAGAGGGAGTGCCTTCCCGAGTCTTTAGGCCGTGTTGGATAGAAGTACCCCCAGCCTTACTGATAAAGTCAAACCACCGCAATTCATTGTGACAGAAAGAACAGGGCTTCATCTGACACTGCTCCAAACCTTGCTGTCAGGAACAGTTTTGTATTTTATCAAATGATTAGACAGTATGAAATAGTGAAAAAATGCAGGATGTAGGGGATGCTATCCAAATTACCATATTCCAAAACTTCTTTCTGTACCAGCATAGATACTTATTTGCATTTTCATACTTATTATGTACTCTTTTTTCTTTCAAAAATTTACTCTATAAGTTGAGACATTGGTTTTGTCTTGTAAAAGATTAAGAATTTACTTCTCTTGTGGCATAGAAATAGACCTGAATAAGTCAGCAAGACCACTCAGATATTATGCAAGTGCCTAAGCAACACAGTGATTTGCAGAGTTCTCAACAACAGTATGTTGTGAAATATCACCATCTTGATTAACAATTCAACATAAAAACATGCCAGCGACTTTGAGAAAAGCAGAATTTTTTCATGCTTTTGCGTATAGTACAAAAAGACATCCTTCCTGAATTAGAATGTTGATAGTGCATACTGTTTGTATTGGATGCTTTACACTTTAAATTCCAGTAGAATTTACCACAAAAACTGCCCAGCATGCTTTTATATACTTGAAACTTAACTGACCACATAAAACATTTGTTTTACCTTCTTATACTTCAAAGTTTCTGACAGAGTCATTATAACCTCTGCCACTTGTTCGTATCTGAGGATGGTGCATTACACTGGAGTCCGTTCCTTCGCAAGTTGCAACAGTAGCGGGATGATTCAGATTAACTGATCAAGTCTCTGTTTATCCCTGAAGCTAGCGGGATTCAGGGAGGGTTTACTGACATCTGTGAGACCAGATGAGAGCCTCTTCCAACCTAAGGTGACCCAGGCCCTGCAGCACATGATAGCCCTCCATAGTGTCCATACTGGAGCATGCCTTCCAGGGAGAAAATTACCATTGCAAAACAGCTGGCAACTGGAAGACTTTAAGTGAAAGACCAACTTGTACACGGCTGGATTTCAGTCTTTTTAGTTTTGCTGTCTTCCAATGTGTACAGAGAACTTCTGGATACTTTTTTTATTATTAGTTTCATTCTTTTTATTCTTTTTATTTTATCAGAATAATGTCTCTTTCTTGAGGAAGCTCATCTATTGCTTTGGCTGAAACTGCTTTATTATTGTTATAAAATTATACGTGCTTAATCTGCAGTGGTAAAGAGAACCACAGCTTAAATTATATTAAATGGTAGGAATAAGAGCCTGAAGGATTAATTCTAACAGAATTTTCCACTGAAAAATAAAATTTTCCTTCCAGAGAGTATACCTTGATTCTTCTCAGAGGCTGGATTGTGGAACAATATATGGTCCTCACTCCTGCAACAGAACAACCAAGTTTTCTGAACTTCCTCGTAAATTTGAAAAGATTTTATGTATATTCAAATATAGAGCATTGTGAAAGGATTATCTCTTCAGCCAGGACTGACTGGCTAGTTCCATCTGCTGTCAAATTCATTAAAAGTCATAAATCAGAAATACCTATCATCTGGTTTACATTATCTTCCTGATATAAAACAAAATCTGGAAATCTATCTTAAGCAGTGTTGTTCCTTGGATCACTGGTGATTTATTCAGCCAGTGGCACCGAATGCTGCTTTAGGGGAAATAAAAGAAAAAAAAAAATCACTGCTTATTAGAAGAAATATTTTAATCATTTAGCCCTTTGTAAATCAACAGGACTCATGTGTTCCTATAACCTGAATTTACCTTACTCCACAGGCACATGTAAAAAGATAAGTGTAAGCTTCTGATGAATTCCAATACTGAGCTGTATTCATGGTAGCCTAATCAGCATAACAATGCTATCATTACATTTGATTGTTAATTATTTTCTTCTCTTATATTTAAGGCTATTCTCTTCTCTTCCTTGCATCTGATTAAAAGAAGAATATATTTTATTACATTATATTTTCCCTTAAAATGCTTTCATGAGGAGAATGGCAATATTTTCACAATTAAAATGAAATGTTCAATGCAGAGCATGTCTTTGTACAGTTCTTCGTGTGGAGCTGTGATTTAATTGAAATAATGAATTCAGTCTGCATTACCCCATGCAGATATTCTTTTTCTTTAGCAGCTATATTAAAGATTTTCTATTAAAAGTCACATTAAATTGGGGAATTTATTTGTCTGCATATTCTAAAATGTACATATTGATTTCTCTAATTACATGTCTGACTTTTTATTATACTTTGTAATATTTTCAGAATCACCCATAAAGTGTGGAAAAATGATAAGAATTTCTATTCTTTGGTTATAATAATCAATATTCTTTCAAATAAGAGAATATAGATATCTTTTGCACTAAATTTGATCTTTGCATGCTGCCTACCACTGCCTACCACACTAAACACCATTTTGCTGATAAGGTTCAGAGACTGGCCAAGGACTGAGGGCAGATTCAGCTCCTGTTAAAGTTGACATGATTTGGACTGTGTCTAAGACGAACTATTTCTTTCAGAGTTTGATGAAACTCATTTTTAAGTCAGCCTTTCCCCTTAAGGTATGATTCGGCTCTCCACTAAAGTCCATCAAAAAGCAGCCGGTGACTTCAGCCAAACAGGACTGGGCCCTCAAGGGCACAGCAGCAATGCTTAACCATGGGCAACTGCATTGTTTTGTTTTCTTCTCATCTCAAGGGGAACACTCCAACTTTCAGAAGTGCCAGCTAAGATGAATATTGAATATTACTATATTCAACAAAAATATGCATTTTGCAAAGATTGTGGAGGATTAGATATTTATCCATATTTTTGTTAGAAAACAGCTCAATCTATAGACAAGATTGTTGCTTTCACTAACTCTTGTGGTGGTGAAAAATATTACTGTATATGAACAATATTTGAATCTACCTATAAAGCTTTTTTTCAGAGTTGCATTTCATATACGTATCCATCTCATTTATATTTATAAGGGGAGCTATTTAAAATGTTTCATTTCCTAAAGGAAAGAAACAGGATAAATCTTGTGGGGCATTAAACATATAAGTTTATGAGTACCTTTTTTCATGTTGCTGATGAATACCCATTAATTCAAAGAAAGATTAATTCATTACAGTATCTAGCTGATACAATGCTGCACAGTGGTTTCATTTTTTATTGTGTTTTATTTTATTTTACTTTATTTGTTATTTTATGCTGCCTAGACACTGTACATAATGTTAAAGTTCCATTTTTCCAGGCACCACAACACAACAGACAAATATCCAGAACCCAAGGCTAGAGACAATATTAGAATCAAAGATTACCCAGTTTAAGAGAAACTTTTTTTTTTTTCTGATATCTGGAGCTGGCAAATTTTTGCTGTGACATATGGGAATTAACTGCACCAAAATTGCTATAATTTCCATTCTAGGAATAGCATTAAAGAAATTTGTTATTGATGCATTTCCTGGCCATTATATAGAAGTACTTACTCCACCTACATAGTAAGATGATTCTCTCCATATATAGAAGCTTAGATGTATGCCTTACACATTAGTTAGGTATCTGAAAAAAAGATATTCTAAACATGGTTTCTGATATCATATACACAAAAAATCATTCTTTTTATTTCATAGACTTCAATATATGATTTAGGTATTTTTTATAAAAAGGTATTTATAAAGAAAGTTGTGGAAGGGGAAAAAGATCATAACCACATTAAGGTTCAAAGCCAAGCACTTAAATTTTTTAAAGTGAAAATTAAAAAAAAAAATACAGTTTTGTGGTTGTATTTATTATATGTTCATGAACAATTTTTCCTCAGACTTAAAAGAAAGTATATCATATTCTCCTCTCATTTTTTTTGATATGTTGACTGTGCTTAACTGCTCTTTTTAAGGCACTATTAATCATTTTTTCCCTATTCCGTGTCCCCTTAGTCTTCTCCACCATTACACCTTGATGTTTCATGTAGATCTGTGTATTTATTTCTGTAACATCTCATAAGATGAGCTGAATATTATCCTCATACTACAAAGTAAGTTTTGTTGTACTGATTGATTAATTTCAAGATTATCCAGAATTCTAGGTGTCCAATATAAGCAATGCAGGATCTGATTTTACAAGGTGTTTATATTGCGTTAGTATATATTCAAAGCACAATCTCTGTTGACTGCATTTGCACTTCTATAAATCAGACATTACGGTCTTAAGTTAGACATCTAGAAAATGAGAAACATGTAGTTGGTAGTCATCTCTGAAAAACTGAGTGTAAGTAAGTGACTGAATGCAATCAGAGAATTATTTTTCCAGGCAAGGACTTGTTGTCTAGGTCACCAAGGAATCCCTTTAACTTGAATACTCTTTGTTTTCGTGGGATCTTTCAAAGGTGGAAAATTTAGATCTTCTTTGTGGATAAGGTGAAATAATATAAAATAACTGGTCACAAGAACAAGTTGTCATCTTTTGTTAAACTCAGTATGCAAGAAAGATGAGATAGATATACACTTACTTAATGTATTTCGTAGTCATTTATTTACAGGGAAGGCAATCTCAGTGATGGACAAAATCTCTTAGGTTTAAGCAGAGAACTAAGGGGGATTCTATGTATACTTAATTTCAAATTTCACATGATTTTTATAGAGACTCAAACAGATTTCAAGCTGATTGCCTCACTTCAATTTCTCATTCCAAGCAGGTTTTGTTAAAAAAAAATATATAAATATATAAATCAACAACCCTATTTTACATATTAATAGAATGATGCAACTCTTCCATAGCTTTTTTCTCTGAAACAGCTATACTGTTTCAATTATCATTCTGGCAAAGAGGGAGTTTTCTGGGCCTTTTAAGAGACTGAGATAATATAAATGGCAAATTTCAGTCAGATTATTTAAGTTTTGGTACAATCAGCTAACAATACTTAAAGACATAAATTGCTATGTGACCCTGATAAAAGGTAGTGCTAGCATGTCCCCTGCTCTGTTAGAAAGACAACTATCAATCAGCATTAAATCAGGAGAGATGATGGGTGCTATAGGGCTTTTAGGTCTAAGGGTAGAGAGATTTGAGTTTGTTCTTGAAGTTACGAGGGTCGTTTTTGTTGTGAAAGTAATATAGCTCTACTTAAAAGCTGTAAGAAGCTATATGGATAGGTAGTGGAATCTAGGGTAGGAGAACAAAGGCATGCTTGCTTCACTTCTTACCAGTGCAGATGAATAGCTTCCAAAGCTCACGTCTCAGTATTTTTTTTCAAGTTTAGAAAAGAAAGTACTATCATCAAAACTCTTCTTCATATTTTAATTAATAGCAGAAAGTAAAAGCTTATCTGAGGATTTTCAAACCACACATAAAAAATGATGAAGATTCAGGTACCTAAAAGAGCTGAGAAAATAATTTGCTGTAAACTTAAAATATTAGCTGGTTTCCATCTTGTTTTTCTGTTTTAGATGAAATGACATGATGAAAAAATAAGTATCATTTTATTTCTTATTTATCCTAGTTTATTCATTGCAAGATCAAATTTTCTGCATTTCAGATACATTCTGTCAGAATGCAATGATGTACTAGACTCTAATAAGCCTACACCATTGAAGGAGAGAAAATAAATAGGATATTAAGGTTAGTTTCTATCTACCATTGTTTCATTGTTTGACTAGGGTCATGTTATTAAGAATACGACACTGACCTTGGTCACTATCAAACTGTAATTTGTGCGCTAGAGATAGCTTTTTTTAATGTAGTGCCTGAAATATAGAATCCTTATTCTGATTTAAACATTGTGGTATAACGTGGCATAAACAGCTCATAACAATAGCTGCTACCAACTGAATACTGAGTCTGGTGCAATACTACCTCTGTTTCACTGTGAAAAAATTAAATAGGGCCTTTCAGAAGAATCATGAAACATTCTGGACCTGAAAAATGGAAGAAATAGAACATTGCAGAGACTATGGTAAAAATACTGCAAGGGACTTGTTCTTCACATTTAGAGGTGATTTTAATTTTAAAGCAGACCTCCTTTCCAATATTCCTGAATAAGTTAAGATCTCGATCTCTGCTAATTTGTTTGACTCTAATTGGATGCTGAACAAAACTCCTTGGGACTCCTGCCGACACCTATGTTAAATTTCTTTACTGATTTCCAGTCTGCTTTCAGGTATAATTCAGAGGAGTAATAATGATTTTTAAAGCCTGGAACAGCGTGAGAATTCTATTTCTGAGAGCTTTATTAGCACTCTGCATCCTATCAGAGTAGCTAATTATTAAACTAGAAATGTTTTGGTTTAAATGTAAATATTTTTGTTGATACATGACCTTTCACTTAGAACAATATGAACTGTTTCAAGAACCATTCAATATCCTGCTACGCCCTCTCCATTTGGAGAATTTGCCAGCATAGTCACATCTGGAAACCTCTTCCTCGCCTAGACAGGTTTTCCTAGCTCTAGAGTCTGCCACCCTGCAGAAATTATGTGTTGATAAATGAGGAAGCCTTCATCCAAGGCATGTGTTCATTTTCCCTTGTTCGGATCTTCAGTCACCAGAACTTGTTGGGACAGCCTCCCAGCTTAAAGATTTGCTTGCATTGGTAGATTTGGAGTAATGAACCTAGAGTTTAAGTATTTAGTGTTTTGTTTGCTTTAGTTATTTTTGCTGTGTTTCTCTAATTGCTAACTGTGGAGGGCGAACAAGGGGTGCTCCCAGTGCAAGAAGGAAGGGATTTTGTGGGGTGTTAGACAGGAGGGATCCAGAAGCCGAAGCTAAGCTACTTTCAAACTCAGTTATGATGATTTGTGGAGAATACAGGTTGTATGGATGGCATGAGGAAAAATTTCTTAACAGTGAGGGTGACAGAGCACCGGAACAGGTTGCCAAGAGAGGTTTTAGAGGCTCCTTCTCTGGAGATCTTCAAAACCCGCTTGGACATGGTCCTGTGCCGCGTGCTCTATGTGACCCTGCACGTGCAAGGGAGTTGGCCTAGATCACCTCTAGAGGTCCTTTCCAACCTTAACGATTCTATGATTCTATAATTCTATGTCCCATTTCAAAAAGTATTAAGAATTAGTACTATCTACTGCATTGGGTAAATCAGCAAAACAAAAGAAACAGCAGAATATTAGCCACCACCACGACTTGACTTACATGGGCCATTTGCCTAAATCAGTACAGCAGGTACTTGTCCACGCAGGTGGCAAGGTTAAAATCCACCTGTGTTTAGGGGAGGATCCGTACTTCACTTCCCTAAACTGCACCCTTGGGGTGTGTCATAGGGAAAGTTTTGCCTTGTATTTGTTTGTACAGTGCTTAGGAAAATGTCCAAATAAGGACAGTTTTGCTAAAGCAGCAACTGAAAGTATAAGTAGTTATTCCACTTCATACTGATTGCATGCCATTTATCCTTTTTTTTTTTTTTTTTTACCACTTCACTGAAGAAAATAATGGAATTCTCTCAACCTCAGTGTAATATGAGCCGTTTAAAGTAACTGCCTTGTCTATAAGGTCTATAAAAGAATCATAGAATCACAGAATGCTTAAGGTTGGAAGGGACCTCTAGAGGTCATCTAGTCCAACCCCTCTGCACACGCAGGGTCACCTAGAGCACGTGGCACAGGACTGCGTCCAAGAGGGTTTTGAAGATCTCCAGAGAAGGAGACTCCACAACCTCTCTGGGCAGCCTGTTCCAGTGCTCTGTCACCCTCACTGTTAAGAAATGTTTCCTTACATTCCTGTGGAACTTTTGGTGCTTCAATTTCTGGCCGTTTCCTCTGGTTCTGTCGGTGGCCACCACTCAAAAGAGGCCAGCACCATCCTCCTCACTGCCTCCCTTGAGGTACTTATACACACTGATCAGATCCCCTCTCAGCCTTCTCTTCTCCAGGCTGAACAGGCCCAGCTCCCTCAGCCTCTCCTCACAGGGCAGATGTTCCAGGCCCCTGATCATCCTTGTGGCCCTGCCCTGGACTCTCTCCAGCAGCTCCACATCCCTCTTGTACTGTGGGGCCCAGAACTGGACACAATACTCCAGATGTGGCCTCACCAGGGCTGAGTAGAGGGGCAGGATCACCTCCTTCGACCTGCTGGAGAAGCTCTTCTTAATGCACCCCAAGATCCCATTGGCCTTCTTGGCCACGAGGGCACACTGCTGCCTCATGGTCAACTTGCCGTCCACCATGACACCCAGGTCCCTCTCTGCAGAGCTGCTCTCCAGAAGGTCAGTCCCCAGCCTGTACTGGTGTCTGGGGTTATTTCTCCCCAGGTGCAGGACCTTGCACTGAACCAGAAGTGCTTGGTTCTAGGATCCTACAAATGCCTCCACATGGTATTTTTTTCTTAAACTTTGATTCAGTGCATTTATAGAATTAACACCTTTCTTTTAACAATAAAGGCTGTTGTTAGAAACAACAATACCTGCTTAATAAAGATTTGCTTGGGTAAGCATGTGTCCAGTTAATGTCAGAAGTGGAATGGAGTGTACTATAGCTGAAAAAGAAGTTTGCGTAATGCTGACTCTCCTACATTTTTGCAAAAAAATTAGTAAAGAGACTATTCTGGTAATTTGGCTGAGGGCTATATAAACCTAATTAGAACTGTACTGTAACACAAGGGTAGAAAACTGTAGTGGGAAAAAAATTAAATATTCATCTCTATACCCCCAAAAAGGAGAAAAAATAGCATTTCTAATTTCATAAAAGCTTTCTCATATTAGGAGAAAAGGTGATTATAAAGCTATGATTACTTCACAGTATCCTAAAATATGTTTTCCTATGAGGTGGTGTTTAACTTCGTGAATTATATGTAGCACAGTGCACCTAGTCACTTTATAGAGGAAATTATATTCCCACTTTAATCATGGTCAGATGGTAGGTTTCTTTTCTTCAGAGTAATATCAACTTCGATATATAAAAATATCCATAAACTGATTAATTTTGCCTTCTTTTAAAATATTTCTTACAAACATTTCAATAGCCAAGCCTAGTTTCCTTTTTCTCTTTCTTTCCATTTCAATTTTAGGATCCAGAGTGAGAGGAAGAGAAAAAAAAAAACTTTTAAAAGTCTTTCTTATTATTTCCTAGTAGCAAACATTTCTCTAGTGATATTTAAAAAGTATATCTATAGAGAAAATCATATTATTTGAGACTGAATATTGTCTGGTAAAATTGAACAACAGCTACCAGATTTAGGCCTTGTACTAGCTAATGATCAAATACAGCAAAACACAGACAGTAGAGTTAAAAAACTACAGCTAGGAATAATCTTGCTATTGATTTAAAGATTCTATGAATCTATTCCCAGCATTTTGTGTAACTCACTGTTAAACTATTCACTATCATCAACCTTTTTTTTTTTTAATGCATTCTTTATTTTCCTTCCAAGGTATTTACTCTTTTTGTAGTGTTTTCCAAATGAAAGATAAAACATCTCTCCATTGTCTTTGTTGAAGAATCTCAGGACGGCTTTGAATTCGTGTTTTAGCTCAGGAGTTCGTCTCTAAACTCTCAGTTCAAATTTGAACCAAGATTTCCTGCAGCTCACAACTGCAGGAACAGTATCCATTGGCAGTAAACAGCTTTTAATGCCATTGTCCCCAGTGCTGATGCTTGAAACCATTCCACTATTAGGGGCAACATCCCTAGAGAGCAGTAGTGCTTTTGTTAAACGCTATATTTTTCATAGGTCGACTCATCAAAATGGGAAGTGGTTGGCATTTTCTTGGTACATTTTAGTCATTTTAATGTTATATTCCACAAACCAGAAGATGGCCTTTCTTTCTTCCTTATTTTTTTTTCTTTGACTATGTTGTATTCATTTCATCTTTGTACCTGGCTTTTTATCCATTCGAACATGACTCAATACTGAAAAGTTTTCTATGGGAATTATTTATTTTTATTATAATTATTGTAGCTTATCATGGTTCACAGATAGCTTCAGTGAGCTTCAGAGAGCTTCAGTTTCTAAACTGATTTCCTTAAAGGGGTCTTTCCTTTCTACCATTACATTTTCTTTCCTCTTCATTTGGATTGACTGAATTTAGAAGGGATTAGGCATGCTTCCAGTTTGTGTACAACAGAAATTGTTAACTACTTTTGTGATTTTTTTTCTTGATGTATCTGGTCCTGTTGCTAGATGAATTTAAAATGTAGGATTATCCACTGCTAAGTAAGAGCACATTTGAAATTGGTGTGCACATTTTGGGATTGTTTTTTTGCTGGTGGCCTTTTTTTTTTTTGAGTAAATTACTTTTTCCCAAATGGATACTCTCCCTTAATGAAAATGTTTCAGCCAGTTCTTATAGTAAATTTCCACACTGTTTCAGAGATATATCTAAGTGGTGAAAGGCTGCAGCCTCACCAGCAGCCTAAGGAATGTCAGAGCTCAGGTGCAGGTGCAGGAATTGCCCTGTGGTTTTGGCTTGAGCCACACAACCCCTTCCCAAATAACTCCACACGTGGGTCAGGAGCTCAGACAAGTTAGGTACTTTTCCACCCAGCAAATTAAATGTTTACTATTAGGTTATAGTTAGGACATGCTCTATTCTAACCGGCCACATGGCCAGGCGTTCTTCAGTTTGCTGGGATAGCCCTGGTGACTCAGAAATACGTTTACCTGGGAGATGGTCTTTTTGCCCCCCCACTTTTTTTTTCCCACGCATGAGAAGGGGATACAGATTCCCTTTTGATTTACTAGTATTGGCAGTATATCATATAATGATATGCTATAAAAAGACTCAATTCCATCAGTTACCAGCTGAAACCATAGTTATTTTCTATTCCTTCCTATCCTTGTGTTTTAAGGAAGGACCGAAGCATCGCATGGCACCTTAGGGATGCCCAAGCTCCTCACTGTGTGGGGAGCAGTGCTGAAGCCTAGGACAGCTGTGTTGTCGCACTCTGCAAATTGCCGCCAGGACCAGAACATTTCATCCTCTGCTTCCCTCTCATTAGACCGGGAAAGGAGCTTGGCATGAACACAGGAAGGAGCTTTAATGAACAGAAAATTATAGACAATTAGGACAATTTTAGGATGTGTGTGGATGCTTTGAAATCATTCTCTCTTAATAAATGATCCACAAAGATTTAAACAACTCAAAGACTGTTAGAATCTTCTTTCTTCTCCCTTTGCTCTCCATATGTGAAACCACAATGTCAATGCTCACTGTAAAAATACAGGAAGGATTAGTGGTACTAGCAGCAAGGATAATGAGAAAAAGGCATTGAATACAGCAAAGAGGTTTTTTCACATGCAGCACCTTCAATAACCCAGCCATAAAATAGGGCTCTGATTACTGTAGCCCTATTTGAAGTAACAAGTTCCCTTGCTGAATCTCTCTTTTGGCTTTAAGCATAAAGCTAACCTTGCACATTCAGCAAAATTAGTTTTTCAGAACCTCAGCCATGATTTTTGTTTCCAGAAAATAGTGTAGTCCATTCTTTTGATGGACTTGGCAATCAATTAAAAGAACCTGTCCCATATTAACAGAATATATGTGTTTATATATAAAAGCTATCAAACTATTCCTTAGCTTTCACTGATACTTCAGAAGGTTATTCCATTTGTTTCACTCCAGGTGCTCAGACAAGCTGCATTTTCATGTTTTTCACAATGACTCTACTTTTTAAAGTATTTCCCTTGCAGGTACTGCCCAGGCAGAATGTGAATAAGACTATCACGCCTCTTTAAGGAATCGTTGTTGTTGTTGTTGTTGTTTTAAGAACTTTAGTCATTAAAATTTACAAAGAAACCCATTCCACAGAGCTTCAATATCATGAAAAACACTTGACTGCAGACATTTCATGGTGTTACTCATAGCTAGAGAAGGGACAGCAAAATAAGCCTGCTGTGTTGTGTGCAGTGTCCTAATAGCATGAGGCACATTAATTGAATTCTAACTCTGCAGTCAAGAAATTTCCTCCTTCTTCTTAAATATATAACTCATTGGTGGGCAAAAGAGGCAGCAGGAAGCAGAAAGACAAATGGTGAAAGTCAGAGACTAATAATTATGCATGATACATTTTGGAAGTTTGTTGTCTGTGAGCATTTGGTCACTTTTAATTTTAGAGCATTGGTCATTTTACATTTAGACCTCAACAGTAAATTTTACAATTTTGTAAAAAAAAAAAAAAAAGGGAAAAAAGGGAAAAAAGAAAGAAGTCATTGGATTATACTTAACAAATAAATGTATTGATTATAATCAGAAAAATGTAAATAGCTATATCTGTTTCAAATACATTGCCACTATCATAAGTGAACAAATGTGACAATATAGCATTAAGGAAGCAAAATGCTTTGCTAAATAATGGAACATTATTATTTGCTTTTCATAAATAACTTGTAACAGAGATAACTGAAATTCAGTTCTCATTCAACTAAATTTAGTTATAAAAGAAATTATCTCTTAGAAACTTCCAATATGCTGGGTCAGCCATGTTTTTTCACAAATACTGTATTTTCATTGCTTACATCTTCAGTTAAATTCAAGTAAATTTTTACAGCATAACATATTCCTTATATGTTCCTTGGTATCAATTCCTTGGTTCCTGATATCAAAATGGGAGTTGCTTTCCTCTTTCAAGGAGGAAACCAACGAATGAAGATGTTGCTGTTTCTCATTACTGTTATTTCAGTAGTTTCAAACCTCTTGTTTCTAGCGATGTGTTTTTCTTATTCGTGTTCTTGGAAATGGTAATATTTTAAGTGATATTTTCCTCAAAATCAAAGGCAGTAGGTGACTTTGAAAGTGCCCTTCTGCACTTTGTTTTCTGACCAAGCT
>NW_010581649.1:192931-204332 GCF_000705375.1 Tinamus guttatus
TCATGAGGGAAAGAAATAGGAAGCTCTAGCTACAAGAGGTGCTTTTCAAGAGTGCTCTGCAAAACTCCATTATGAAGTTTATACCCATTTGCCTCCTAAGCATATTATCTTATAATGGTTCTTTCATGCTCGATTAACTCAGCCCCCTCATAGTTAAGTATCATGTAAACCAGAGTACCAGTCCTTTGGGAGAGAATGCTGCTCTATGAATGTGTGCACTGCCCAGCAACCTGGGACCCATGCTTGGCAGGGACCTTCGCCCAGTCCAGCAGTAGCTGTACATCAATTCATTTTGACAAATCACATGCTGAGGATTATTCAGTTGCACAATTATAGTCAAGAGCTGTGTCACATTGTGCTGTTACTTTCAGTTTGCTCACTTTCAGACCAGGTTTCCCTTTTCTTTAATGCATTTTTTTCCCTTTCTATCAATGTTTCCTGTTACAAGACCCAGAACATTCAGTCTTTCATTTGAACTAAGAGATACTTTAATGGATATTTAGAAACTATTATTTTCGTCTCGTATAGTTACTTTTCAGTGAAAAATAAATACAGGTAATTTCCTTGCCTAACCACAAAATTGTACTTTATGATTCATGCAATTCATATGACATACCCAGAATGTTAAATGTTCACTTTCAAATAAAATCCTGTTAAAGGAAAATTTTGGAAAATAAAATCTTTTAGGTTCTCTCAACATGTTTAGAATCATTCAGAGTGGGTGAGTGTCTGAGGAAGAACCAAGACATGAACAAAGCATCTATCTGTATGGATCTGTCAATTTATTGCATCAATCTCATGAGACTTTATATTGTCATTCAATATTAATTAAATATTTCTAATCAGTACAGTGATACCACTAAATTAAAGATTCCGAGAATTCAAGACATTAAGTATAAAGCTCTTGGGATTTATTATAGTGCCTTTATAAGGGCACTAAGGTTAGTTTATTCAGGATAACACTGCATGCATGGTCGCTTTGGTTCCTCGAAACTTTCAAGCTCTACACAAATTTGCTATAATTCAACAGTGGAAATCTTGTGATGTTCCATAAGCAAATGGGGAGAAGTATTGCTTTGGCAATTCAAGATGTATCATTAAAAAATAGATTTTTATGATCTCTTTTTCTCCTTGTTTCATCTGTTGTAAAGTGTGTTTGTAAATGAGTGTTCTCATATTAACATAAACCTACATCATAAGCATACTGAAGTAGAGGTCTGTCAAAACTAGGCAGTCAGTATAGAATTTCAGCATATGAAACCCTCCGTTACAGAAAGACTGTTAAAATTGGTCTCCATTTTGGTTTTGTTGTTGTTATTTCAATGATTTAACTACAATTTTGAAAACAAATATACTTTTAGCTATAATTGCTATTTTCAGCTGAGAATGACAGTATCATTTTTCTTGCTAATCCAAGGTGCAGTTTTTTGTCTTTTTTTTTCTATCAAGGAACATTGATATACCATTATAATGAATGAAAATATATTAATTTGCTGTTTTTCTTGAAAAGTGATTGTAGTGGGGACATCAAGCAGCTGATTTGCTGAGACCACTGGGTCCATATTAGATTTTAGTGACTTGAGATTTGGGCAAAACACATGACTCCAGGGATAGCATACAGCATTTGAAGTAATCAACTGTGGCTAATTATTTCATCAGCTCAACATGAGCATTTTTTTCTCATCTGGGTGTCACACTGCTCCATGACAGGAAGACTAAGCTCAGCTGCAATCCCATCTGTGTTCAGAGTACTATGCACTTCCTAAAAATCCTGCTGAGCATGATGAATGGCTTCAAAGTGTTCAGAAATTAGATGAGTTAGATGCATCTTAAGCTTAGAGATAAGCTTTTGCTTTTCACTGCATCCCAGTTAACAGACTTCTATTTAAGGAAAAAGGTTGTTCTTTTTCTAAATTGAAACTTTAAAAAATATTCAGATGCCCTTCTGGTTATATTTATCAGAGCTACAACACCACCATAGAATCTTAAATCAGCTGATTTAAATTCTAGAATCTCTTAAGTGCAGAGAAAAAAAATCAAGAAAAAATCTAGTGTGACTTATGAATTATATATCTGGTATCCACAAAGGAAGTGCTATCCCTCACCCTTCTTACCCCATTTGTTAATGAATGACTGAAGCAGAGAAAATATGTCCATATCCAGAATAGCAGTCTAGCTCTATCAGCATGATGCCTACCCAGACAAATTAGTCTAGAAGGAGTTCTGCACAAATGCAGATATATTCCTTGGGGGCAGTTGTACTAATATCCCTGTGCTGCATATGTGTACTAGGAAATTAAACAGTGCAAGGGACTACCCACTGTCTAGACAATCCTTAACTGTTTCCAGCCTGTACAAAACCACAATTTTTAGGCACAGTACCGGACTATATATATAGTCCCAGAGCTAGAAAACATGCTCTGGGATTTTTTGCTTTATTATTACGGGCATATTTGCAAAAGTCTGTTTATTAGCACACAAAGCATTTACTAACAAGGAAGCATCTTACTTTCTAATTTTCAGAGTACTTCCTAACTATAACATCTGTCCTACCTCTTTTCTTCCCCATGGTTACTTTCTTTTCATATCTTCTGCCAAGAAAGGAGAGTTCTGTTTGAATATCTATAATCAAAGATATTACTATAATTGCAAATTATTTCCTGTCAGGTTATGTAGACTATCATTTAGAACTGCGTTGAAGTTCATGTTATGGAGGAATATCAAGAAGATAATCTAAGCGGCAAGAGCAGGGTTTGACATTAGGTATGAAATTGTTGATAGGTCTACAGGTTCATCTGCTCTTAAAAGCTTTTCATCCTGTGCAACCTCATGTGTTCAGACTCACCAGAAAATGACCCAACTCTTACTTTTCTTCTACAGCAGATTGCAGAGGGCAGATTACATCATCAAGGACCAGAAAAGAGTGCATGGTGCTGAAAGTCCTGATACTTTTCCTTCTCTTCCAATTTGTTTGATTCCTGTCTGGAAAAGTAACAAACTCAACGACTTCATCTCTATCTGACATCTTGAGCTTGATAATATTTAGATTTATGAAAACTGCTATATATAGTGCATTTCCTTCACTCAGATAAACCACAGAAGAAATCACTTCACCTGTATTAATCTCAAAGTTTGCTTGTAAGTAGCCTGCTTTAGTGGTCACTTTTATTAAAAGTAACTGTGTGACAAAAAAAACTTTTTTTTTTTTTTTGGTGCAAAGAGAGAGAGAATAAAAAGATATTTAAATATTTAACAAGAAACTGATGAAATAATAAATGAAATGGCAAACTCTAGCGCTCATGTTTACCCTATTAAATCTGAAGTTTAAGTAAATTAATAGACATAATAAGCAACAGATGTAAAACTGATGACAGGACAGATGACAATCTACTTTTCCCAGTGAAAATCTGTTAAACTGGTAGAACTCATTGCCATAATATTCAAGTCAGTTCAAGAGCTTAGTTAGCTTTAAAATAACTAACCATTTACATGGATAATAGGAACACCCACTGCTATATTAGATGGAAAATAATGATTTTGTTCAGAAGAGAAATAAATCCTCATGTTTTTATACAGAAACATATCATTAGCTGGAAAATATTAAGAAACAATTTCCATATGGACCAGTTATTTTAGAACAACTATTCCTGTAACAGAGCTATTTGGCTGGCGAATCAAAAAATATGTATACATATATATAGAAAAAAACCCATACATATCTGGAGTGATTCAAACCTGGAAAACAATGGAATTTTCTGTGAAGTGAAGCAAGTTTTATGACAATCAGAACTTCCATTTTTATTTGACACATGGTTTAAAAGGAAATTGTTCAAGAATATGAATAGAAATGATCAAGTATATTTAAAACTCCTGAGGATGACTCAAAGGCATTGCTGGTTTTCTTATGAGAGCTGAGGTGAGCTTGTAGAGGGCATGTGTACCCCTCTGATGGCACACGGGCTTTTCGGAGCCATGAGGCAGCCCAGAACACAGCCAGAGGACTGGTGGAGAGATCTGTGATGATAGTTGATAGCTTGTTGCCTCTTGAGCATGTTACTGTGCATATTTTGTTGTTTTATATAAATGGAACATCTGAATTTGGGGAAAGCCCTTGTTCTAAAAGTCTCATCAATCCTATTCATCCATGTTTAACTGTCTTCTACAGCAATGAGTAATATTTTGTTTTCTCTGAACATGAATTAAGACATATTTCCATATGAAAAAATATATATTACTCTGAAAGGCTCTGGAGCTGAGCATTTGAACTGAAGACATTTTATTACCCAAAAATGTGTGTTCTAGGGCATGATTAATGTCATTCTGAGTTAAGCAGCTTAATTTGATCCAAGAAACATACTCCTAAAAGCTCCTATTTATTTTCAGGATTTGTAACAGTAACATTGGATTGCTAGAAATCTGATTTTTAGATATTTACCCTAAGATCAGACAATTGTGAACCCACTCTTTATCTTCCTAAGGTGTTTACTGTCCTCTGCCACTTATTTCAGTGTTAGCTTTGTTTTATTAAGCTATCTTCAACCTCCATAAAGCTTCCTTTATGAGTCTGCCTACGTGAGAAGGCTGTCACGTTTAACATTATTTTAATACAAATATTGTGCCATTCTTGCATACAGATCACAGAATCACAGGCAGATTTTTATCAGTCAATTCATTTGATATAGTTTTCTAGAGACATTCTCCTCTCAAATACTGACTACTCCTCCTGGAAAGCAGCTACGTGGAGAGGGAGAGCAAGAAGGAGAGGGAGTCCTGGTTGACAAGTTAACCATGAGTCAGTAATGTGCCCATGTGGCCAAGAAGGTCAATGGGATCCTGGCCTGGATCAGGAGGAGCGTTGCCAGCGGGTCAAGGGAGGGGATCCTGCCCCTCTACTCAGCTCTGGTGAGGCTGCTCCTGGAGTATTGTGTGCAGGTCTGGGCTCCCCACTATCAGATGGATGTGGAGCTTCTAGAGAGGATCTCACGTAGAGCCACAAAGATTATTAAGGGACTGGAGCATCTCTTGTATGAGGAAAGACTAAGAAGTGAGCTGGGCATGTTTAGCCTGGAGAAGTTTGAGAAGGGATCTGATCAATATGTACAAGTATTTGAAGGGAGAAGGTAGCGAGGATGGGGCCAAACTCTTCTCCATGGTGGCCAGTGACAGGACGAGGGGTAATGCGTACAAGTTGAAACACATGAAGTTCCATCTCCATGTGAGGAAGAACTTCTTTCCTGTGAGGGTGACAGAGCCCTGGAACAGACTGCCCGGAGAGGTCGTAGAGTTTCCTTCTCTAGAGATCTTCAAAACAAGACTTCAAAATCCATGCTCTAGGTGTCCCTGCTTGAGCAGGGGCATTGGACTAGATGATCTCTAAAGGTCCCTTCCAACCTTAACCATTCCATGATTCTGTGATTTTGTGATTCTGTAATTCTGTTCACTGGTACTCTACAACTTCTTTCTATCTTAGTCAGCCAGAGGTACACCGGTGCCAAATTTTTTCCTGATTCCTTAATTTTCCATACTTGCCTCTAAAGAACACAGAACAAGCTCAGGAGCAGTGTTAACATCACTGAGTACAATAATAGTCTTAACAAACCTTGATCTCAGTAAGGAATAACATCATATTTTTGCTAAAGATGAAGGACTATAAAAATGTTCAGTAATTTCGCTAAGACTCATGCACTTCTGGACCATTTGTCTTTTAATTGTCTCTCCACTTGCATTTTGATCATCACAGAAGCTATGTGATTCAAGAGAAATGACATTAATTAAACTCTCCTGAGGAACATAAACCTTCAAAAAAACGAACTTAGTCTTCTGACATCTCTCAATGAACCTTCTCAGATTTGACATTCACATTTAATCACAGCTTCCAAATAAATTAAATGCTATTGTGCAGCTTCTTATTATGTTTTTTTTATTTATTTAAAAAAAAAATCAGGCAAAGCAAATCTTACATTGTTTGCACTAACATATTCTTAGAGTAATTATATTGAACCTTAAAAGTATGAGAAATATATGTCCATCTCCTTATTATACTGTTCCAAAAAAAATCTCAATTTTCCATCAGATGTGAACAAACCCAGTTCATTAGCATTTTGATGAAATTAGGATAAGAGGTTTAAGAACACGATTGTATTTTGATGGAAAATAACAACAACAAAGAAGCAAAAAGGTGTTAGAAAGAGAATTCAAATAGATTCAGTGAAATTCAAAAGTTGCAATGGAAAGGATACCCACTTCATTGTGCATGATGTATTATACATCTTTTTGATAAATTATTTTATTTTTTTTTTAGACATGGGGTCATAATCATTATTTTATAATTAACCTTTTGAAAGTTTTTAAGTAGCTCACTTTTGAGATAAGAGTATTTGCAGCACATTCATTTAAATCTAAATACTTCAAAATATCTTCCAGCTCAGGAATGTAAATATGAATGTTTTTAATCATCTATTCAGGAAATCATGTTTTGAGAAATTCCTGAATTTTGTTCTATTTAAAGATAAACAACTATGTGCATGAGTAATGTTTTTTTTGTTGTTGTTTTTTAGTGGTTGTTTATCTTGATGGGTGAACTAAGAGTCAAACAAAACATTATGGATGATCTAATTTGGGGGGGAAACTTGCAGGGATTTGTTTTTTTGAAGATGAAAAGAGGAAAGTTCCAGGTGCATAAGGCCATTTAAAAACTTAGAAAGTGTCTTACTCATTATCTCTGTTGTTACAACAATAATCTTTAGGCCATGGGTTGGGAAATTCGTGAAGAGATGAATCTGTATTTGGAGGATGAGGCAAGCAATACTTTTTCTTCTTACCTATTACAAATTGTGCCTGCATCTACTCATGAATCTAGCCTGAGCTGGCTTGTTTTGACATTTCAAACACTTTTCTTTCTTTTAATTCAACTTGGACTCAAAAATAACTTCAGGCAACCTAAAGATACATTTGTTTTAGAAAATAGTCATCGTAAAATATTTCCCCAGACACAATATTGAACCTTCAGGGTTCAAACGGCGCTGAAGACGATGCAAGAAATGCAGACAGCACTAGCAGCATGACTTCTGTTGCTATGTTAAACATCCAGATATACCTAGCTTAATTTATGCATATATATATATGTATGTATATGTCTTTCAAATGAGGTAACTGGCCTGATACAATTTAGGCCTATTTTTCCCTCATTAAAGGCAACAGAAATTTTATTATCAACTCTTCGAAGTAATATTTTAGAAATTCTGTTCTCAAAATAAAACTCTCAGTGCCTGGAAACTTAGCTGACATAAAGACAAGCATGGACCTAGAGAAATCAGAATCAGTTTAATAGTTGGCAGCAGACTCAGAGCTTCCTTTTTGCTCTTGCACTGAACCATGTGGTTTGGACCATTAAATGACAGACCATTGGAGAAAATCACTGAGAAATCAGAGAGTCAAAAGCTTCAATTCATTTATTTTCCTCTAACAGCACTTGTTTAGAAATGTTTGCCCGATAGGCTCTCTTTTCACTTACTTTTTAATCTTTTAAACAGAGATGCTCATTTTTCATGTTCAAAATAATCTGGTCTGACTGAAGATTTTTATAACAATATCATAACATATATATTCACAAATATTCTCTTCTGCAGGGATTTTAAACATAGCTAAGAAAATAACCTTGTCAGGGCTGACTCATGTTTTTGCAGGAAAGCAATTTGCAAGTTTTTAGTTGTTTCAAAATTAATAGCTACAAAATAATGTTAATAACAAAAATAGAAATAAGAATAGTGCTATATCTCTTAGGATAGCAGTGGCAAAATCCACTGAATGATATAAAAAGAAAAAAAATGAAAGCTTCTGAAGGTATGTAATGAAAAGTTACAAACAGGATTATAAGAGAGAGCCAATGGATATAAATCCAAGAGGAATCGATTCTCCTTTCCAATCAAAATCAACCTTAATAACACATCTTTAAGAATCTCATACATTTCTGCCAATTTCAGAAAAGACTGCTGGTGGTCAATAACATTTGTTTTAAGGAAGAGAACAAAGTAAAGGAGAGATGCTGGTGAGATGGAGACATGTTTTTTCTTAGATGGCACAATGCTGTGTGTAACGCAGAGGCAGTACACTTGATATTTTTGTTTATCACTCATAAAACATTCTTTTGCTGTCATTTACCATTTTTTATTTTCATATTTGTAATTTTTAAGAATATAATAGTTTAAGTCTTTATTGGAATAGAGTATTTTAATACCCTTTATTTTCAATAATTCTTTATTTTTAATTGAGTGTCAGAGATTTGCATTAGAATTCGCCTCCAATACTTCCCTGTTGAACCTGAGACATGGAGAAAGGGTCGTAGAAACAGACACACATTGCATAATATACTCTATTCTGTGAGAAGCCATTTTGTTTTCAAGGCAGACAATAGTTCAGGGCTCTGCAGAGCCTCTCACTCCTGTCTTTCAGAAGTTACCTTGCACTGCTTCGAATTATTTTGCTCTAGTGTTCCAGATCTCTGTTTACATGGAAAATCATCTCTCTTAAAAAAAAAAAAAAATCTTCTCTTGATTTCGTTTACTCTGGCTTTCTATTAAAGCATCATTCATTATTGTTATTTGTGTCTTAATTCATGCTTCAAAACCTCTTTAGTATAAATAGGGAAATAATTTTATGACCTTCCTTTGCCACTCTCCAGTCAGTTCCTATGGCTTTCTACTCTTAAGTTTTCTTTTTCTATCATCCAATATTTCCTTTTGTTTTACCTACCAACACAGAATTGCCCTATTACTCATTATTCGTTCATTGAATTCACAGCTATACCTGTAACTAAACCAGGGCAGGGACTGTTCCCTGCTACAGCAGCCAGCTGGCCCAGAATGGTCTGGTTCCACACTGTTAAAAATCTCTTACCTGCAGAACATGCTGTCCATACCCACGCTGGTGATTAAGAATGATTGCTGGCCTAGGAGTAATTTGGGAGAGAGCTACTTGAGTCTGAGCCAAAATCAAGTAAAGGATCTTTGTAAATGATCCAAGGCCTGGACACAGCTCAGGTTAGATGGACAGATGCTGTCTCAGTCTTTTGCTCACATCAGAATGGGGTTAGGGTTAGATTTTTAGAGTGTGTGTATTAGTTTGTTTTCTTTTATCAATCTCAATGTTTACACGAAAGGCAGAGGATTGGTATTTCCTAGTGAATTTCCCAGGTGTTTTCATATTTGCCTTGCTTGTATCTAACACTCTTGCACCAACTTGCATTTCCTGTAGTGCTCATGGTGTTCTACTGTTTTGGCCTGGCTAAATCTTGAGCTCCCTGAATCCTGAAAAGCGATTGATAAAGTTGTTACAAGGATGAAATCGGAAGTTATGGCTGGGAAAAGGGCAGGATCCTGCAGGTAGGTTGGCTTTGGACCTTCAGGGCTGCTTGGCAGCTCTGTTTCCTTCCTGACATCGCCTTCTGCCCTTCCTGGGAGTATAGGTGGTGCTGCCAGTTTGGCTGGTTCATTTCTAGCTCGTAAAGAAAGCTCATAAAGAAAGCATATACCAATGTAAACATTATAGATGCCTTATATTAGGCTGCTGCTTGCGTCCAGGAGTAGGATTCACTTGGCAATTTTCTATAGTGAGCTGGCTAAAATCTGAGAATTCCCATGCCACATGGGACGCTGGGTGGCTCACACCCTGGAACATGGGGTGCACTTGCAATATGTCAAAGGCTGGCCAACCACAAACCGGCTTAGATTTAAGACAATTTAGCATATATATTGATTTCAAGCTCATATTCCCTGTTTTTTAAAGGCTATGTTAGTTTGAGCAGATCACACTAAAACAATACAGGACTCTTGAAGTGGAACTAGCTCACATCCTGCCTTCTTGAAGGTCAGAGGAGCTCAGATTTGCCGGTGTTTTTTTATGATATCGTATTTGTAAGCAGTTAGCCCCGGAATGCCCCCAGCTGGTGCTGGCTCTGAGAGAGCTATGTTAATGGCATGGGCACACAAAACTATGCCTGGGAACAACCAGTGCCTTGGATTAAAACACCTAGAAAATGTTGATACTTATTAGCAGCCACGCAGAATCTGGTGCACTTTAGTGGACATTGCCTATCTCAGTATATCTGACTCTGGTTACAGTTCAGAGAGGCAAGTACTATGACTGAAAAGCTTTTTTTCTGGCAGTCGCCTGTTCTTTCAGGACTTACTCTTTTTTGTTAAAATAAAGACAGTTTTAGTGTCCATATTCTGTATGTATCTGCAATGTGATGGTTCATCTATTGTGAAAGAGTGCTTAAATATTCAACCCTTATAGTTTTGTTGAGAGAACAATAAATAAAACCAAAGCAGCTGGACTAAGGACCCTGACTCAATCTTGGTTCTGCTAAAATATGCAGTGAGAAACACAATGTGTGACTCATGGAAGACAAGAGCATGAATGAAGTGATATGATAATCCAGATATTTTTCTTAGCATCGTTAGGAGGCGGAAGGAGCAACAACGTTTGGCCAGAAGTACTAATAAAGAATCTTTTATTATAAAGACTGGGGAAGTTTAGGGTGTGAACAAGTGATTTATCCTCTCTTTTGTGTAGAGCATAATAACACTGTACATTACAGGCAACACAATAATTTAGAACATGTTCTAGGAGCTACACATAGAGGTCTATTTCTTGTACAGCACAGGGTAAATTCAAATGGATGAATGGATGGATATGCAAAAAGGCCTTGTATTTTATTTCAAAGACAGATGCATACAATATAGCTGGAACTGTCTTTTCAAAATACCTAAAACCGTCTGTACTGATATCTCAATAAACAAGCTTTTATAATTTTCAAGCTTTGGAGTAGTCTAAATATCTTTCAAGCTGGAATTTGAAAATGTCAAGTTAACCAACAGGAAAATATCACCTTGATTTTTTGGGGGGGAAAGAATGCTACCAGCTGTAGATCAGACAGGTAGAATTAAGACAAATAACAACATCTTTATGTTTGAGCTTCTACATTTTCTGTTTGCTTAGATGCAGGTTTTGCACTGTCCTCTGATTACTGCAGATATTTTTGTTCCAAGTTGTTGAAGCACAACAATTAATTTTCTTCAATCTGAAACTAGATTAAATTGAAACATGTTTTGTCATCTGGAATCTATGAGGATAGGGGGACCTATATTGTGTCAAATATCCTTGAGATATCATGAAACCTGTGTTTAGTGTGGACATCACTGACCTGTGCCATAAATCACATTGACTCTATGCATTTTTATTTCTCAGTATATGAATAGACACAATGACAAATTTAAAGTGATATCTGTGTTAGTTTGTCCTTGAGGGTAACCTCAGGTTGTCTTTGCTAGATTTTAGGTATATTATGTAGATACACTGAATATTATGGGAACCTCAGTGAGGTAGTAAATGAATCTGGCGT
>NW_010581649.1:204539-226242 GCF_000705375.1 Tinamus guttatus
TTTTACTACTTAAGCCAATGTAATTTTCTGACTCTCTGTGTTCTTTCTGTGAACTCTAAGTCACAGAACATCTCATATTTGCTTAAGTTGCATGATAATTGTAACTTATTGCTTAAGTGATCTAGCAATGTGTTTATATGCTGTCTTTGTCTAGTTTAGTATGCACAAGGACATTTAATAATTATTGCTTATTTAAAGATTAGTAGCTGATGGATGATTATGGTATTTTAGTAAATTGCTTCTTTACAGTAGAGTGATGGTGTTGGTTTTTGTCTCTCATCAGTGTAGGGCTTCTTTACAAGTTTGTACCATCCTAACTGTTTTGGAAAGATTGTATAGTTGCCTCATTGTGGGTGTGGATGCACTTGTGTTTTTGTGGATGCAACAATGACTTATACAGTCCCATAAAACATATCTTATTAAAGATACAATATTTATAAATCACTTCTGTATCAGCACTTGTGCAAGATTTTTATTTCTGTTGTTGTTGATCTTTACCCCATTCTCTAATTGGGGATCATAAATTTGTAAGATAACTCATGTTGGAAGGGCACTTGGGACATCTGTGGTCCAAACTCCTTATCACAGCAGGGTCAGTTATAAGGGCAGATCAGGTTGCTCAGGGCTTAATCCAGTCCTCCAAAACCTCCTGGAATGGAGGTGGCATCTCTCTGGGTGACATGATCCACTGCTTACTATTTTCACAGTGAAAAAAAAATTTCTTTTCTAATCTCTGTGAATGTATGCTTATTTCAATTATTGCTAGGAGTCACCTGCTTAACAACTCTTGTCACAGTATTTATTCACCCCTTCTTCAGGTTTCTTGCAAGTTTCTTACCAGTTACTCTCTCCTCATAATCTGTCATAGCTACATTCTCATCAGTGTTTCTTGGTTTGTAAAGGTACTATCAAAGTCTTGCTTATTTTATTCTTCAGACATATTATGTATTTTGACTTTCAAATTATTGCATTCATTTTAAAATCTGTCATTTCTGTGAAAATTTGGAGACATAGCCTTTTTAATATTTCTCAACACTGAAATTATTTTTTTCTTCGCCTCCTCCTTCTACAGATTTTTAGATTTTATTTCAGTGATTAAATTTGTCATGCATTGTACCTGAAATAATACTGCAGACTTTCTGAAACGATAAACAGGCTGCATTCTGCCTGCATTATTTCCTTTTCATTTTAATTATATGTCAAGAAAATGACCTGCTTTAATTGTTTGATTTCAGATGACTGTAAATAATCTGGGGGGAAAAGGGGGTCATGTGATACCCACATGCATGTTCCCATCTGATTTTCTAGTATCCAGAAATCTATGCATCTTCCTTCCTTATGTATAGGATAGATTGTATCACCATTCTATCTACTGTGTCTCTTTTTTGCAGACATCTTTCAGGTGAGAGAGGATAAACAACAGTAAATTGAGAAGGCTGAGTTTGCCTGTGAAAGCCTATGTGTTTCTAAAGCAAGACAAATAGGTCAAATGAAATAAAAAAATAAATCTTTGTTAATATTTTAGGGTTGCTTTAAACCCTGGTCAGTTTACTGTAACTGTTTGCAGCACAGCCACACCAGCAGTTTTATGAAGGCACTTGCAAGAGTCACAGTTCAGCAGAGCAAGAGGAGCAGATAAATAGAACACACTAAACCTGGAGCTCCTTCCTAACCAGCTTATGAAAAAGACCAGAATGATTCATGCAACTTTTATCCTAACATCTCTCCTAAAATATTTTACAAAGCTGAGGGATTGGAAAGAACAAAAGTCATGGGAATAATCTTTCTTGTTTATTGTACAGCAGGTGTAGGTGCAGGTGCAGCTGCAGGTGCAGGTTCTGGTGCTGGAACTAGATTTGCCACAGATGAGCACTGGACTTGACACTGGATGAGCAATGGTTTGGGCATGTTTTCTGCCTGGACCAGCAACCACACTTCCAGAGATTTTGTGGGTACATTTCTAGAGTTATTTCTAGAGCTAGTGGACTATTTTCAAAGGACATTTTAAAAGCAGCCAGCTGTAAAAGAGTTTAGTAGTATGAACAAGACGAGTCCTTGCCTATTAGGTACAGACCCAAAGTGACGCTGGAACTGTGGATACGTTAATATCAATGTCACTACAGAAGACAGCACCTCAGGGTATTGAAGGGGAGAATAATACATATTTTCCGCATTTTCACTGTAATAAGGGAGGCCCATGAAGAGTGACGTTTCTGAGAGATGATGCTTCCTTGTGTTTCTTCAGCTGGGGTGCACGTCATACACTATATGGCCCACAATATGGCCTGTGTGCAAACAGTGGTTATGCGTTTCTGCTTATTCTGTTTTTAATCCTTTTTTTCAACTCCTTTTGCTTCATTGTTTTTCAGAAAACATTCCATGGATTTTTTTTTCTCAGTTTAAAATTCCTAATCTCTCAAACAGATAAGTAATTGCAACATTCATTTTCAAAATGCTGAATGGTACAGATAGTTCTGTGCCTGTTTTAGTAGAGGTTTCATTTGTTTCTCAAGATGTGCTTTTATTTCTTTTCCTTAGTGCAAAAAAAATGCTACTTTGCATCAAAAAATGGCCTATGTCATGCCCTTTAAAATAGTAAGAGTTTTAAAATATAGATTGCATTTAAAATTATCTATAAATTCTCATACATTCTTTCTCTGTGATGAACTACTCATATTACTTGCCCAACAGCATAAAACTTCATTAGCAGCATATGATAAATTAAAACAGGACAGCAGTAGGTGTTATTTCATGCAATATGTTTGTGTATGAGTGTATGCACCTATCTACTTATATATGTATGTATAGATATGGTTGTTCAGGGCACAGTTTGAGGTCAGATTCACTTCTTGAAGAAGAAAAAAAAAAGTTAATGGACTGCTCAACTCTGGGAAGTTAATAATATCTCTTGAAGTATCCTATTTAGAAGATAATGATAATGCCAGATCTATGCTGGCTCAAGTTGAAAAAGCATCCCAAATTATGTTGACACTCAGAAAGCTGCCCCAGTGTCCACTATCAGAGACTGTGACTTGAATTCACATCTCAAGGTGATATCTATTTGACATTTCTAGGGTGCTGTGTAATATTTCAGGTCCACTAGTTTAATGAGTTCTTTCATAAAAACTGTCAATGCATTATGGCATGCTAGACATGTTTTATATTAAAGAATAACAAACTTTTCTCATTTTCATGCAGTATGTAGGCACTCTTCTCCTACATTGAATGAGCAACTCCTGTTACATTTGGTAGAAGATACTTATCTCCTGTAAGCGGAAAATAGAGTTCTCTCTGTCTCCCTCAGTCCTCATAACCTAGTTCAAAGTTGCAACTGGTAGTAAAGATCAATGAGGAGTCCCTCAAAGGGCAGGACTGAGTTATATTTTCCTAGTTTGAAATGAGTAAATTATTAAAAATCTAGAATTCATTAGTGCCACCTATTTGTGAGAGTATAAAATTACAGATAATCCAGGCAGAGTTGCATAGAAGTAGAATCTAATAAGAAAATACATTGTCTCCTTCCTCTTAGTCAGGTGAAGAAGAGAAAAACATGTTGGACAAGAGTCAAAGTCTTAGTGGAGTTTTCTTCAGTTCTGTATTTAGATTATTGCAATGTAGGAATGTGTTATTCAGATTTCAGCAAGAATTTTCAGAGTTCCCACTTGCTTACATCTTAAGATACGTTTTTTAATCTGCAATAACATCAGTTCAGGAAAGGCAGGAGAAGGTACTGAAGCTATTAGAATGTATCAATGTGGAAAGAGTAAGAGGCATTTCCAGGGAGAAATATATACTCAAAAAAAAAAAAAAAAAAGAATTGGAGAAGAATTTTGAAAATAAAAATTTTATCTCTTTTTTTACAAATCCCTCTACCTTTTATCAGATGAGGAAGTATTAAGCAAAATATAATAGGTGAAACAAAAATCCAAGAAAAATCCTTGTAAAAACCTTTGCCCCTCCCCGCTATGGAAGAAGTGGATATTATTGATACCAATTATTCAAGCTGATATTGGTTTAGGGTTACTTTCATTTAGTTCTGAAATAATACATCCAGTTCTTTATATTTCTACGTAGAAATATAAATATCATTTGATAGTAAATAACATTTGAATGACAAGAGTCAGGTTAATCATTAAGGCAAGGCAAATTCATGTTTGCACATGCCTTTAAACTTCAGAGGGATATCTGTATCAGAAAAACAAAGCTAGAATTATACTTACTATATTTGCTATATTTGATTTTTTTTTGCAGATCTGATAAGATTGATTGTAAACAGATTTGGATTTCCAGAAAATAGACAAATAAAGTTTATTGAAATGGTGTTAATTATTGGTTAATTTCTTTGTTGTTAATGGCCTTCTTATGAGAATATTGTAATTTGAAAATATGTACAAGCATGTGTTATACAAGCCATTGCTCTGGCTGACAATATGTTTGTGCTGGCACAGGCAATGAATAAATAACTATGCAAAATGGGATTGTACATCTGTGTAAAAAAAATTAAACTGTGATTTCAAGCATCTTTCAGTCAAATGATTCATGTAATACACAGCTTGAATACAAAAGAAAAGATTTTTCCTCCATATAGAAAATTGTTCACAGTTCGCATATTGATTCAAAGACAATGAAAATGCCATGTGCAGGACAATTGAAATTTTTTTTTGTTGTTGTTTGTTTGTTTGTTTGTTTTTTTAAAAAAGAGATATTGAGAGCTGGAAAGTCTTTTGTGTTACAAGTTTGAACTTGTCATAATCATGACACTACTGCCTTTTACTAAAAATATTATTTATTAAAAAGGATTTTAAATTCAATTTGTGCAAGCAAAGAAAAAGAAAAAAAATATATAATAATTTTGTTGAGATTTGCAACATTTTTTTCCAGTTAAAATTCACAGAATCACAGAATGGTTGAGGTTGGAAGGGAGCTCTAGAGATCAATTAGTCCAACCCTCCTGCTCAAGCAGAAACACCTAGAGCACGTGGCACAGGGTGGCATCCAGGCGGGTTTGAAGATCTCCAGAGAAGAAGACTCCACAACCTCTCTGGGCAGCCTGTGTCGGGGCTCTGTCACCCTCACAGGAAAGTTCTTCCTAATATGGAGGTGGAACTTCCTGTGTTTTAATTTGGACCCATCACCCTTTCTCCTGTCACCAGCCACCACCAAAAAGAGTTTGGCCTCATCCTCCCCACATTCTCCCCTCAGGTACTTGTACATATTGATCAGATCCCCTCTCAGCCTTCTCTTCTCCAGGCTAAACATGCCCAGCTCACTTAGTCTTTCCTCATATGGTAGATGCTCCAGTCCCTTAATCATCTTTGTGGCTCTACGCCGGATCCTCTCTAGAAGCTCCACATCCATCTGATAGTGGGGATCCCAGAACTGCACACAATACTCCAGGTGCAGCCTCACTAGAGCTGAGTAGAGGAGCAGGATCCCCTCCCTCGACCTGCTGGCAACGCTTCTCCTCATGCAGGCCAGGATCCCATTGGCCTTCTTGGCACATTGCTGACTTGTAGTTAGCTTGTTGTCAACCAGGACTCCCAAATCGCTCTCTGCAGAGCTGCTTTCCAGCAGGTCAAGCCCTAATCCGTGCTGGTGCCTGAGGTTATTCCTCTCCAGGTCCAGGACTCTGCACTTGTCCTTTTGTCGTGAGTTTCCTCTCTGCACAACTCTCCAACCTGTCTAGGTCTCTCTGAATGGCAGCACAGCCCTCTGGAGTGTCAACCACTCCACCCAGTTTTGTACCATCAGCAAACTTGCTGGGGGTGCCCTCTGTGCCCTCGTCCAAGTCATTGATGAACAAGTTGAACAGCACCAGGCCCAGTACTGACCCCTGCAGGACACCCCTGGCCACGGGCCTCTAACTAGACTCAGCCCCATTTATCACCAACCTCTGGGCTCTGTCATTTAATCTGCAAGTTAATGTGCAAATTAATTTTAAAAGTTTTATGATGATCAAAAAATCCTCACATTAACGATTTATGAATTCAACATGTGATAAGGTAAATACAGAAGGTTTGATGATATTGTATGAAAGTAGAGCGTGGCTAACAGTTGCTCACAATAAAAAGGTCCAATCAAGGTATTTGAGAACGATATGTAAATCACAGCATTGCAACCTGAGCCTTACAAAGAATATATCTTACTGGAGTTGAAAAGTCAAAGTCAGAATTTTGAAAAAGCAGATTTTATTCTATTTTCCTATGTATATTTGGTTTTTAATTAAATAATCAAAACATGATCTTTTTTCACAAGACCCCTCACTCATTCCATGGGTTGATTTGATAATGTTCATTTAGTGCATAGCTGCTCAAGATTTTGTTTCTTTTCATTGTTATCTATGTTGTCCATGTTGTCCATATTTTATTATTACATGGTATTCAAGCCCTCTTCTAAAGAACCAGATAGAAAGTAATCATGAAGAGGATACATTATTGTCCTTAAGATGAACCTTTAAAGCGTCAGATGTTCCAGATACATAAATTGTTAGTACATAAAGATACAGGTTCTTCGACTATTTTCAATCGTGCCAGTTATTGTCAACTGTAAAGAATAATTATCATGAAAGGACCTAGAGCAAGCAATAGAATTCAACTCCTCACATGGGATAATAATTTGTATCTTCCAGTAAAGAGATATAATAAGTCCTTTCAAAACTTGCTTGTGACTTTCATCTTGCTTTTTTTTTTGACTCTTTCACTGCTATGATTTTTATATATTAGTTTCCAAAGACTGTTGTAAGTTCACTATTTTTCATTGAAATTGTTAGCCTATTAGTGAACAGAAAGCCTGAAAATAAAGAAGAGAAATCAAACAGTATGTGAATGCATCAGGTAAGTTTTTCCACTATGTGCTATGATACAGTCAGATATTCTTTGTGCTGATCAATACTTGGATTGTCTTTGAGGAATAAAATATAGTGTATCATTAAATTCATAGGTGGTTCTCCTCCATCTAAGGTAGCCCTGGTCAATCAATACAGATTGAAATGGTTCTAATATACTGTTGGAAATACTGCCTTTCCCCGTGAGTTGTAGGTCTAAGGTCCCAACATTTATAGCAATTAAAAAGTTTTTGGATTTTTGTAAAGAATGAATTGATGCATAACTCTGATGTTTCAATGAGTTTGGAGCAATAAGATTCAGATTTAAAATACTATTTACCTGTGAAACTTAAATCCAATTACATCACCTTTACATTTACATTTACATTACTCAGAATTGCAGCTCTTTTTGGATCTGGCAGTCTTTCAGAAGATTTTTTTTCTTCTTATTCTGCCCTGAAAAACAGAGCATATTATAGGCCAAAGCCAAGATAACAAAGTCAATTAAAGTTATTGTTGGAAGACTCAGAGGTTCTATGGCCAAATTTCAGAAATAGAAGCAGTTATAGGAGAAACTATACAATTGAAAGCTTGTACCACACCATAACACCCCCAGATTTCCTGAAACAAAACAAATACAAACTTTCTTCACAATCATAAAGCTTTTATACATTCAAATGCACTGGAACTGGTGTGTCTGAAAGCAGGTGGAAATCCTCTGGGAAAAAAAAAAAAAAGTATCTTTGCCCTTATTTTGTTCCTCTTTTTGTCTGTGTTTTAATTAGCATCTAGTTGTATTTTCAGACTGAACACAATGAACAATGAAATACATAAGGATGATGCCACAGTGTTTATGAACTCTTTGATGTATCTTTTGCATGAATACAGTACTATGTTTTTTTACTTCAAGCAAGTCAAGAAGGTGATAGCAGTACACAAACATACATTCTTTATAAGGCTCAGTTTTCTTTGTAAACAGATTTTCGTGATTCATCCCAGTCTGTTGTGTTCTGCCAAGCCTCTTAGGAAATGGTCACTACATTAGGTTATACATGAGATAAAAATCAGTTTCTTACCTGTTAGACATTCACAAGTAAGTCACTAATTCATGCAAACTTCAAAGACAACTGTCTAATCTGTGATTTAATATGCTGTCAATCTAACTGAAAAATCTCTGCAATATCACACTCTAAAGCAGAAGCTTCAAAGAAAGGCTTGTTGCCAAGAACTGCAAAAGACGTTCTTCCTTTCTATGTACTGTAAAATAGTCAGTCATAGAAATATTAGAAAATTTATTAGAAAAGTCAAGTTTTCTGGCACTGATAAAGTCAGGATTCAGGCAATGACTGTGCATTTAGCTGCAGGTATAGGGTACATGTAAAAGAGGTGGAGAGAGGGGCAGATAAATAGTAGGACATAACCCAAATAATCCAGAAATGAGTTCCCCACCCTGACACTTCTCAGCTCCAGGATTCAAAACGTACACTTTGCGTCAGGCATCCTTTTCATTTCCACCACAAGAGCAGAGACATAACCTTGTTCTGACACAGTACACTGGAGCAAACTCCACCGTTTTTTCATACTAGGAAAGGTGGACAGAGCAGTTACAACCTGGATGCTCAGCAGTAGAGTCTCAAGATAATCTTGATCAGTTAAAATGCACCAAATTTTGGAGGCACTGGGGCCCCAGTGATCAGCTAGATCTGCTAGGAATCATCACGGTTTAAAAAAAAAATCCCATGAAGACTTGATACAAGATTTCATTTGGCTACTAGCTGTCTAAAGACTATGTTTGCTGTTGACTGATTTTCCACTTCCAGAACACCTCATTGCAATACCTGAAGGCAAGTTGGATGAATTAATTCCTTTATTTTCTCTTTCCTACTGTTAATGCCATCATTTTCAGAATTTGTGGACTTTTATTTCTTAATTTACCTCCATCTTTGCTTGGAAGTTACTTTCATGAGTCATTGACAGAAACAAATTGGTGACTTCCCATCCTGCATCTGTAGGCCTGTATTTATACTACCTCCTTTAGGCTCCTACCACATAAATTGAAATATCTCAAAAGTTTCTGAAACCTGGCCTTGACAAGTCTATCCAGAATACATAAGCTAATTGCTTCACGTTTCCTGAAATAATGCTGCACAAGATAGATGTGCATACTCCTAAGTCATTAGTCTGCACAATCTTTTCCACAGTTTTGTGCTCCTTTTGCTTTTCCTCCTTGATATGATATCACCAACTAACTGTGATATGAATCAGCTCTGCCCTCCTCCACCTGTCTGTCAGACTTCTTGCAGAGTTCCTGGAAGGGGATTTTTTGTTCATACTAGATAAATCTCTACGAAGCCAAATCTAGAACCCATAAACTAGACTCAACATGATTAATGCAATCTATTGCAGATGTTTTCTTTTGGATGAGATTAATCCTGTCTTGGAAGTGACTGTTTCCATTCACTGACTCTGAAGAAAGCTCAGGTTACTATCTCTGACACCCAAAGTTCGATGAGATGAATTGTAGCCACCCTATCTTCTTCCAGCATATAACACAGGTCTATTAATAGTGCAGGTCTCTGTGTAAGAAGGCACAAGATCCTGTTCAAAGTTAGATATTACAAGTAAGAGACATTAACATGAGAGAATAGAATACGTGACCCTTATTCAGAGAAATACCACAGTAAAGAAGTCAGGCACTGGGGAATATTCAAAGCATTTATCTAAGACATCTACCAGTACTTTTATTAGGACTCTTTGTGCAATGGCTCCACACTTTCATGGGTTGAGAGGAAACATTTCAAAGACACACGGTAGGGAAGCATGGGCAGTGAGATGCGTTTAAATAGACCTGCACTTCTGTGAATGCGTTTCTGTGCACAGATGAGAGAATTTTATTTGGGTAACTCAGAAAACAGTAAGTAAACAAATTGATTTTGATTGGTTGTACATGTTTTCAGAGAACAGATGAAACCTACCTGATGTCTAAATTGTTCTTTCAGACTTAAATATAAAAATTAATGGAAGCTGATATATGGGCAGAATGTAAATGACTCAGATATGGCCTTCAGGATTTTGTGTTTTATTTGAGCAAATTTTATCATATGATCTGCGCCAAAGGGCTTCTTCATGCACAGTACAATAGAGATTGAAATATATTTCACTTTTATATTAATCAGTGGTATAATTAATCTGAGAAATTTAGCTAGATTTGAAAGGCACCAAATGACAAATACAAAATCTGTCTTTATTCTGCTAGGATCTCTTTCTTCCAATTTGGAAATAAAATGACAAGCGCAAAGAAAAAGGTCATCATTTGGTTTATGGCAACTGTGAAAGAAAGCATATTAGACTGAAGCATAGCACTTTTTTAATGCTTGAAAGATATTTGAAATAGGTGATACTTTGCATCAATCAGGAACTCATGTAGCCTGTAATCAAGAAGATTGCATGAAGGAGTGCTTGAAGAGACTGAAATACCTAGAGAAAATATACAGTAGTAGGATATAAAGTTTTTATTGTCACTCAGAACAAATATCTTTTTGAATTGCTGCTTGAGATGGCTCTCAGAGACTGTGTAGCAGCAGCAGAAAAGCACATCAGTATCCTCAAAAGACAGGTCTGAATTTGCACAAGTGAGAATTCACAGGTCAGATTCTTTACTGTAGGAAAGAAGTCATAAGGACTTTCCTAGTCATAAGGAAAATGGGAAATACATATGGGAAAATGTAGGACATTTTCAGAATAAAGGTGCAGTAAAGAATATACCTGTAATAAGCACATAGAGGAAAGTCAGACCTTAAGTTTTTTGTTTTTTTTTTTTAGGGGGGGAAGGGGTGCAGAAAGGAAGTCTTATTCATTTTTTTTAATTTCATGCTGAAATGCTTGTGACATTAACTGGATAAACAGTCTCCACTCTTCCATAACATCATTCATGTTAAAATTAAAATTTTTTCTCCAGTATGACCTCATACTCTGAGGCCTTGTTCTGGCTCTAGTGTGAGCTAGAAGGAAAAACTGCTAATGACAGAAACACATGGCTTTTAAGCACTGCAACTTGTGTTGTTCTTTAAGTGTATGATGTCTTTTCTGATTTATTAGAGGCCAATACTGCATCTCAGTCCACAGAGTAAAACTGTTTAGAATTTAACCTCTGACTCTTGAAGTCTTGTTAACAAGAGTCAGACAATTTGGATAGTTGTGGACTTTTTGGAAATGAACTTTAGAAAGTTAATGGTATTTATGTGATGCACATCACTCACTTTTTTTTAAGTTAGCAAAATTATATAAATGAAATAAAGCATGAAATGTATTCACGTATGATTCCTTTAACAATACACACCAAATCTACATAAAGTAACACATTGTCAGAGAGTGAAGAAAGTGATTAGAGCATCTTACCTGTTATTCCTCTTTTATAAAATGTTTAAACTTGAAGACCAGTACCTTAAGCAATTAAATATTTATTTCTCATTAAGTCTTTAAATATAATTTGAAGCTTAAAAATCTCTAATAAAAGAAAATCAAAAACACAAACACACACAGTTTTTTATATAGATAATGAAATAAGTATAGAATATGAACAAATTTCATGTGAAGGATCTGCATGCATTTGAAATATGAAAACAGTACATAGTACAGAGGATTATGCATCTGGAGAAAGCAATTGCAGTCAGAGCAGACTGCAGAGTTCTCGTTGGTATTCTTGTCTATATCTGCATCTTTGATGTACCCTTTATGTGCACCAGCAGGCTGACTTCAGCAGGCTGCCCGCCCCTCTCCAGGTGTCTTCAAGGCATCTTTAATCTTTGACCTCACAGGGAGATAGCTGGTCAAGACAGAATCTCTACTGAATTTATATTCTATGAATCCTAGGAAAAATATGTCAGGGTACCATGGGGGGAAAGGGCCTTGTCCCCGACACTAGGGCTTGTTCCCCCCCACCTCAAGGGCGTAGGTCCCTGAGGATGGGGATGGGGTCAGATGTACTGTGGCCAGGCAAGAGCCAGGTTGTCACAGGCCTGGAGCTGGCACCACTGCAGCATCGCAGGGTAGTGATGGATGACCCTGAACTGGGCTGAGACGCAGCCCTAGAAAATTAGAAAAAAATCACAATTCCCTGATCTTGATGGGGGAAAAAACTGGCACCACTGCAGAATCGCAGGGTAGTGATGGATGGCCCTGAACTGGGCTGAGACGCGGCCCTAGAAAATTAGAAAAAATCACAATTCCCTGATCTTGATGGGGAAAAAAAAAAAAAAAAAAAGACTGATTACACTGATTTTAAGAAAAAAAAATCTGCCTTTCAGAGTTATTATCTAAATGATGTTCAGGGATAAAAATTCTGTGCCTCACTATAGAAAACTGCTAATTTGTATGTGTACGTCAGCACTCTGTGGCAGGGGGTATAATGAGAGTACGGTCACCAGTAGATGCATATAGGATTTTAAAAGCATACAAGCAAGATATGAAAGGGAATACAAAAAAAGTTAGAAATAGGGGCCCGCACTATCCTGAGAGAAACAGCAAATAAAGTATTGTATCTCCAGAGATAGTTAGCAAATATCTTCTGGGAAATTTACAGAGGAAACAAGCAAAGTCACAAGCTTACAACAAACCTTGACTTCTCTTATTCAGAGCACTGTGCACATAAACACACTGCAGTGTCTTCCTGTGAATTTCTTTAGCTGTTTTGTCTTTCTTTCTATAAGTTATGTAGGTCTGAGGGAAGGGAATGAAAAAGTGGGCAAAGAGAAGAGAGGAATTCACTAATAATGTTTGAAAACTGGACGTAAGAGAAAAAAAAAATCGACATGTGGGAGAAAAAAATCTCCCAAAGTGTTGAAGTGAAACTTCCAGGTTAAAAACAAGATATGTCCCGGTGGTACCTTCTCTCATAGGCAATGCGGTTCCCAAGGTTTCAAAGACAGGAAGAAAACTGCCTGGAGATCCCATCTTCACATCTGTAACCTAAATTAAATTCTCAGGAGGATACAGAATAGCCTTTAAAAATTGGAAATCTATGAAATCAAAATTCTAGTGCATTGACAGTCTCCATGGGTAGGTCAGAATCATCTTAAAAGAGACAGAAATGGACACCATCAAAGTTTGGGGCTGACAGCAGCAAATGGAAGCTTCCATGAAATTAAAGTAGTTTTTTAAATTGCTGGCTAAATGCAGTGAACCATATCATGCTGTCATATTTTAAGTATTATCTTACAGAAGATATCTGATTTTCTTTGAGAATTTGTGCATCAGTGTTGGATAATGCTAACTTAAAATGAAATAAAGCTTATTATTTTTTAACAAAAATTGCTAGGATTTTCCATTAGTTTTCATGCCAAGTGATACAGATCAAATAGTTTGGAGATTTTCATCCAGAGGACTGGTGTTTAGCTTTGCTTTCTGAAATAAAATAAATTAAAAGGTTATGTGTGATTATCATTGGGTAAGGAGTACGGAAATTCATCTAAGAGTATCTAGCCTAGGTTGTATTTCAAGAATATGGAATAATTGAAAAACCATTTTTATTAGAGGAAAGCTTCCGCTTCTTTCCCCAAAGAATAAATAAAGCATATTTACTAATCAAAGTCAATAATTGAAAGCATCATACATAATTATGTTTACAGCCTGAAGCAATACTTACCCTAATAAAATTGCCCTGAGGAAATTAAACTGCTTATTTTCCTCGCATCACAATTACAAGCTTTAGTTATATTGTTGCAGCTTGCTTCCTATGACCTAAAGCTTTTATAGTGGATTTAGGATTGGTAATCAGTCTTTACTTTTCTGAAAAAATAATGTATCAAAAATGAAAAATAAAAAATAAAAAGTTGGTAAAACACTTCTTTCAGGCTTTATTTCCATCTACTTTTTAGATTTTTTCATTTTTTTAATCAGTGTTTTTTTTTTTTCCCACAGCCCTCCTCAAAACCTGAAATAAGAAAATTCTTTTCAGAGCTGATTCTAAGAACTTTCCAGATCTGGTATCAAAATATACCAAAGTCTCACTCTTTTTCTTTTCTCCTCAAAAGGGTAAAGGAGTTGTTAAATTTTTCATCCCTTTGTCAATTTTTCATCCCTTTCATCTTCCTCTAAACAGATAAATTTTAGCCTAGTTTAGTATAACTGCATATCATACCAAAAATAAATATGTAAGATACTTGTGTTGCTCAAATACATATTCTTAAACAGTTGGCTAGTTGCAAAATGTTTATTTTTCAAGCAAGATATCAGGAAGGCTTTTAACCTTCAGCAGCCTTTATATTTAATGACATAAATGAAAGAGGATGACATTAAAACTTCAAAGCAGCAAAGACGATACATTTACAATCATGCTGTCACAGTGAGATCTACAAACAGTGTACTAGCACAGCTTTTTAATTTATATATGGTTTCTTCTCAAATAATATCTAATTCTGCTGGCACTTCATATCCACCAAATGCCATTAAAGTGCCATGACAAGGATATGTGAAATTTTGGTAACCTGGTGCCTCAACACAATAAAATGAAAGAGTTATTTGATATTTTTCTCAGAATGCCCATCCATATTTGAAAGACTAGCCTGATAACATGGTTAATCATCTGTTTATGACACTGTATCAGAAGTCTATGTATAAATCATTAATGCTAAATGTCATTGAAATCCTTCAGGTCAAGACTTTGTGTAAAAACTGTTCAGCCAACTGTCAAGCAACACCCCCTGATCCTTTTCTGCCACATAGCTTTCTAGCCACTCTGCCACAAGCCTGTAGCGTTGCATGGGGTTGTTGTGACCGAAGCACACTTGGCATATGAGGGCCTTTGAACCTCATATAGTTGGCCTCGGTCTGTCAACTGACCAGATCCCTCTCTAGAGCCTTCCTACTCCCAAGCAGATCTACTCTTCCTCCCACCTTGGTGTCATCTGCAAATTTGCTGAGGTTGCACTCAATCCAGATGATGAAAAAGGACAGACCCAGCACTGACCCTTGGAGAACACTGCTCGTGATGAGTTACCAGCTGGATTTAATCCCATTCACCACCACTATCTGGCCCGATTATCTAGCCAGTTTTTCACCCAGCACAGAGTCCACCTATCTAGGCCATGAACTACCACATTCTCCAGGAGAAGGCAGTGGGAGGCTGTGTCAAAGGCCTTAATGAAGTTTAAGAAGACCAAGTCCACAGCCTTTCCCTCATCTACTAGGTGAGTCATTCAGCCATAGAAATCTGGTTGGTCAGTCAGGACCTGCTTTTCACGAACCCATGCTGGCTGAGCTTGATCCCCTGGTTGACACACACATGCTGTCACACATTGCTTTTTTGAGGAAAATTCAAGTAGGGAAGGTAAAGCATGATATTAGTCTTCACATTCATGTTATAAGTCTCTCAGAGATCACTGTCAAATATGTATAATTGACAGTTTGGACAAGAAGGAACCAAACTACCATGAGGAAGATAATTGATATATAAGAAGGCTTTATTGACAAAGTTAGTGGATTACCTTAAGAAATTAAATGGACATATTAAAGAAAAGTCCAGTCAAACATGTGTTAAGAATGAGATATATAGAGAAAGTATCTTACTTAAGACTAAAGGTGGACTAGATGATGGGCTAGAGATCCTTTGTGGTCTTATATTTCTATGTAATCTAAATATTATAATAATATTACATTTATGTGCATGTTATTTTAAAATGATTAACATGATTATTTGGTTATTTTAATATATGTTAATATATGTATATATGTAACTATATATAACATATATGTTGAATATTTAACATATATATATGTTAACCTAAGTTAATAATTATATTTAATTATATTTAAAATATCAAATATATTCTAATCATTTTCCAAGCTATACAGATCAATTAACGTTATTTCTAGCTGAAATTCTACAAAAACGTTTTCTGAGAAACTACTGTCATTGTGCACTAAGATTCGCCCATTCAGTTTAACAAGTAGAAGTATAAGGACAAAAAAAAGAACAATGGACACAAAGAAATCATATGGATTTGCTCACAGAATAGGCAATGTTCGATGTAAGGGCAGTAAAACTAGCCTTCACTCCAAGAGCTCTTCCACTGTGGTACCAGTATGAAATATTTATAGGAATCTGTTTCCAAAATTCACCATATATGATTCAAGTAGTTTTAAGAGTGGTTATGCAATTCTAAGATATACTCCACAGAACAAAGGTATTCTTTGAAATAGATTTAAGCATTGGGAGAGACTGAAAAAAATTATAGGAATTAACAAATAATAGAAAAAGGGAAGATTTTGTTTGTTTGCTTGTTTTTACTTAATTGAGCCGCAGAAGGAAAGCATGCATCTTGACAAAGCCCTAAGAAAATCACTAATGGCCATGTAACTGCATGAAGGTCAATAAGAAGGCATGCTCTTCTCTGAGAAATGTTACATAATGTGCTGTTTCTAAGGAAGAAAAGTGGTCAGTCAGTAGCCAAACTGTTTCTGCTAGAGAATATGTTGAAGCAATTTCCTTTCCTTATACTATTCTTTACAGTCTAAGCTAATTATATGGAACAACTTGCAGAATCTGTTCAAAGATATCCTGTCAGCTGAGTATTTTTCAGCATGATTTATTTCTGTTTTCTCTTCTGTAACTCTCCATAAGCATATTAATTTTTCTATCTAATCTGACCAACATCTGACTGGATTTCCTGATGCTAACCTTTTTGTGAATGTTAACTGTAGTACTGCAAAGAAACCAGGGAAAATATGATGTCTGTAACACTGTTTTTATGACAGTTGTGTACAAGGGAGCATAGCAGTAAAAATCCTGACACAGAATCATCTGCGAATACATCAAAATTGCACACAGATAACAATAAGACTTATCACACAGAATCAGTTTTAGTCAAAGTAGAAAAAAAAAAGCCATCTGAAAGCATTTCAAATCCCCTCTGCATCACCAAGTGGATCACCTAAGATTCTGTTTGTTCACATGCAGTAAAATCAGTTTCTCACTTGCTAATACAAGGACTCTCAGGCACTACTGTGCAATGTCAGGACCAGAATAGAATCACACATCGAGATAATGAGATAATTGCCAGTGAAGTGCAGGCACTCACAAACAATGCTATAAGCAGCTTTTACTGAGGACAGTTCTGCACTCATGAGAGTAGCAATACTCACTGTCTTTAACCTAATATCCTTCCTGAGACAATGACTAGAAGTGAGTGCATAGAGTTAAGTGTAAGAAGGCAAGGACACTTCTACCAAGTACTCTCTTAGCCTTGAATCATGCGTGGACTAGGAATTTCCTGTGCCAAAAGCTGTTTGTCAATGTTTAATAAACCACAGTAGATTTCCACTCCATGAGTTTATCCAATCTATTCCAGTAAGTATAAGCTTTCAGCCAACACAGCATCCAGAGATGATGATTTCCACAGCTGAGCTGTATGGTTTTTTGGAACTACCAATACATCCTCTGTCACCCAAAATTTGCACTAAATCACAGGAAGGCTCAGTATTTTGCATGAATTGAAAATGGAGTTTTGCTGTAGTTTGGCTGTTATTGAAACCAGTTTTCTGTCATAAATCTTAGGGCTAGGAGTTATTTCAATAAAATTACTGCTTGTGCTCTGAAATTATGTCATGGAGAAGAGTTTAGAATCCAAAATAGGCAAATGCTTCAAACTAAATAGCTGTCACATAGAAAATAGTCCATTGAAACCGGGTATATTTTAACTTGTATCTTGATATTTTGCTCTCATGCAGCTGGTTTATTATTCTGTAAGAGGCATTTAGGGTGTGGAAGAATATAATCTTGTGAAAACACTTACAGAAAAGTGATCTTCCACACAATAAGATTTATGGAAATAAGTAGTTTTTCAGCCATGTGGAATTTAATATATATAAGTAGCCTTATTCTTATTTTACATCTACTACGAAGTTCTAAAAAGGAGTCTCCTTCCACTGTAGCATATTTGATAGGAGATAATATGTAATATGTATAAAATAGAGTACATGAAAAGTAATTGATCTGGTCACTTTCCAGAACATCTGCATGTGATACTCCAGATCTTAGATGAAAGTCAGTTTCTAAGCCTTTGAGGTTGGCTAGCTCAGACCACTACAGGAGAATAAAATCCCATTATATACCTCCCTCATATTCCCTCACACACAGCTCTCTGAAAACATCTTTGATAGAAGTGAATTTCACATATTAACTACTTCTTTTGGTTGCTCATACTATTGCCTGAGGGATTCTCTCTTAATTTTTTTATTCAAGTCACTTTTAAATCCCCAAAGATGTTAATGGTGCAGGATGAAGCACTAAAAGCCTTATGCTTTAAAGCTATTTCCTAAAATCTAACCTAAATATTCTTGTGCAGGTTCTTCAATTTCTAGAATTTTGTCTGAAATGTCCTTATGTAGTAGGTCTCATTGTGCCCAGTTTATATTCTTCAGAGAGTTAATAATCTGTGTTGGTTATAGAAAAGACACTATAGTAAATAAAGTTTTAACAACTCTTGTCATACCTCTGAGGTATTTGTAGATTGTTATATCATTATCTATAGTCTTTCCTTCAAGCAGTAACATAGTGTTTTAAACTGTAGTAAACTCTCCTCATATGTCACAGGCTTTTTTGTGTGTATATTATAAAATGTTCTTTCTATATTGAGAATACCTAAATGGCACAGGGGATTCCAAGTGCAGTGGCATCTGTAGATTATTGTTTATCTAAAGATGATGATTCTCACCAAAATTCACTAAAGAAAAACAGTAACTTTCTTGTTGTAGGAAGTCTAGGAATTTTTATCTGCTTATCTGCTAATTATGGAGGTCTGGGACTCTTCTTGTTCTTCTTTTCCCTGATAGGACAGAGCTACATGACTTGCAGTTAGGCTCCCCTACACACACACTCAGTGTTTATTTAAAATCCATCCAAATTCAAACTTTGTCACTGACATTTTAACTTCCTTGGAAACTCAAGTATAGTCATTATTGCTCCTGAAAAATATTAAAAACATTTGCAAGCTTGAACTACCTATCCACATAGTTTTTTTTTTTTTCCCCTTTCTCCAGACTTGAAGATATTTGAGAGTCCAGAATCTGGTTTTTGACACCATTTAATGCCTCTTCCAAATTAATAATGAGAAAGACATGATTATCCTTAAAAAATGTATTTTTTTTTTTGTCTTTTTCCAGGAGGGGCTAAAGGTATGACTGATGCACTGCAAGGCTGGATGGTTTAGAACATGGTATACATCAAAAACTGTATTTGATGTTAAAAGAATGGAGGTAAGCAAATAAGCCCCCAAAATAATCCAGAAAATTTAGTTTAAAAAAAAAAAATCAGCTCTCTCTTTTCAGGCAATTCCCAGGCAAATGCGAGGCTGCCTAACTCGTGTGATCTGCTGACATCCCTGCTCAAAATAATAAAGATGCAGGTGCAGGGCAAACCTACACAGTACTTTGTCACCCTGCTAGGTTTGAAATGTGCCAGCCCTTGCTTCCATCGACACTTACTAATTTTGGATACGTATATCACTGGAAAGTACCAAGCCCTAACAATATCTCTGTAATTGTGGTCTTCTTACATATAAACACAGTATCTTTCAGATGCCCAGACAATATAATTGCAACTTCTCTATAAATTTTCCAGTACAAGCAAAAACAGAAAAGCTTACAGGGTTTTGTTAATTACAGCTATTAAAAGTTTTATGTCAACAAAGGAACTGAATCTTGTTCTGGAAGTACATGCAGAATTGTGAGTATATGAGCAGAAAGTTGGGATGCAGGCAATACCAGAGTTACATCATAACCCTGTAAAGAAGAGGACAAGACAAACTTAGTTTGCTGTTGATGCTCAACAGGACAGTTTCTTTCTTATTGTACCCATATTAAAATAGGCCTGACTGTTGGATGTTTTCCTGAATAATTTGGCCACCTTCATTTAACCATGAGATAACAGTATGTATAGGTGTTTCCATCAGTCCTAAGCATTCATTTAAATACATTTATCTATAACTCTATTTTCCACTATTTTAGACAGCTCAATATCACCGAAGCATTAAGACAGTAAGAAACACTTTATTTTCCTAATGGTCTCCTCTGCTTCCTGTATGGGTTACCACATGCTTTCATTGATGCTTTGATGGCCTGTTGGGATCTCATTTCCTTCTTCTGTACTCAGTATATGACTCATTGCTGTATTTTATTTCTTTAACTAACCCTCACTCTATTTATCACCAATTCTTTCTCTGTTGTTATGTTTTCTTAGTGGACAGTTTGCCTTTTCTGCATTCAATATGATATTATCTATTCTGAATTTAATCAAATTACTTGTTAACATCTTCGGCCATGGAATCTAGGCCATTCATTAAGTGTGATATAAAGGAAGCATATGTACAATTCAGTAAAAGTACTGTAAACACAGTATCTGTCATCGTGATTCTCAAAAGTATTTACCTCAAACTGCCTTCTAGATCTTGGCCCACAGCCTCCATCCTACATATTCTCTGTATAAATACAGCTACAAAGGCTTTTTCCTCTGTACTAGTTACTAATGATTTCCTTTCTTAAAGGCTGAATAGAGAAAAGAATAATCCATATGCACTGGATCTGCCAACTGTCCCATCTTTCAGGATTTATCCTGTCCTGGGTCTAGCCTGCCTATATGAGAGGATGACAGGCTATCTTCAAAATGAACTTCTCACTTCACAAAACTTATTCCCCCTGCATTAGAGACATTTACTGATCTTGTTTGTTGAGGCAAAAGACAAATTTAACAAACATGGTGGGTTGAAATTTTACTTTCCCTGCTCCCCCTACCTAGTTCCCACATTGTTAGCCATCCACGTTCTACATCCTGCTACCTAACTTCCAACTTGGCATATTTATTTGTAGACATTCAGAATGATCACAACTTGCATGTTCTTTCTATTAGTCATAGACTAATTCAAACATATCCCCACTCGCTCTTTCCACTTCTTAAAGCAGAAAATTTTAGTAAACCCCAACCCCCACATATATAACTTGTTTTGTTTTGTAAAGTCTTCGCAGTTCAAAAACGAGTAATTAAACTCTCCTTGTATCTGATTTTGTGACTTTTAACTGCAAATTTTGCTAGCGCTTTACTTACTTACTCTTGCCAGCTTTCGTTTCTCTTAATCTCATCCAGAAACTATCAGTATCCAGTGTTGCCTTCATTATCCAGCCACAGGTGATTATATTTGTTCTCCCATACATTCAGTATAGACTGTAGGTTAATCCCTTTCCAGCTTCCCTGTCATATTGATGCAACACATACATTACTAATATCCTTGTCACAAAAGCTATTGTGTTAAGGTTCTGTAATAACCATTAAATCATTATTTCTTCTTACAAGAACATTGCTTACATTCTTTATGATGGTGTTCCTAGTTACGCTTGCATGTGTTTGTTTAGAAGTGAGGATACTGCTAAATATGTTTTTTGATATTGCCACATGTGCACCACAGTTATAAAACTTATTTAAGCAAAGCTGATTTCTAGGCAGAAAACACAAACTGGTTTTGTAGATCAAGAATCACAGACTACATAATTTAGAACCACAGGCTCAATTCCATCTATGACCCTCAATGATTTTGGGGGGCATATCATTAGAAAGGTATCGTTCATATAATACAAGTTCCTAAAACACAAACTTTTTACAAACAGCATCTGCTTTCTAAGAGAGACATTCTAGCCAAACACTTTTCTTTTCTTTTACTTGGAAGACGAATATCAAATGCACATTTTGCTCCTATTATAGAACCACCTACAGTACACTAGGATTTAATAGAGCTGGTTTGAGACTGTTTTCATCTTGGAAATGCCGTTGTCTTCTAGGGGTTGTGATAAATGGGGCTGGGTCTGGTTGGAGGCCTATGGCCAGTGGTGTCCTAT
>NW_010581649.1:226647-252067 GCF_000705375.1 Tinamus guttatus
TCTTTCTGTCTTTCTGTCTTTCTGTCTTTCTGTCTTTCTGTCTTTCTGTCTTTCTGTCTTTCTGTCTTTCTGTCTTTCTGTCTTTCTGTCTTTCTGTCTTTCTGTCTTTCTGTCTTTCTGTCTTTCTGTCTTTCTCTATGTGAGCTCCTACTTTGTGTCCAGTGCATTAGGTTTTTTGTGTGGACATAAAAATGGGTAAATCTAGAGTAGTTAATCTGGCCTGGCATTAGTAAAAAAGCTGAAAACTCACTACAGAATGCTTATAGAAGTGTGAGTATATAGCAATGATAGTTATACCAGATGACTGCATCAAGGAAAATTTGTTCACATTTTGAAACTCTTGCCAGTCGTAGAAAAATTAACTTAGATGTGGCATAATTCTTCCCTTTCATGACTAGAACTTCATGTCTTCATTCAGTTTTTCTTTTAAAAATGTTGACTTTATCTCCTTCCCTTTTATGAATAGACTATACATCTATATCATTCCCTTTGAGGGCTGGCAATCTTGGCATGCAATGTAGGAGTAAAGAATAGTAACAATACAAATAAGAACTGTTTTTCAAACCTTCCTTATTTTTTTCCTTTCCTATATTAAAGAATCAATACTTTCCCATATGTTTTATGAAATATTGTACATACAAAAATAGCCGCTTTGGCTAAGCAGAAGACTTGCTTTTAATCGTCTACTTTTTCTGGAAAAAAATATGTTTTTAAAAATCAGCAGTGCTACCCATTTTGCTTATAATCAAGTTGTGTAAGAAAGGATCAGTCATAGTCAGAATGTGAAAATTGTCTGGTTTGAGATTTTTCATCCAGACAGAGCTTAGTACATGTAGAGAAATAGGGTAGTGCTATGTAATGTTTGTGTAGCTCTTACATCTTCTTTATTTAGGTATGTTAAAAACAATCTCAGTATGAAAATGCATCTGGAAATAAAAGACATTTAGAATAACTGAATAAATACTTGTTACAAAATACTGAAATACAAAATGATGAAAAATGTTGCTTAAATAAAAATATGAAAAATAAGTATTGTCTTCAATAATATTTTTATTCCTCTTTTGGAGAAAGAGGCAAAAAATTCCTTGTTGGGAGTGTTTATAGTTAGGACAGTTTCTTAAAGTAGAGGAAGTCTGTTCAATCTAATTTGAAGTCTGAGCAATAAACCTTGGTTTTGTCCAGGTAGAAAAAAGCATCTCCTCTCTCCAAGCTTGAGGGAAAAATGTCATTTACACTCCATATGGATCACTTTGGACACATGTACAAGTGAAGTAGAATTATTATTATTATTTTAGTATCAGAAGGCGACTAAAGCGTCTCTGTGCTAACGTATCTTTGGCTGCCATTGTTTTTCTCCAGCTCATTGACTCCTGTCTTTCTCCAGCTCATTGATTCAATCCACAACTTGCACACTGGGAACACAGTTGTCCAAAAGCAGATTATGAATTCATTTGATATGAGAAATGCCTTTGAAAACAGAAGTCCCAAGTATCTAATCAGAATTGGCCCATAGACTTTGGATTTAAGATCATTTTGATCATTAATATTACACCACTTACAGTTGCATATAATCCAAAGCTAAGAATTTTTGAATGTTGTTATTTGGAATAGGAATAAATTGGCATGAACAAAATAAGATTAAATAATTAATTCATCAGTATTATAGTCATGCAAACTCGATATGCTTTCTATGTTGCCTGATTTCCTCTTGATGAAACTGGGGTGGTGTGTTTAATGGATATATAGAAATATCATCAATCACCTCTTTCCGTGTTCTAAAATATTATACTTTGAAGTTCTTGAAGGTCTTACTATTCCTTATTTTGCAAGAAGATTAAGATGGTCCACCTCCCCTGCAATTCTTTGAAGAAAGCCTCTAAGATTGTTTCCTTCTAACACGGGCATCTGGACCAAAAGATGAAGACAACACTTCTTACTGGAGAGTTCTCTTTTTTCAGGATACAATTTAAAAAATGAAATTGGCCAATCTGAAGAAAAATTTAAGTATCAGTGGAATTTTAAGGGTTTTGATTTGGAAGGATTTGTTATAAGGGCTTATTGATTTTTATAGATTTGTGTTTAGCTTGCAGTTTCTGTTGTATCTCCCAAGCCAGCTAAGTAACATTCACTTAATCCTAATTATAGAGAAAACTCAGAGCTGTAGAGGTTTCCAGAATTGCTTTGTTTCTCAATAAGCTCAGAGCCAACACCATTTTTTGATGGCTAAAATAGGTAAGAATACACATGCTGAGACAAAGAAAATATTCTTATTTGGGTAGTGTGCAGTTAGTTAACCCATGAATCTCGAAAAGCTTTGAATATTGTGAATCAGCTCTCTAAAAGTTCTGATATGGCTAATGAAACTGAAGACCTTCAAGATTAAGTCCATATCTCTGAGAAGACATGAAAAGGAAAAAAAGAAAGAAAAGAATTAGTGATCCATCAGAAACTAATAAGTCACAATTATCTGTGTCTATCAATCTTATAAAATAGCTGAAGTAAAAATAGAAATTATTTTTAGAATATTTGAGATAAGAATTCTGAATTAAAGATTACATTACTTATCTTTCAGCAAAGACTAACATACAGCTGGAGAATCTACATACATATATACTCCTGTCATTTTTGAAATAATTGAAATTGTTGCCTTTTAAGTAATTTGTGACGGGGACTTATATTTCTGCCGGAGCTCTAAGTGCTCATGAAACTGCCTTTGAGTCGAACTGCTCCATTAACTGTGTCTTGCTTTTCCATGAAAATATTCTTATATTTAAAGCTGAAATATTGAGGGAAGGGGAGAGGAAAATAGCTTTAGTTTTCAATTTCCAGTTTTTCTTTTCCTTTGGCTTCCAGGGATGGACTTCGGATATGAACATCTGTACAATCTGAGTATCTGTTTATGTACACACAGAGCATAAGAACCTGCATGTGTACCCAAATGTACATCTGTTCAAGTAAATATATCTATATATCAACGCATTCATTCCTTCATACATTCACACAAGTACAAAAGGTGTGTGTAATTTAAACAAACAAGTTTTAAAAATGATTTTGTCTTTTTTCTTTCCCCTGATAGCTGAAAAGCAGGCTGAATTAAAATTGCAATTCATTCAAAAGCAAATCCCTGTAGAAAATCAAAGCAGAATCATGGGATAGAGTGTCAATAAACAATTTGCGATAGATAGCATTATTTATTTTATGACTCAGTAAATATATTTTATAACTACTATAAGTCATTTGAATAGAGAATTTGTTTGGCAAGAGTGTTTTATATATCTGCCAGCTACAATCTCCCTCTGTCTCTCCTGCTCCCCATATATACATTTGTGAAAATATACATAATATGTATTATGTATCTATAGTGCATATAATGTATACATAATATGTGTATGAATTCCTCAAACTCTTCGAACAAGCAATTGCATCATTTATTTGGATATTTTTATTCTAGTTTGAGAAGAAAAACCTTAGCTCCTGCAGAGAAATGTCTTGTAGCATGTTACATAAAGCATTTTTAAAGTTATTACTTTTACAGCTAAGTATGTAAAATAAAGACATAAGACATAAAACATAAAGAGATAAAAGAAGATATCTGGATCAGACAAAAAAAAAATATAGAGACCAGAGCATATCCTAACAATAGCCAGTATAAGAAGAGAGAAAATGTTGGGTGACCGACCCACATCGTACTCTCCCAGCTTGTGGCAATTTTCAGGATGACATGTTTCATCTTGTTAGTGGATTTAATAACCCTTGATGAACTTTGCCCATAAATTGGCTTAATGACTATTTAAAAATTCAATTACATGTTTGTTTTCAACAGCATCCTATACCAGTGGGTTCTACAGACAATTATTTGTCATGTAGAAAGATATTGTCTTTTGTGTGTTTTAAGTCAGGGCAAAATGTTTACTTGCTAGGGAACCCACCTAAGTAGCTAGGCCTTACACGGGATACTTACTGGGGACATAGCAGGGGCAGTGGGAGTTGCTGTAGTCATCAGCAGGGACACAGGAGGCTGGTGTAGGCACCACAGGGTATGGTATTTGGTAGCTAAGTTATATTATATTATATTGTAGTATATTATATTATATTTCCATATAGAGCCATGCAAAACCTAGAAAGGATGGACTAGGGAAGTTGTTAAGTCTCTTCTCTATCCACAAGACTGTGTTTGGCAAACACCTATTTAGTAACACCTATGTCAGAGCATAGCGGCAGCTTCAGTCACCCCATGGCTTCCCCTTCAATGTCATGTGTCTGCTTCTGAATGTCTCTTCAGAAGCTAAAGTTTTCATTTGCCAAGCTCTTTAAGAATCAATGATAAAGCAGTATTTTTACTGTGTTTTGATATTCCAGAATCCCAGTGAGATGGCTGTTTTAAATTGACAGAGGTTACGTATTACATTTTTCACAATTGCATAATAAAAGGCCTGGTGAGTGTTCTCGCTGCTCTCAGCATAAAATAAACAATACTATTCTTAAACATCCAAATACAAGACCGGAACCTTTGAAGGTGGAGATTAATCAGAAAGTGGTGCTCGGACAGATTGTAGAAGGTGAATGGGATAGGCAAGTATCACGAAGAATCATAAATGAGGAAGTGTTAGATTGCATGAAGGCAAAGACTATTGAAATGAGACAGCTTTGGTTATTTTATTCTGCTGCATTAATTCTACTTTTTTTTTCTAAATATGCATTTATTTTCAGGATATAATGTGAGTAGTGATAAAACCTTAATTCGATTCATGAAAGGATCACAGTCATATTTTAAGTCAAACTCTCACCTTCAGGCAGCTCAGGTAAAAGTGGGCTAGAGTATCCTGGATGAGTTATTTTTACAGGCGTCCTAGTGGAAGAAGGTGATAAAGGCTGTAAACTGCATTTTAAATAGCTGAAAGAAACATTAAAACAAATGTTTCTTTTAAACACTATATCCCCAATAACTCATTATTACAGCGCTTGAGAATGGCACTTTCTTACCATCTCCTAAAAGGGCATTACAGATACAGTCCTTGGCTCCGTGACCAGAAGCTCATACTGTCTTTGGCACAGCAAAGTTTTTAGCAGTTGTTAATTGGCTTAAAATTATATGATACTTGCAAACAAAATGTGTGGCTTAGTTACAAGTGAAAATGCTCTATTGCATCTAAGAAATGTTTATGCCTGTTAAAAAAAATAACTTGAAAGCTGAATGATAATTGTTAAATTAATACAGTAGTAACAACTAAAAGATTTCCCATAAGAAAAAAAAAGATATGGAAAAATTACACTAACCTTTAAGGAAGTTATTACAAATACACATTTTAAAGCCTTAATTTTAGATAGATAGTTGGCTTTTTAAGAGATAAAGATATTTTGTGATAAGCAAGTAAACTGAAAAAAAATCAGTATAAGTAAGCTTAAAGTAAGTTTATTCATCTATTTCTGGAGTCATACATTTTGATATCAAATGAGGCCTAAGTACTGTTGTTAGAAAGCCTACACAGCCATCCTGCCACCTCTCTTGGTATAAAACTGTTATTGACATTCCAAATGGCAGGCAAGACAGGATGAACACCAGCACTTTCTTTTCCTGCCTCCACACCTGTTTAGTCTTAAAATGTACTTCAAGTACATAGTGGTTTTAAAATCCTCTGAGTCAGAAAATTCAGAAAAGAAATAAATGAGTTTTATTTTAAGCCACAAAGAGAAAAAAAAAAAAAAAAGGAAAAAGAGAGACAGAGAGAGAGAGAGAAAACCAGTATCAATTTTAAATGTGATGCCTGACAGTTTAAGCATATGCAATGTGTTCCATCCATCTGAACTGAGGCTGCATGTGCAGATCCTTAAAACCTTTTCATACGTCTAATAGAATAATAGAAAGACTGAATACAGTGAACATGAGTTTTGTTTTGTTTGTTTGTTTGCTTGTTTGCTTGTTTGTTTTAGGAATTCATTCTTGCTATACTAGAAAAGTTTTTCCTCCAGTCTGGAGGTCAGAATTTCTCATCTTACATAAGACAAGAGCCACTAAAAAATCCCATGTAAGACATTTTTTAGCTCCTGTTGTGCTCTCCAAATCATAAGCACCTCATGTCCCTGCATGTTTAAGGGGTTACGGTGGATCACTATGGACCCCAGGGACTTCAACTGAGGTGTGAGCCTCTGCTCCTTTCACAACAGCTTTGTAAATCAGGGCATATTTTTCAAAGCTACTGTTATTCCTCAGATGTAAAATCAGTGTATTCCAAGTCTTTCCAGGTTTCAGCACTTTTTAGGTCTATAGCTCTTTTACCTAAAAGTATGATTTATTCTATCACTAAGATCATTAAAACATTACAACGTTAGCTAGCTTCCATTTATTTCTTATTCAAATAACCTGACCTAATTTAGACATATGTAACAGATAACATGGATCTAGTTTTACTGGCTACTCTTACAGCCTGTATCTTTTATCTCTACAGCATTCAGAGTATCAGTAATATGCACCATTCTATACACTGGACATATGGGTTACTAAGTAATGATCTGTGAAACTTAACTGGCCCTACTGGTAAATTTTTAGAAAAATCCTTGTCATTCTCTTTGCCTGTGCCAGTTTCTTCCCCTAGAATGTTCCAGGAATGGTTCTGGAGTTAGCAGAAGAGTGTTGGAAACAGGGCAAAATAATTTATCATGATTATAGCTGAATTGTGCCAACTGGACTCAACTGGAGAAGAAGTGTGGCATTGCTCCATATGATAAGCATAAGTATGGAATATTAATAGTCCTTTTTTTTTTTCAGAACTGAGAAAAGTATTATCCCATGGGATGCTAGTTGTAGTGTAGGGACTACTGGGTATAGGGCCATTATTTTGTTTTAGTCGTTCTCATCTTTTCCCAACAGTTTTGGAACACACTGGAGTTTCTACAGTTTCTTTCTTTTTTTTTTTTAATAAGTAAGGAGTGCTTAATACCGGGTATGAAGAAATAGAGCATGTTCTCTCTGTAGCTCTCTCACTCTCTACAGACTATTTTTCTATCAATCAGCTGTGAGGCAGCATAGCAATGTAACTTCCACTGGGATTAAAAAAAAAAGATATTTAATCATCAGTGATTGCTAGAGGGACCTGACATTTTACATTTCATGGAATTTTATTTCTGTAAAGATATTACGGTCAGTCCTTAGCCAAACCCACAAATCTGGTTTGACCCCTTATTGAGACTAATCAGATGCATTGAGATAAAGAGGACTGTAAATAACTGAGACCTTGTGCTACAAGGACAGGGTTGCTCTTTCTATTTTAAGTCTGAGGTGTGAAGAAACAAAATCATTGCAAATGAAAACTGCTTCCTAGTGGCCCTAAAGGACATGCCTCTCTGACAAAACTGAAAAGAGAAATAAATGGATATATAGGTAAGTAGGTAAAGGCTAACAGCCCAGGTGCTACTTTATTTGCAAATGAATATCGGCTTCTTTAAACATTTTTTTTCTTTTTTTCTGCTATTCAGTTATACTGCTATATATATATATACTGCTATACAGTACATAGAGAAACCTTTGGAGTGACTCAGTGCGATCCTCTCAGTCACTTAGTCTGGCAGTCAAGAGGCTTTTACAAAGGAGCAATCCCCTACATCATGAAAGTAGGGGATTGCTGCCTGACCCTATTTACATGTTCACTAGACCCCATATATAAATAGTCATAATAAAATCTTCACCCAGAACACCTATTGCCCTGCTTGATTTTCCTCTAAGGGATTTCCCAGCAATCCTGAAATTGAGAAAGCTAGAAACAACCACAAAACAAAGTACCCTTTCTCTACAGTCTTCAATCATAACAACTGACAGGTTAGTGACATTTAACCTTCAGTGTGTAATTTCCTAATGCTGAACTGGATTTTTTTTTGTTACCATGTCCTTTTAAACTGTTACTGTATAAAGTGATGATTTCAGAAGAAAAGAAAGTAACATCTTTTTGAAAAACATCTTTCAAAATGATTTCACCTCCCACTGAATTCAGAAAATCTTTTCCTTTTCCTCCCTGATGATCTGAACAATGCTGTAGGCTGATGCAATTTGTTTTAAAGTTACCAACTATCCAAAACAGTTCCTTGACAAGAATGATAGGATTTACCCTCCCTTTTCTCTTGATGCTCTGTGTACAATAGAGCCCTTTTTTCTCTTCACCCTTGACCTACTCTTTTGAGAGCCTTTTTTCCCTTTTTTTTTATTTCTTCTTTATGCTCTACATTTATCTGAAACCTCCCTCTGTGCTCTCCTCACACTACATACAAATCCAATACTGACAAGCCAGCACAGTTTAAATTATTCACACGTCAGTATACGTGAGCTGCAGTGCAACAATCAGCCAAGCAATCATTCCATTCACTGGTGTCTTGTAAACTTATTGATGAAAAAATGCAAGAAAGCAAAAACCAGGATCCTGTCTTTCTAACAAAAGACTAAATCTGAGAGAAAAAAAAAATCCAAATAAGCAAACAATCATAAAATCACTAAGAATTAGAATAACTATATATGTATACATGTATGTATATATATCACTTTAAAAGAGTCAGAGTCAATACAGCAAATGGGATTTATGGAGATATGAGAAAGGTGTACAGATTATAATGTTTTATTTTGAAGAATATGAAGTAAAAAATAAAGTTTCTCTCCCTCTGAAATCAAATCTGTCACTCATTGACTTACTTTGTTTGATGCAGGGAAACTTCTCCAGGACATATGACAGTAGTAGCAGGCCAAAGGCATATGACTGAGCAAGCAATGCTCCTTCTGTTTGAGAAGGCTTGGAAAAATAACAACTACCAAAAGAAAAGGTTACTCTACTGACCCTAATTCATATCAAAAGTCTTTTGATCCAGTGATCCTCAACTTCTAATTTACAGGCCTCATGTAGCCTGTGGTGTCTGTTTATGCTAGGAAATAAACCAAACCCAGGGCACAGGCTCGAGCACAGACTCCCTGAAGTTGTACATGCTATTTAGATATAGGCATGTTTCCCAGGAAAAGCCAGCCCGTCCAATTTGCCATCTATACAGTGCCACACAGCCCTTCACCCTATACGACCCCCTTAGAACTTTCCCGAGAGTCTGAAACATCATGCTCTGCTCTCAGACCACATACCAGGGCATGCAACTTATAATACCTTTTCTGGTAGAAAAGCTCTACTGCGATGTGCCGCATCACTGTCCTCGTGTTTTTTTCTGGCATTGTGAACCAAAGGGTAATTTTCATGTCTTTGGGCTGCATGGAGCCAAGGGGAAGCTCTGTGTGAGGCGGATTTTGCTGTGCCATGCGATCTGGCCTCAAGACTATATGCTATTTAGCAGCATAAATGTATCCCACAGATCATTTGACATTCTTTATAGCTGAAGGGAATTAGAAGTTTTTTTTAAAAAAGGCTGACTGAGAAGGCAAAGCATGGTATTTTCTACAATGCATTAATTGCAGGCCAGTTGGCGAATAACCTGCTGGATGAGCATTTCCATCTCATACAACAGGTTATTTCTGTGCAATAATTGGGCCCCTCAGCAGACTGCAGAAATACAAAAGGAATGCTTCTTGATTTTTATTTATTTATTTATTTATTTATTTATTTTTACTAGAAGGCAGAGAAAAAGCAGCAGACAGTGTAGAGTACAACTCGAGTGTCTGTCTAACAGACTTCAACTGTTCTTATCTCCAGGAGAGAAAAGTATAAAGCCATTTCTAAAAATAAAATTCTGTAATGGAACAATAGTGCTTACAACACAGAAATAATTGCAATATTGTCTCTTAAAAAATCTAAATTCATAGCTCTGAATAGAAAAAATAATTTAAAAAGTTTAAAAATGTATAAGAATGTCATTTTAGATAAAAAGAAACATTTTAAGGACTTTTATATTTTGCAAATAAATAATTCTAAAGTAAACCAAAGAAGACTGAATTTTAAAGATACATTTCATTTGGAAATTCTCACAGAAAATATTTTGATTTTAGTAGGAAAGATTATTTTTCTTTGAGTTTTTGCATCATTTTATTTCCTAGCATATCAGAGGAGCTGGGACCTCAACAAATTGATTGCAAAGTCATGAAATATTTCAGTCGAACAAAACTTATGTTGAGATGCTAAAAAAAATCTTGCTGGTGAAGTTTTTTGCACAGGCCCAGCTATGATCTAGAATTGAAGAAGAGAGCCAGTCCAAGCAACACAAAAGGCTGGATACATAGTAGAATGTAGATCTTTTCACTGAATAAGCTTCTTATTGCAAAGCCAGGACTTCTATCCATCCTGGTTCTGTACAAAGAAGTTCTATTTTGTGATTTCATACAGAATATGCTGAAAGAAATATCTGACAGCTGAGCTTTGCATCAGGAATCATCGAGCATTCTCAGTCTTCTCAGAGAAACTTCTTTGGTAGTTCGGTAGTCTTGCATGTGTGTGTCTTTGCTGCTTTCTATTAACAATCTTCTAAACTATATTGTTAATATTATAGATTCTACTGTTTTTCTTTTTTTTTCCTGTGAGAAAAGGAGATTTTCTTTCATCCTCTGTCTTCCTCTTCTGTTCTTTTCCAATTTTACCAATGCTTCAGAAAGCCACCAATTAACTAAGTAAGCCTCTGTTAATTACTTTCAAGGCCACAACTTGAAGTTAAAGGTGCTGTTAATAATGATAACCAGTGATTTGGATCTAAGTAAGTTCTTCATAAGTTTTAAAGCCAAAGTCTAGTATGACACATATACAAGTTTAGTAGTTTCCCTTGTGTTTTAGGATTACAAGAAATTGGCAGTTGCTGATTGTCCTCCCTGCCTCTTTGAAGAGTGAAATGTCATATTAAGCACCTGGCAGAGCTCTTCTTCAAGCACCACAAAATCTTACATCTTTCAGAGCACTCACCTCAGCCAGACAGCAAGTGATATTGTGCTGTTAACTTTTCTCCTCTTTCTAACTCTGTACTAAATCACTGTCATGTCTGTCTGACAGCCTTTTAGAAGCAGAAGAGATCAAACACAGACACAACTGTATACAAAGTATTTTAAAATAACAAGCTAATAAAAAATTATTCTGCACTATTATCAAAAAATAGCAACTCAGGTGGTGTGAAATTGTGCTGCTTTCAATAACTTTCATTCACTATGTAGGTTGTTATTGGAGTCGGGGAAAAGGCTGGGGATAGTGAAGTTTTTTTTCTTAACCATTTTAACTCACTGTCTTTAAAAAAAAACAAAGGTATTGACTAGGTGACTGGCTTTCATGTGAACACAGCAAGATCTGGGGATGCACCTTAGACCTTAGAGATGCCACATTTCATGGTAGGTGGAATGCTAGGGGTCCACTGAGTACTGACCCAATTTTCCCTGAAGAACAGATACCTGACACAAGTCTGAAGATATTTCTGTGTATGAACTCAGGGAAGCATGAGCCACATCCTTGGAGTGTGAGAGCACAGTGTTGCTCGACACGTGGACAGAGCATGGTGTATTTTCCTGATAGATCTACATACTTTTGATTGAAGACAGTGTCTAGCACCAGAAGAAAATACTTCTGATCCATATGCTTGTAGTGAACAAATATGTCACTGGGTGCTATCACTTGGCCACAGACCAGGGCTACATTATTGTATTATTATACATCATTATATATCATTAGTTGTTTATAGTTTATGTTATCACCTGCATTTTTCCAGGCTCTTTCTTGCCAAATTGCCTCTATGTGAACATCAATTTACCTTTATAGGAGACTATAGCAGTGAAGTCAGAGGTGTTGGCTCTGAACTCCTCTGTACTGTAACAGTTACTGTCATATATCAGCTCTGGAAATCAGAGGGTAGGAAATGTATCTTCCACATCCGCTCAGGAAAACATTATTCTTGCACTTGATTTCCTCAGCGGTCTCAGCCACGAGCTTAACATGAGACCTATTTTGAGGACCCCACTGCCAAGTACAATGCATGAATGCAAGTTGAAAAGATTCAGGAATAAGTTCTTAGTATGATCCATAACTTAAATTGTGATCTGTACAGATGTATTGCGGGATTGCTTTGGAAAAACAAACAAACAAACAAACAAACAGTGTTGATACCTGAATCAGTCCCTGTCAGATACATCATATACGTATGTAATCTTGGGGTATTTTGCGAAAGCACCTCTGACGTAGGATAGATGAGTCTCACCAACTGCAACTAAAAAATAAGTTTCCAGTCTAAAGCAGTCTAAATTCCATGTAATTTACCTCTTTCTCTTCCCTCCATATGAAGAACTTAGATGATTACTGAGACCACATTAGACAGAGGGAGCTCCAGGGGTCAGTTCCTCCTACCCACTCATCTCAGACAGCATCTTAGCTGTCCTCCCACCTACCTAACACTCCCTCTGATGAATTATCTTCAGAGATGCCTAAGCTAACGTGTCTCCATTTTCTGTAAAGGGAACAAAGTGCTATCTGCTTTTTGTCTGATACCTGGATACCCCGGTGCTCCCTCTCTCACCCACACATACAGCAAATGCATGCATATATATATTGTTACTTTCCTTACATGTTTATATCTGTCGCACATTTAACAATGAGACTGTTGTCCTCTAAAAGAAGCCAGTGTCCAGTAACAGTGAACCTAGTAACAGTGAAATAATCAATTTTAGGGTAATTTAAATAGTGTTTAGACTTATTATAACTCTTTTTTTTTAAAAAAAAAAAAAGAATATTTATGATCACATTTGAATTAGTGTTTATATTATGCTGAAATCTACTGAAATTTGTTCAGCAGATGAGATGCAGTAGAGTTTAAATAGAAAAAAATATATTTTCACAGATATCTAATGCAAATTACAATTCTTGTAATTTCATAAAGCCCTAAGTATCTATAATTCTACCACACTTTTCCTTCCTTTTTATGAGTATTTATCCTTCTTCAGTCATAAAATATTATTGGGCAAAAGGTGGGACCACTTTTGTCAGGATGGAAATTTTTATCTAAAACAAATTGCACAATTAAGACTTCTAACACAAAGAAAATTCTTACAGATTCCTAGCTATTGCAGAAAACAGAGCAATATTATCTCTGACATTTATGTTTTTTCACACTTTTAATCAAAAAGTAAAATAAAGTAGTGACTAGAATTCACAATTTCTGCAGTATAACCTGAAACAAGTTAAAGACTTCAGGAGTTTAACTTTGATAAGAGTAGGATTCTAATGCAGCAGTTAGTTAATGAGGTAGCTGAGAAAGTGTAATTTTAAAGGAAAACCACACAGATAATGTCACTTCACTACAGACTAAGTTTCAGAATTCAGACTATGCAAAATTATGTTTTATTTCATTTTTATTTCAAAGCGATACCTTTAGAATTCTGCTGAAAAATGCCACTACACTGTCTCAGTGAACTTATCAAAATATATCTTGTGTTCTGTAGAAAGTTCATAATTAAATCAAGCATTTCTATTCCTAAGCATATATTACTCTACTGATTAACTGGATAAACAGCAATGTTATCATATGAAGAAAAAAGAAAAGAAAAGATGTAATTCGTTAACTACATACATCGTAGAGAAAAATTGCATTAGAAGAACTCCATGAAAGAATTAGAATTAAAGACTAGACTTCAAACTCTAGGCACAACAGGGAATGTGTTAAAGAATAATAACTGGTCCCTTGTGTTGTGCCTAGATTGCAAGCTTTAGTTAGAGACATAGTTTTGATATTCTTATACCAGACAGCTAACCAGGGCATTGCTTTGGTTTTTTTTGTTTTGGTGGATTATTCTTTTTGTTTTGGGTTGGACTGGGATTTGTCTATTTCCCTCTGAGTTTGTTCATATTGATTATTTTGCAACTGTATTGAATAAACTCTAAAGGGATTTGATTGCGTTAACATACAATTAAAACAGTTATTTTGCTCAGGAATAAAAAAAAAATCATAGCTGAATGAAAAACAGGCAAAACAGAAACACCAGAAAATTCCAGAAAAATGGAATTTCAATAAGGTTTCACTCAAGTTACATGCTTCTTTCGAGAGTTTAATCTCGTTAAATGAAAGATTTTTCATATTACTGTATATTCAAATCAGTTTTTATTTTTCCTTGTCTGATACAATGTGACAAATCAACCTCATGCTCTATTTTACATTAAAAAGATTCCCATAAATTCAGTAGGGTCACTTACAAACATTAGCACTGTTCACAACAGTACAGATGGTTAAATAGGACAGTTGGGATCCATGCTATATATTTAGTAGATAGTCCAGTTACTGTTTAAGGATCTCCATTGCTATGAAGAACTTATGTTGCTGATTTTTTACTGTGTATGTTACTACATTAATTTAGTATTATATTTCTGAAAGAAAATAAGCCCACTTGGCATCAAAGATACATTCATCCCTCAAGATTTTGTCCAGCAAACTATTGTATCATTAGTCTTGTTCCCATTCATGTGTCAAACACTCTCCCCAGCTTAGAAAGCAGGTTTGGAAAGGCAAGGAAGACAAACACCTATTTACTTCATATTGTGCACCTGGGATGGCCAGAGATGAGCACGCACATTAGGATGGAGAGGGTGCTATGAGCTGGTACCTTCCTTCCAGTGGGTTGCTATGTTTTATGACTCCATTCACTTAAAGATGATATCTTTCCTTTTACTCATCCCACTGTCCATATACCACAGCAAACTGAGGCTGCTCTCAGTAAGTAGTTTAGGGCAGAAAAATTTAGCATGGTATGCTGACTATAGAGGATTTCTGGTGAAACCTTTCTTTTGTATCAACTAAATCACCAAGATCACAGGAGACTTTGTCCAAAACAAACGAAGGGAATTCATAGGATTTCCAGCTTCATGATCAAACAAGATGCAAGTTCTATCATTAAGCCTTTTTTCAGTCCCTCATAAACCATCACAAGTGAATTATGGACACCAGCAAGCACCAATGATATCTGGATTTCAACATTTTTGAGCTGTTCAAGTGAGAACAGATTACTATGCTCACCCCTTCTTCGAAACATCACAGCCAAAGAATATCAGTGTGCATGGTGCCTGATACTGACTTATCATCAACAGCAAGGAACCTGACAGACAGACAAATGAGCCAGCCAGCCAGACACACACACATATATGAATTCTTGTAAGACCACAACAGACTGATGGAGTGTGAAAATAGACAGCAAAACACAGTGCTGCAAAGCACCATCATTGAGAACACTGCCAGGATCATCATGACTTGCTGCATACTAAATTGCCCAGCTTCATACAGAGATGCTTAGATGAGACCCATGCCTTGCAGACTGAATCCCAAAGGAGGCCCTAGGAGAGAAGCTCCAGACATGATGCTTTTCCCACTGCTGGTCTCATGGGCTAAGAGCGATGGCTTTACCTAAGGCTTTAGGGATCTGCAGAAGATTGTGGAGGGGAGTAAGAAAAGGAAGTATGGAGAGTGGAAATAGTAAGATGTGCACGCTGTATGAAAATCATTGTTTTTTCCCTGCTATCTTTGTTTTGTGTTCAAAATAGCAGAACACTTCCCTGTTTCAGGTGTAAAGAACCCTTCCTGTTTTCTGCGCAATTCTTGTGTGCAATACTATTGCCTCTTCCAACTAATGAAAGGGTTGGAAGTGGTGGAAGTGGTGGAATGTTGTGCTACTGCAGCTGCCTTGCTCACTTCACTATTCCTAACCGTGGTAACTATTCGCATGCAGATGGGACTAAGGCGTATGTCTGACAGTGTTATGGGTTCAGCTAAAAACAGCTGAAGCAACTCACTACAGTGTGAATGCACACACAGAGAAACACCAGCAGCAATTTGTATCCTGGATTTGCTAACTTAAATTTCTATAGTAAATATGTACTGCCTAGGATTGCAGTGATAAACGGCAGTATCAAGCTGCTGAACTGCTTCTTCATATATACCAAGAAGAGTCTTCATGACAAAACTGTGATTCCCTTCCCCATCACAGGTTCCAGAACGACCTGATTTTTCTTACACATAACTAGTAGTTTATATTTTGTCATGTTCCCCCTCTGTAAACCCCTGAGATAATATTATTTATGAATCTTTTGACCATCCAAGGCCTCAAGAAAAATAAGTCGCTTGATCAAATATTGAAGATTGCTGGCAATCCATCAGAATTATGTTTCTTCAGTTTGTCAGTAAGGGTGAATGATGCATGCCTTGGGATGCTAGTGAAGGAACAAGATCTGCTGTGGGACTATCCTAACAGAATGAGTGAACCCTTCTGTAGGTCTTCTATCCTAGCAGAAGGGAGGCAGAGCCCACCTGAGGCAAGCTTCCCTTGACTTCACTTTAGTTTCCTGACAGAAAGGCCCTACATCAGATGGGCATCTGAGAATCAGATGAAATGAGAGACCATGGAGCAAAGCAGGGGGAAAAATTTAGGACTAAACCAACAATATTTAATTATACATATTGTCCAAATATGCAATTGTTCTAAAAAGAAGCCAAAACCCTCAAAACCTCATTTATGAAAATGCACAGAGCCAATGAGCTTGACTTTAAAAAAAAAAAAAAGTCATAACATCTTTCTGGGAGCTGCACAAGTAATTGTATTAAAAGTGCAACTGAATAAACACATATATAACAGACTGTACAAAAATGTATTGTATTTCAAAACTATTGCCCAGAACAGCAAGTGACATGAGAATGCTTGGCAGTACAAATAGTTTCAGTATGAGCACGATTGACCTGGTGGGTCAAATTGCACCACGTGAGGGATTACAGAGGTATAATAATGTACAATCTAATCTTAACTCCCGAAGAACAGGCATGTCTGTATGCTGGCTGAGACAGTAGTGCATTGGACATTTGTTTGGATGGCAAGTCAAAATGTGTTAGATAATTATAGTTTTACTAAGTTATGGTGGTACAATAATTTACTAAATTTTGAATATTTAAAAATCATGACAGAATTTAAAGTTTTGAAAAACTTTAAAAAATATTTTAAGTTTTTAAAGTTTTTTTTAATGTTTTAAATTGACATGATATCTTGTTTCTTATTTGTATATTCTATAGTTAGTATTTCTAACGTCAAGACCTAAAGAGTGGTATTATCAAGCTTGTTTCTCTGACAACTTATTTACTTATTAATGAAAATTGAAGTTCTCACATAGTCAAACGAACCTGAGTTTCAGGAAAACACTGCATGTTGGACAACTCTACATACAGTCCCAAAATTCAGAACTACTAAAACTGGTGGAACTTCCCTGACAAATTTATGTGTATCCACAGAGCATTTAGGCATCAAATATGTCAGTTTAAAGATGCCACTAAACTAATTTTAGAGAATTGAATGGGGAATATGAAGAATTTTGGATCCATCTGTAATACTAAACTAAATAACACTAGGCCCTTCTCTCTGGGCTAAAAAACAATTGGCAATACTCAGTTATATCAATTCTCTTAGCCCTCCCCCAGCAAGCTAGCTGCACCTGATCTGTCTACCTAGTCTGTTCTAAATTCCTGAATCGCACCTGGGAAACACCTTGGAGAGTGTTAGTCTGCCTAGCTGAAAAACAGGCTAGGGACTATTGCAACAATTAAATAAGCAGTGAAACCAGCTGAATTGCTATGCTCACATAAGAGGAATATTACCGTAATTCTACTATGGATCTGCAGATAATACCATTATAGCCCATATGGCCAATCACTCTGTAATCATCTGTAGAGCAAAGCAAAAAGAGAAAACCAAACTACATAGTGGAAAAGATGGAGCGAGAGAAAGGATAAGAGTTATCCTTTTTGGAAAGGGAAGATGTTCATTCTGCTTAGTCGTTATTGTTTCTTATTTGATTTCCACTCTCCCAGTTGTCTGAAACTGGAAACAGAGACACTCAGTCTACAGGTGAATGGTATTTAGTGATAACTAAATGGCAACAGATTTTGTCAAGAGACTAGAAGTGTTCTGTAATACCCAAGGATGGTAAAGTGTCTTTGGAAACAGGACAGGAGGAGGAGTTGGTAAAAAAAAAAAAAAATAGCAATCCTGTAATTCTAGAGGAGCAATGAAGAGAGGATGTACTTTAAGATTGAAAAGCTAAGATGGGTATTTGAGGTTTAGATGGTCAAGGGTAGTTTGAGACACAGTCAGAAGTCTTGTATGGGAGCCAAGAGGGAAAGGAAGAGTTTGAGGTAGTGGGGTGTGTCCCAGAGAGTTGGAAGCAAGGAACCCCAGGAAGCAAGACAACTCCAAGCGGCAACAAAAGGCAGTATCTTTGTATTGCCACAACTACAAAAATTCTAGGCAAAATTGCTGTGTTGCACATATGATTTCATAAGTTGAGCAAAGAATTTTTAAAACAATATATCTATTTAAATAGATTTACAGTTATTTAAAATACCCCTGACAAAATGTAAGTTAAACTAATACAGTTGCATATGTCACTGTGCATCTACACTTCCATGTTGAAAAACTATGATCCAATCTTTATTAATACAGATGCATATTGTGATTGGATAGTGCAGCTTTTGTGGTAGATTACTTTCCTTGCCATCCCCAAGTGATTGCATGAGTTTCTTTTATATTTTTTTAAAAAGAGCATTCTGTTTGTCTCTTTTACTAGTGGTTGCTGATATCTGCATCAAGTTCAAAAACCCTTAAGTTATGTGCTACAAGCACTTCTTAACTTCAGAGGACTCTTCCACTGATTGGAATCACTGCTTGTTTGCAGTCCAGGTCTGATGAGTAAGCAGGGGATTCTCAAATGCTTTTCTACTTCTATACTTCTACACAGACAAACTGACCAGCTCTGCTTTCAACACAGATGAAAGAAAGTTCAGTTTGGCAGGTGGATAGTGCTTTGAGAAAAGATGGGGGAAAAAATATATTTTTCACTATTCTGATCTTCCTTGTTGATCCTGTTTAAACAGTATTTTATACTGAGGAAGGAAAAAAATGTAGTCAAAAACAATAAATAAGATTAGTTTCATATCTGGCAAATGTTAGTGTATATGTATATATAGATATATAAGGAGAAATGTGAAACAGCCAAATCAATTTGAAATGCTTGGCTGCAGAAGTGATTTTCAAGCTGGATATACAACAACCCAATCCCTAATCTCCTGATGAGCTCTGCCCTGGCATGGGAAAGGACTTGCCTTCATCACTGTAGAAACTTTTTATTGAATTCCTTGAAAGAAAGATCTATATCTAAACCATAAAGTGAAACTGCAAAATCTGCATTGAGGGCTGTGTTAAATAGGCCCTCAAAAGTCCTTATGCACAAACAAATGATGATTGGATAATTCTGAATTTGTCTGTGTGCTCAGATTAAGCCACACTTATGCACTAGCTTTTCAACTTAGTTCCCTGGCCAGATGGGACCAAATTTTATATATTTATGTATATTATATATACACACACACACACGTGTATACATATACGCATATATACATATATATATACATATATATATATATATATATATATATATTCCCTCAGTGAAACTGTCCTTATCTGCAAGCCAAGCTGAGATAGTGCAAACCTGTTCTGGTGCCAGAGTAGATGTGTTAGAAATGCAGTAATATGCCCCAGGCTAATAAGCCATTGGAGAGGCAGAATATATTAACACTCCATTCGGTCCTGCCTTGTCAAAGCATGTGAATTTATCTAAATAGTATCAGTGCCCAACCTGACTTACAAGCCAGTGTTTGGTAGCACAAGGGAGCAAACCTATGACTATTGGCACATAAAAGTACAAGCAAACTGTTAGGATTTATCTTATCTAATTTGGGCACCTGAAATTTTCTTTTGGTCAGTGGAGAGAAATAGGTAATTCCCACACATTCTGTCGCACAGAATACACCTTATTTATGAGTCTCAGGTAATTAGTTTGAACTGTAGTAACTAATGCTTAGCTACCTAAATTAGATTAAGCTGTGTACAGAACTGCAAATATCTTTTGAATATAAAACAGTTACTTGTCCTTTTAATGGCTGCACTTGAATCTAGGAAGTCAGTTCTTTCTGAAGGAATAATTGCTCAAAATGTGTTCTAATGAATTTTTAGAAAGGATGAGCAAGCTGGAAGGGATTTTTTTATATATATATATATAAAAAAAAAAAAAAAGATGGAGAGTTATAGAAGTATCTTCTTTGGAAACTACACTTCATTTTCCAGGAACTGAACTCAGACTGGATAATCATTTTATTTTTCTACCATATTGAGCTACCTTTAGTAACAGCCCAAGTTGTCTTTAAATTGGTGACCTATCAGTAAAACTGTAGTGAAACATTATTGTGCAAATGGAAGACAGAAAATTCTAACTACTGACTTTCAAAAGAAAAAAACTACGTATGTAGAAAAGCTGCGAAGCCATTGATCCTTGATATCTTGAAACAAGGGGCATTTGGTTTCTGTAAGGCTATTTCTTTACTTTCCAGGTGTCCCCAGAAGGTGCTTATGTTGGTAAAATCAGCTATAAGTGGGATCCACGAGATAGATTAAGGACAAGCATTACTGAAAATACACTTTAACCTACACAGTTTGATCCCATCTGTTTGGGAGAAAATGTGTGCTGGTTTTGAATCTGTCACAGGAAAATATTGGCTTTGATTTCTCATCTTCTCTGGTATAAATAGTATGTTCATGTAATAGCTATAAACGTAACTATTTATAAAGATGACATGAATTAGGCAGAGAAATGTCAATGACTGTTGCCTATGTTAAAAAAAGTAAAATTGCGTATCAACTCACTGTGGCAAACAATAGCACAAATAATACTTCTGAAAGAGAGATATCATATTTAAGTGACTTTCAGGATTTTGCATGGTAGATTAGGTATGCAGTTCTTATTAACACTAACAGAAATCATATGCTTATATTTCTTTCTCTGGTATAAAGCAGAAGGCTTTCATTTCCCCTAGAATATAAAATTTTACAGTCAAAGGGGCGGTTAAAGAAAGCATTCCCATGTTGTCAGTAGCCCCAGATTGTGAGGATCAAAACAAAAACTGCGTAACAAAAAGGAAAACTTTCCCTTTTTTTTTTGTAGCCATGTTTGAACAACTTTTTCTTACTGTTTATTATCACTCGCAATTTGGTATATGATGCAATGAAATTCCCAAGCTTCCAGGAACATCCAAGTCCATATTGGACCTATTCTGTTCTTTAAAGTTAAATATGGGACCAAACAGCACAAACTAATGGTACAACTGTGGAAAATTATACAGCCTTTAGAAATCATTAACTTCTCAATCAAATCTGGGTCCTTGAAAATAGGAAAAAAAGTGCAGTACTACTAGAAATTACTTATCAGGGCAGTGAAGCTAGTGAGGTCTATGTAATATTTATTTTCTCAAGCAGATTTTTTTCATAGTATACACCATAGAAATATCTGAGGATGTAACAAAATTCTAAAGTTCACCTGTCTGGACGCAGTTGCCTTATTTGCAGTAACTTGACTTTAGGGTTTATGATGATAGCATCCTTGTTGAGATGGAAATAGGTATCTTGTTAGTTTTAGTTTCCTTCCTTTTTGTTCTGGAGAGAACAAAACTCTTGGGCAAAGAGTTTACCTGTGACACTCATACATTCCCCATGCCCCATCTAGGCACTTCATGATCTGTTAAAAGCTCCTGTCTTCAGCAATGCTGTTACTATTCCTATTTTTGTAGGGCCCCTGACCAAAAGACGCTTTCTTTGAGTAACACAGTGTGGACCCATTCCTCTGAATTTAGCTTGATAGTATTCAGACTCCCACTTGTTTTGCTTTTTCCCTTGGCATGCCCCAGTTTCACTGACTATTTGGTGGTACAGCTGCAAATGAACCATCCCATCATGACCGAGAGCTTCACTGGTAACCGAGTACTCCAATGGGAAGGAATGATGGGTCCTGCACACTGGCATGGTATTCTCTCAGAAGCCTTTATTGATCCTTTCATTTAAAAAATGTAGTACTATATTTTCAGGTGTTTCTTTTTGCTGCATGGTAACACTGTTTAGCTGTTACTTATCTTAGTCTTCTCCACTGTTTAAAGTAAGAAGGCACAATCCTGTGACTCCCACCCCAGATGAATAAGTATTTTGAGCATTCAAGAAGGAAATAATTAGGAGAGACATTTGACTGTCAGATAAAACAGTTTCTTCCACACTGCAGTTGTTAATTTTCTTTACTTGATAATTATGTTATGCCAACTGAATAGCTAGGTCTCTGACTCAAGTGGAGTCAGAAGCATTGCAGATTTCAGGCCCTTTAGTTGTTTCTGCTAATTATATAGTTATTTCTAAGTCTAAGCATATTTGTACCATTAACAGAGGTGCCATGTAAGTTTTTTTCCAATACATAAGTGTCTGCGCTAATAGGCAAAAGAAAAAATAATTTTAGATTGTCCAGAGTTCTTAAATGAGTCAACCAAAGTCACCATTTTTCTAGATATGAGTTTTTACTGTAAAGCATAATAATCGTGACAAAAAAAAATCTATAAAAGCAGTTAAAGTTGTTATTTTAAAATGTAAAGCTTTTTTAAAAAATCTTTTTTTTTTCACTTTTCCAGTAGTTCAGACATATCTCTCTGCTGGATATGTCTACCCAAAATACAATTTTAAAGTACAATTCGTATAATAAGTTTACCGTTAAGGATAGATATTCTCTTATCCTTAAGAGGTTCAGGTTCAGGAGATTCTAATTCAATTACAACATCTTTCATTTAGGTTCAATATCAACCAGTCTTGCTTCTTATTAAACTATAACTATCCCAACATGTTAAGTTTATTTATTTTGCTCTGTTGTACTATATATTCCTACTGTCTTAATTATCATCTTACAATCCCACTTGGCAGGAAGGAATTCCATGGGTACCTTGGGAAATTAGACATTCAATTTTATCACCATTCCTGGTAAAATTATCATTATGTGGACCTAACTAGTAACCTATTTTCTGGTCATGCCTTCTTTAGCTTGGTTCAATTAAATCATAGATTTGCATGACATTTTTCAAATTCAGGTTAAAGACCCTATTACTCCAACATGATAAATAGCTGTTATTTAGATCGCATAACCTTAGCAGTTCAGTTCCAGTCACGATGTCTAACAATAAAGCCCTAGATTCCCTATGTAACTCAAAAAATTACTAATTTCACACTTGATTTTCCACCTGCTTCACTTATAGATTCCATGATTCTTGTTTGGCTTTATACTTTTTGAGGAATTAATTTTGGATCAAGACATTAATAATAACATTGTTAAAAAAGTGTCCTGATATGAACAATATAAACAATATAATTTTTAAGTCATATTCTAATGCTTCTGAATTTGTCCTCTTCTAGATCACTAATTGTCTTCTATGTTATAACTTAAAAAAGTTTGAAATCCTTCCCATTTAACTGTAAATAAGGGAATTTTGATTCTGTCACTACCCAGTCCCCACAAGGGACAAGGCACTCCATTGAAAATCCATGTTCTAGGCTGTATCTTTTTATTTTTAAAAGCTTAGAGAGATGACCTGTACATTGTTGTGCTTTCACCCCTGCAGTAATCTTGGCAGAGAAAATCTTGGATGACAGAGTGGTAAGGCTTTAAACTAAGGGTTATATTTATATTGTCAGAAAACTTATTTCCCTGCTTTCTTTTTAGGTTCATTTAATTGTCTATACTAAGTGTATGTTTTTCATGCTCAGGCTTTCTTTTGGTGTGAACCAACTAGTCTTTTCTGGGATGAATCTCGGGTATGCTTCAGCGAAGATTCACCCTAGGGCTATTCCCAAATGGCAGTTTGGCTACTGCTAGTGTCTTCTAATATCCCAGTGACCTCTGCACCTTCAAATGGTCATATGCACCTCTGTGCCTCCCTAGAGCATGCACTAGATTCTCTTAGTTTCATGCTATAAAAACAGCCCTCATAGCATTTCAGATGGTCTGAAATGAAAAAATACATAAGCTAATAATTGTTTCTCACACATTAAGAGACACCTGTGGCCCAAAGGGGACACAGACCTTCTATGAGAAATTGACTTTCTCCATGGTCAAGGGAATGTATGCTGTTTATTTTGACTTAAGAAAGACTTTTGGCAAAGATTACCACAACAGCCTTGTAGCCAAACTGAAGAGAGATGGACAGAATGGGTGGCCTACAAAGTGGTTAAAAACTGGCTGCACCACAGGGCTTAAAACATGAATAGCAATAAAAAGGTAGTTTACATCTGATTAGTAATGGGACTCATCTAGCATTAATACAGGGGACAACACTGTTTAATATCATCATTAGTGACCTAAAAAATGAGAAGAAATGCACCATCAGCAAGTTTGCAGAGAACACAAAGCTGGTGGGCAAAATGGTAAATTCACTGGAGAGTAGGAATCTCTGCAGTGTTGCTGAGGAGTATGAAACTCTCCCAGAGAGAAAATGTCTTGGATTATTATCTATTTTTTATCTAATATTACCTCTAATGGATTTTGCAGCTGCTGGAGCAGAAGTGTTCAGAATTGCTTTCTTGAAAGAAATACTTGAATTCAATTAAAATGAAGTTAAATGAAGTTAAAAATCAATTTTGTATTATACCTTATTTTTGCTACTTTTCCGTACAAAAAAAAATATTAATTGACAATACAATATAAAACTACTGTGATTATTGTGCTTCCTTTATAACACAGAGAATAGAATTTAAGCTACTAAATCAATCAATAATTTCTGGATGAATTGTATCACTTTTTTAAAGAAAAGCAACACTTTCAAATTTTCTGAGCACATTCCTAATGTTCTAAAGCACTCCTATTATACAGTTATTTTATTCATCCAACTTACATTTCCAGATATTGGTCATTCTTGTCCCTTAGTAAACTTTATTGGCTGGAAAAGCAAGCTAATATTGTTCTTAAGCACTAACAATTTTGTTTGGCTGTCTATCTCATGCTTTATCACTTGTGTTTGAAGTCGCATAACTGAGGAGGGAATGGTTAAACTTTGCATCCTTTCGCATCATGTAGATATCTGTGCTATGATTATGCTAATAAATTCCAGAGCACTGGAACTCAATTTCGTACTGTTAAAATGTTATCATGGTTCCTGATAAGTTTTTGACCTGAATCATCTACAACTTTCCCCAATGACTCCTTTTCATATTTTGAAAGTTATTTTGTGCCATGGACATTTCCTAAATGGCTTGGCCACCAATTGACACCCAGACTGGGTGTAACCATCCTGTATTTTTGACCTTGGAGCTTAATAGTGTTGATTTGACAAGGCTATGTATTGGCCTAGGAGCCAGAAAATGAGTCCGTATATTTTTACCTCCATATCTGTCTGGCTAATTTAAAAAAAGAAAAACTTGTAACAAAAAAAAACCTTATAATAAAAACTTATAGTCTCAATATTTATAGCGTGTCTTCAAGTACTTGTCATCTTGTCTAAATAATGACAGCAGATATATGTAGTTAAATACATGAACCAAATCATAGTGCCTGGCCCTCATATAGTGAACGCTGGAAAGGTTTAATAGAGCAAGAGTAGGGTGAGGATG
>NW_010581649.1:252375-293742 GCF_000705375.1 Tinamus guttatus
CAGTGGACCAACTAGAGGAAATGGCCACAAACTGAAACACCAAAAGTCCTTAAGGAAAAAATTCCTAACAGTGAGGGTGACAGAGCACTGGAACAGGCTGCCCAGAGAGGTTGTGGAGTCTCCTTCTCTGGAGATCTTCCAAACCCTCTTGGACGCAGTCCTGTGCCACGTGCTCTAGGGGACCCTGCGTGTGCAGGGGGGTTGGACTAGATGACCTCTAGAGGTCCCTTCCAAACTTAATCATTCTGTGATTCTATGAGTCTAAGATGGAATTGCACCAACTGCACCTTCACTGTTAGAGGATTGTTTTCCCCCATGAATCCCTAAGTCTCACAGTAGTTCCTCATACATCATCTCTGTTTTATATTAAGCTGCAGAACTTGCCAGCCTTGCAAATGGAACATAATTCAAACAGATTCGGCCTATAGCCTGTCAGCAGTTCATCCAGGTGTCCAAGAAGCATTTTGACTCCCCTTAGGCCTCGCATAGCATGAGATCAACCTTTTCATGGATAAACAGCACAATCTAGCTGTTCTAATCTATGTACATGATTCGTCCAATAAATACAACAGAACAGCAATGAACCTAGGACTAATCATTTCAGCAGGCAGAGCCTCTGTAGTATCCCAGCTCTTCAGATCACTACAACTTGGAAGTAAAATTGTGAGAAGGCAGAGGAACAATTTTAATCAATATGCTTTCATAAGGTTTTTGAATAAATGAGGACATTGTCAGCACCCCAAGTGTACTGAAAGGGGTTAGAGTTTGACAAATGCTTAATGCTTTTTCTTATATTCAAATTCTTAATTCATGAGCGAGCCATATTGATTGAGAGTGTTTCTTTAATGACAATGCTATGCATGGAGTTGAAGTGACATGTAAATTGTCTTTTCTTTACTTGATCTGAAAATGGATTTTGCTGTTATGAGGCATTGTTTCTGTTCAATAGGCAGATCACAGCTGAATGCATTAAGAACCTAGTTGTCACAGGATAATAGTGGCATGAACAAGCTTCACCTTTGCAAGACTGTATATTTAATCTTTTTTTTTCTGAATAAATGCTATTGATTTGATATATTTCATAAAAGCTCCAACTCTGAAAGATTTGCATGTGCAGTAGTTTTAAGATATATGTTAGCTGAACACTTTTGCTGTCAGAATTGCAGAAATGACCTTTAGATTCACAGACCTCAACTTTTGACTACCTAATATGAAGTGCAACAGGGACCTAAAACGTGGAATTCCATTTTGCTCTTTGGACCTTAAACCACTGACTGGAATTTTGCCAGTTCCTTTGTTTATGTCTGTCATTACATTTTATGGGAGGTGTAGGGGAGTGGGGAAAGAGGTCTCTAATTAATTAATTGATTAATTAAACTAGGATCAAGAACTATACTATATCATTACTGTATAGAGTTAATTTTAGTGCCTGAAAAAGAAACACGGGTCAATTAACTCCCAGTTATAAACTCTGCCCACAAACAAATTCTCCTTATAATAGGTACAGAATACTAATTAACACTTCAGTTTCTATCACTGCTTCTTTTTGGAACATTTTGTTAGAGAAAGACATTACTTGCTGTGTATTTGGAAGACTGGTAACAAAAAGCTTTGCACCTCTTCCTGAAATAGGACAATGTATTTGCCACATGAAAAATTAAATACATTTATGTTTGGGGACTTCTTGGGGCATCATTCCCATTCTTTATTTTGATCTAGATACTGAATCCAAAGTCATTTTTTACACATGCTAAATAAAATTTCTAATAAAATAAGAAAAAGCATATTGCATTATCAAAACTTCACCCCTTTCAGAAGACCTAAGACATTTCAACAGACAAAATTAAGAAGAAAATCTTCACATTTCCCATTTTTTTCTCCTTTTACTATTGCAAGCTTAGGTCACCAATAAATCTACTATGTTAGTCTCAGTGTGTGTCAGTTTTCTCATGTGTATACTAAGTATAAATTCTTTCACATCTTTGCAGGGAGCAAAGTATTTTCTGGGAAACTTTGCACAGTGTGAACTTGGAATATGCAATCATTTTCATAATTTGTTATGATCCAGTTCTCCTGAGTAGTAAACTAGTCCATGTTAAATTGAACATTGTCTAGTTTTAACTTCCAGAATTACCTATTTTTAGCTTCCTGTGATCATTAAGTTCTTAAGGATTAAGTGAAATAACAAAACAACTGGACTTCTTTATTGCTAGGGTTCATGAGTTACGTAATGAAATTTTGCATTATGTGTATTGTATAATATTGTATGCAATTGGATGTTACGTCTATCCAAAGAATAAGGAAAAAAATAAATTATCGAGGGCCTTCTTTGCCTTAGTCTTTATTGGCAGGGTCTGCTCTCAGGCCTCAGAGCTTCCTGTGATTGACCACGGGAGCAGGCTGCCCAGGACAGCAGAAGCATATCCAACTTTGGAGATACTTAAATATGACTGTGTAGAGACTTGAACAACCTATTCTAACTTTGTTGTTGGTCTCTTTCAGAGTAAGGGGTCAGATCAGATGGTCTGTGAGGACCTACGCTCTTCAGGACTAATATCATTTTCTACGCACTAGTCACCCAGCAGCTGTTCCCTTCTGACTCTCACAGGAGACCCTGGATCATCAGCTCTAAGAACTAAACTAATGATATAAGAAGGGACCAAAATCTCCTTTGCAAAAGGAGTGTGGAGAGACAAAGAGACAAAATCTAAGAATTCACAGTAAACTGTTCTAATTTTCAAAATAATCTACTTCTGAATTGAACGTATCCACAATGTACAACAAATTAACAAGCACCCAGCTAAAGGACTGAGAGTCAGTTTACAAGAAACAAAGGAAGGAGAATGATCTGAGATGGTGTGATAAAAAGTGAAGATGGAAACTGAAGAGCTCAAAAAAGGTGATGGAGAGGCTTGACAAGCAAAAAGGAAAAGGAACGTGAAACCAAAAAAAAAAAAAAAAAAACCAAAATCCTGCTAGAAAAGAATACAAAATATTGAATGAAAACTGCTTACTGTTATCATCTTTACATTATAACATTTGTAGCTGCAGAAACTAGACTCTCTGTACATTTCCCTACTGCCTCTATTATCATGGTTCTGTTTTAATTCACTCTCTGCCTGCCTATCTTATTATCCTTTCATTTGAAAATTTGGTCTTTGACTGCCTTATCTGGCTTTGTCTCACTTAATGTGATCCTCTACCTTCTTTTTCATCTTTTCTCATAGATCAGATACATCAGTATATATTGCTGCACATAGAGAAGTATACAGTTACTGGTATTTTACCATTACCTGCCTGTACTAAATTTAGTATTCATATTACAAAGTCTGAAGGATCTGAGACACTGCTATCAGTACTGTCTGATTCCTCAATGGTGTTCACAGAATATATATGAGATAAGATTTAGTATGTTTCTCTCTTGATAGTTGAAATATTATGAATCCTAGCATGCGCTGCATTCATTTTTTTTCTTTTTTCTTTTGTTTTACTATTGTTGTTTTGATAGTCAAAATATAACAAACACTTTCCCAGGTATATCTCCAACTATTTTAAACCTTAACTGTATTAGAGTTAGGATTCATTCTCCTGGTATATTTACAGCTAATCTCAGATTATCACATGTGTAGAAATAAAGAAAGGAAAAAGCGGAATGTATATGTACCTATCTGACTAATAGCAAACTCAGTCTAAATGATAGATTAGTTTTATTGGCATAATAGATGATACCCAGACCTCCAAGAATTTTTCTTAGCGTATCAAGGCATAAATACTTACTCACAAGAACAGAGCTCATTAAAAATAAGTTTAAAGATACAAGACTTACTTAAGAAGTGAAAGATAGCAAGATTGCTACTAGAAGAGAAAGAAAAATGCTAAAATTTGATTATAATTCTAGAGTTTTAGGACTGTGTACTTGTTACTGCTGTATTTCTACTTGGCTCCAGCTAGCAGACTCCTTTTCCAAAGCAGAATGGATTCTTTTTACCTACTGACAGTATATACAAGCTACATCCATAGTGGTATATACCTAGTTTACCTACTATTTACCTAGTATATACAAGCTACATCCATAGTGGTAGGCTAAATAATGGTGGACTTTATGTCTGGTCCTTTCTTAGGCCAGCTAGTGGCACCTGGGGACACAGACTCTTTTGGATAGGACCTGTGTGTGTCTGGTTGGCTGCATTCATGTGCTGATTGCAAAGGACTTCTTGGACCTCAGTCAAGGACTATTTGAACAATTTTGCAGTATAAAAGCTAAAATGCTACTACTCATGCATGTCACTGGTTTAATTACTAATAGTTACAAATATAGACATTATTTTAGAGTGTCTACAGCTATTTATTTAAAAATAAAGAGGGAGATTCTGACTAATTTTTTTCATCTGAATAATTTTTCTAGGTTCCCCGAATTCTTCATAAACTGAGAGAAATACTCTTCCTCAGGTGTGTCGAGCTCAGCTGGAAGAAGACTAGCTTCTAAAATTGCTGCCATTGTCTGTGAAGGGTCCCTAAAGTGATTGTCACAGATGTATATGTCTACCTAGCAGATTGCTAAAAGTTTGGTGAAATTAATTCCATTCAGGCTGCTATAGGCACTGTTTTGGGCATATCAGCTAATCCGAAGTTGGTAATTCTGGGAAATCTGAGACAAAAGCTTTGCCTATTTACATTATGTCATGTCTTGCTGACTTTAGATAAGCTCTCTGCTGGGGAAAAAAATAATGTAAAAGGTGTTTTATAGGATCAGATATGATAGAATGAAAGAAAATGGCAAAAAAAAAAATAGAAAGGAGCACTGCTGTATTTCAAGTGCTTGCTAGTGTAACCCTTCTCCTCCTATTGACCAAGGTATACCACATTTATGCTATGTGTCCCTGTATTCAGAGGGAAGGTTATGTTCTCACCTATCATTTCTGGGAGAATGGTTCTTCAGGCTACAACTGCTGTAATTCTCCCAACAAAATGTTTCTAAACAGATTTGCCTATTGCCTTCCCAAATGTTATACCCACAGTGCTCAAATAATCTTCAGAGTGTACAAGAGAATTATGTTTTGTATGCATAGGGATTATTCACTAAAAGAGGTCTGTGCTGTATCATGACAGCCAAAGATTACTATTCCTCCAGTTCTGGTCTACTCTCAGGAAGGAAATGGATGAGAAGCCTACGCTGGATAGCACAAGCAAAATTAGCATAGGAAATAAGATCTATCTCTCATATTAAATATCTTATGGAAAAAAAATAGAATTTGATGAATCAGAGAAACATTCCTATGATTTGCTTGCATCTCTCTTCCAAGTAAAACTACACAGTCTGGAGAACCTGTAAACACTACACAGATAATTCTAAATGTTATTTGCCATCTGTTTATGAATTCATCCACAGAGATATAGCAGTTATTGTACACAAGCTTCTAATGCAGATAAAGAAACTGATAGAAAGAGCACAGAGCAAAAGTCAGAAGTGAGGAAATTTCAATACTACAGATTCCAGAGCAAATTTAGTCAGACCCATATTATGCATATAGAATGTGATGCAGTCTTTAATTACAGGATCACACAGTACTTTTTTCCATACTGCTGCTATCAGTATAGAGAATGGCAACTGCCCATGTAATGAGCAGCCATTCAATAGCTGTTTTCTTGCTTATGCTCAATGCGTGGTTCAATGCATTACTTACTGCACACTATTTAAACCCTGCTCAGAATACAGAGTTATTCATTTCCTGTGGCTTTTCTTCTGGTACTCATCAACGTAGTTTCAGAGTGCTTTACTTAGACTAATGACTTTGCTTCCACAGCCATCTGATAGAATTATCATCCCCATTTTACAGATTGAGAACTGAGGCACAAGGATACAAACATCCAAAGTGCCCGCTAATTTTCTCATTCAGTCAGACATACAAGAACCTGATTTTGTAAAGTGCTAAGAATTATATAGCACATTAAATTTCAATGCAGAGTCCTACAGACAGCAGTGGCAGCTGTGAGCGCACACAATTTCTGCAAATCAGACCCTAGAGTCTCGATCCAGGCAGCTTGAAAATAAGGATCACACAATTATACATGTCTACATGGCACATTGCAGATCTGTGAGAGGTATCTGGGCCAGAAATGGATGACTTGGGTCCTAGAAGCAGCGGAGTTGTGTTAATACAACATTCTGCCTTAACTAATTAGCTCTGAGAAATAGGGTATTTCAAACCTTCTGCGGCAATGTGCTACTTTACTCTCAAGACCTTCTCACCCCGTCTTGCAGCCTCCTGCCTCATTCGATGGACACCTTATGGCTTCTGCAGCAAATGAATCTGTGGGCCTATAGACAAGGAACCGCACAGTCCCCATCTGTTCCCAGAGGTGGGTCCTTCCTGCACACTGAATGCAACAGTGCCCAGTGGAAAAAAAAAAAAACAGGGTATGTAATTATGTAACTATATCAAAAAGCCTCTTCACTAGGAAGACAAATTAAGATAGCTCTGCCATTTCTTTGACTGCTTTATGGGCAGTGCTCCTGAGTGAACTACTCTGGTTAAAAAAAAAAAAAAAGTCCATTTTATTTCCCTATCAGACAAAAACAAAACAAAACAAAACAAAAGCAGCTGGTTGCAAATACCTATAGAAGATTTCAGCTCAAGTGGTTGAAGTCTGACAAAATTACAAGCAAGCTATTAGAGTCCTAGAGATTTAACAATCCAGAAAATCAATCTAATTTAGTTTTTAAGCGTTAAAACTATAGCTGGGATTTTGGCATATTAGATATAGCCATTCAGTATGGAGTGATACCTATTGAGACACAGTAATAATCATTAACAACTAAAGATATGAACAATGCATCTTTTTGCATCGAGTTAAAATAACACATTTTATTGCTGTGGTTAACAGTGATCTAAATGATAAGTGTAATTAAATATTCCACTTTCTTAATTATATTGGCATAAAACACCAAAACATCATCTCATCTTAGTATTGTAAACAGTGCATATTCTCATAATGAAAGAAATGCTTTCACCTAGAATTTGCATTACAAACCTACAGAAACCAGTAAAAGAAGGTATTCTTTTGTGCTTTATTTGTTAATCCTCAATTATTTTGGAGTCTTAAGGCAAACAAGCATGGAGTTTTTAATCTCGCTGCTCTCCTCCCCCCATGTTAAATAAGGAAGTTGGTAAAAGTGCAAAGAAAATTCATGGCTTTTAAACATGAGATAAACCAGGAGCTTAGATAAGGTGTTGGCCTTTTCCTTGTTTGAAATTCATCAGGTGTCTGTTCCAGAGCAGTTTTTGGCATGAGGATCATAGGGGATTATCTGGCTCTAAAGAGCATTAATAAAACAGAAGAATTTTCCACACTTAAAGGATTGTTAGCCTCAGAGTTTGGCATCATTAAGGAGAAGTATTTCAAATACCTGTTAAAATATGTTCACCATCTCAAAAAAATTGAAAACAATATGAGCTAATCTTGTGAGCAGACATGAAAGAAGTCATGGGATGAAGCATGGGAAAAATGCTACAAGAATTTGAGACATGTTAAAAAGAAACAAAAACAAACAAACAAACAAACAAAATCACTAAAGAGCAAACTTCCTTTTGGGTAAAATTCTGACCAGGCAATTCAGACACCTACGGATCATGAAGCCGTAAAATACTAATATCTGTCCTGAAGATGAGTCAGGCCAACTTCTTAGCATTTCCACTTCCATACCTAATTCCCAAGGTGTTCAGATTGAAAAGGAGGGTACTGTGGGGTACCCCCCTACTTTGGGGGTACTATGTGGCCTGATGTTTAGATGGTGGAACTTGGAATGCACCCTTGGGTGTTAGTGCCTCATCCCACCTGTTTGGTACATGGTGCAGTAGGGATGACCACCAGCATGGGCCTGAGACTAGATTCCAAAAGAGGGGGTTATGCTAAGTAAATTAATAGAGGCATCTAGAAACATAGCCTGCTGGGTATACCAGCAAACTAAATACATTATTGTCTGAAGTCTGAGATTTGATACCTCACAGACAAAAGTTTGGACAAGATTTTGATAGAAACTGTGTTTGTTTTTGCTTAGAGCCATTAATCAAGAGCCGAAACAAAGTCTGATAAATAAAGAGAAAATTACATAAAATAGCTAACAGACAAATGAACCAAAAACAACCAATCAAAGTACTTAAATATTAGTGTTTATTATTCCTTAGTACTCCCTGGCAGATCTTTTGGTCCTTCTTTTTGATTTTGCCCCCACTTACCAGGATATAGTGTAAAATAGTTCATATCCAATTTGTAATTTCTTTGCATAACGTCTGGGAGTTGATAAACTTGATTGCTAGAAACACAACAGCAGGTATGAACAGGCCTGAACTGGCTTCCTCAGTCAGAAGATGAGATGGAGAAAAATTGTGGAGGCGGTTTCATGATCTGGAATGGAAGTTGAAGGAGTTTTGTAAGCAACATAAGAAGAAAAGGCATGAAAGCATACTAGAAGAACAATTACAACGAGAGTTCTAGAAAGACTGGAATACCTGGAGGAGCAGGGTTTTTCTTAGAGAAAATACTTTTCACCCTTTTCCAACTCATTTCCAGGTGCGTGGTGCTGCCAATATTCCCATATAGTGGAGCTTGTTTATGAATTAATCCCTCCCCAGGTCCATGATGTAGAAAACTGCTCTCAGATTTGGAAAATCTTCTAGATGTCTGTCTCTCGCACTGTTCATGATACTGTGAAAATGTTGAGGAAGTGCTCAGTTAAAACTGATAATTCTGTGAGTTCATATTTGGCATGCAGCTGCACTAAAACACATTCATTCATTGGCACTAAATATACAGAGATAAGGAAGATGTGAGATGCACTGCATGACCTATTAATCAGACGGAAGAGATATCATTAAAAGCAGAGAGGTGCTTAGAAGGTGGTACAAGGCTGGCCCAAATGCTACAAGAGGAAAGAAAGTTTAAATTACCAAAGTCAGCAACGCTAGACTAGTACTTACTCCCAAGTTGTTCATGCACTTTTCGAAATTTTGCTCCAGTGTGTCTGTATATGTGTTTACATTCAAATAAATAGAATTTTTATCACAGTGAAGGGAGAAAAATCAATAATTAGACCTGAGCTCTTTCCCACTCCTGAAGGATTTTTGTGTTTTGTAGATACAACCATATATTTTATGCAATACAGATCAGATTAAGTAAATACTCTTTCTAGATTCCTTGGGACAATTCAACTCCTCTGTGTTCATATGTTCATATATGAGTTCATATCTCGTATCTCTGAGTTCATATGTTAATGAGAAAGGTCCTAGTAATTTGCAGCTAACAAAAGCAAGACAGCATTCTAAGTTAAAACTCAAAATGAAAGTGTATTGGAATTGCTGCACTTTTACACTGAAATTATTTAGACTTCTTGTAGTAGAATTCTATTGGAATGGTCATTATAGGTTAAGCAGGTTATCAACAGTATCAGGGGATGAAGTTATATTCCACCTTTTCTTTATTTCTTTATTCTGTAGGAGTTTTCCCCCACACAATCTGTGCTGTAGTTAAAAAAAGCAGTATGTTCTTGCATGTGATAGTTTGAGTAGACAGTTGTTTATTGAGCTGTGCAGCTTTCCTACAAAACGACTGCAAGGCATGAAGTAAAATTTTTCAAAACTTGAAAAACTCTCTTCAAAATATATATTTTCCAATACTCTGTGAGTGCCACAGAAGAAGCAATACCACAGCTAACAATCTAAATGATGTGTTCTGTTCCAGTTTCAGACCACATATGAATTTTGTTTCAGTCCCACACACGTGGTGGCTTGTGCAGTCATAATAGAAATTCTTTAGGCCTCCCAATCTCTCAGAAGACTGAAAACAGTAGAGAGAAAGAACTGTTTCTTGTTGAGCAAGACTCAGTAAAATTACCACTCAGGGCAACTCAAGGGCAACCTACTTACTCAGAGCCTTGCAAACAGTGATTGACCTACATGTTGGTTTTACCAGGACCAAGAAGAGGACCGAATGTTTTGCGGATCTTCCATCCCCTAGGCCAGATTCAGCACTGGAAACTTAGAAGTGAAACAGGACATAGGCCATGCTTTCGGTGTGTGCTTGGCCAGCTACATTGGTGAAAACAGCTGCTCTAGGAAGGACTCATGAAGCTAGCTCTCTGAAATGAAAGTAATAGCAGAATTTTAAAAGTATCAGTCACTCCCTGATCTACTAAACAGTGAGGTCCTCTTACATAGCTGGACTAGCAGGTTCCATCGTTACTTTTGTTTGCCTCGTCTAGCTGTAAGCATTACTAAAGTCCATCCCAGCAGCTAAGTGTTGTCAATGAAGCTTCACAGATTGATAGGGCTCTCAAGGATGCTGAATTGCCCTGTGAGTTCTGCTGGAGAGCCTGGCACCTACTTTGGAATTGGTGTGACCCTTTGCCATTTCTTTGGCCCTGCAATAGGACAGACACCTTATAATTAAGATGAAGACCATTCATTAACTAGTTTATTCTCCAGTGTTCTTCAAGTGCTGTTGGAAACTCCTGATGTAGTAGGTCTATCTATGCAGATGAAATTGTGTAAGCCATTCATCTAGAAAGTCAATGGAATGTCTATTGATGAACGCTAGTAGAAACTATTTTAAAGAAAGAAATATATATCTGTTTTTGAATACTATTTTATTAAGCATATTGTAATGGTTTTAAAATATTGGTTTGCTTTCTCTTAAATGGGAAATGTATATTTTTGTTGACTTGGGGACTAGAAGATTAAAAAAAAAAAGTTTTTTATTGATATTTCTCCTAACTGTGCTGCTGTCAGTGTTGTGAATGTTTTTATTCATGCTCTAGTTTTGCGGTTTTATAAAGCGCCATCAAACATACCTATGCGCGTAGCCAAAACTGACCCTTGTAGTTGCAAATCTTTGTCAGGGAGGCATTTTATGACTGGATAACATAAGCTCTAATTCATAATTTTAAGAGATTTTTTTTTCTTATTCTATAGAGAAATAAAATGAATAACTTTAAAATTTGAATTTTTTTTCTCTTTGTATTTATAAAATAAATTCAAAACATGAAGTTTACATAAATGAAAAAAATGGCATTAAGTATGTAATTTGTGAAAAAGGGGAAAGGATGCAAGTGTATCTATGCTAGATACATGTATGTACAGCTATTTATATACATGTATACATATGTATTCATATGCATTTTTGTGAATATTTCAGGAGCCAGCTGAGAAAAAGTCCAAAGAGCAATATTGTAAAAAGGTAAGAAGGTATTATGGAGGAGAATTAGCATATGTTTGCTCTATTTTTATTATCTTTTACTAATCATCTGCTTCTGGCTAGTCTCAAAGACTCCCATAGCTATCAGAAGGTATTCAAAGACTCGCAATAACAGTAGGTATTTGGTCTGACCCAGCACTGTCGTTCTTAGGTTTATATGTAAATCACTTTTATTTTTAATACCTCAAAGTAAGATCCTGTCTTACAAGTTTGTATTACTCGCTGAACAGGCTCTCCAAAGCCAGTCTGGCAATGGGAGGAATGCCCCAAACTGCCTGGATGCCTTATATTTCAGTTCTTGAAATCAGACTCTTGCTTACTAAGTCCTGGAACAAAGATGGTCACTCTTATGGTTTTAATGACTTTCTGATATTGATTCAGCATGCATGAGCTGCAGTTACAAGTTATTTTATTTAACCATAGGGCTTGCCACAGGAACATATTCCTGCACAATTGAGAGATGCTATTATTCTTGCTTACAAAACAGCCTTTCCATAAGGCTCTTACTTTATTTCTACTGTCTTCAAATAAATATTGCTTTGACAGTTTGTCCATAACGGGATCATCTTTTGTTTATTATTTTGGCTGCTTAAGAGATTGCTTGCTGTCTTCAGACTGACACTGTTCATTATTTAAGATAGTTAATGCCATATCTTTGAAATTAGGTTCACTGAGCCTTATTCAGACACATCTGAGTAATTGAATTCCATCTTTCCATACTGCCTGCTACTTTCCTCTCTCCCCTCCCATTTCTAGCTATTATGGTCTGGTCTTTTCTGCTTGGATTAAGAAATTTCAAAATTCTTCTTAGCTCATTAATAATTTCATTCCTAATATGATGACTGAAAATAGGCATATAAAGATGATATTCCTCCAGATGAGACTACTCTATAAATCATATCTTTTATACTTCAACAAGATCATTAGCTGGACCTAAGTATTTTCCAGTTGTGTGTTCAGATTAACCTTAAGTAAAAAAAATCATGCACACATGCAATTGTGCGTATATATATATGTGCATATAATATGTGCAAATAATAATACCATGTATATCCTCACAAATAAAAGCATACTTTGTGGGTGAATTAAACTATTATAAAATTATTGGTCTGCAATGGTATTTTCCCTGTGTTTCATGTACATACTTATTCATTAAGATGAATAAACTGATAGATAGAACTTTAGAATTGTATGCACAAGACTTTTTATCCATTTGGACTGACTTTGAGCTCTGCATTAGAATATGTGCATACTTTTTAGCTTTCAATATATTACATTCCTTTAAGATTGAGTCAGCACAGTTATGCTGTCTTCACTCAGTGCTGCAAACTTCAATATTCTTAAACATTAGTAAAATGAGAGACTTTGTGGATTTATAGGCATTGTCTGACAATTGTTCTTATTAATCAGAAAGAAGTATATATGATATTATTCTTGAACTCTATATGATTACAATAAATAAGATGACATCAGAGGGTCTTGTACATTAACCTTGAAAGCATGCTGCCTTGGAGCAGGTAGCAAGGTCTATGTTAAAGAATAATATAATAAAGAATAAGAACTTGTCTGGGTAGGTGTTCCTGTCTTCTGTGCTTCAGAATGAGTAGAGGGATACTCAATTCTATGCTAATTTTGCTCATTTCCAAGATAAACATGATGTTTCCCTATGAGTCAGATTTTAACATAGTAAAGACCATGTTAACTTCAAATTAGAATGGAACATGTGACTGTGCTAAATGCATCCAAAAACTGCAAGTCCATTATTTCTATCCTTTTGCTTTTATTAATTATATTTGTCATGTCTTCTGTAAACCCATGTTGGTGGTTGTCTTTTCTGTGTATATCCATCACATGCTCATCACATTTTGCCAGCTGCGAGGTCAAGCAAACCAACCAATACTTATATGCAGGCTCCATTTTACTTTCAAAAAAATGTTAGAGATTTAGACTTTTTATATATGTATGTAGGGGAACATATATATGTGTGCATGTAAATATTACTTCTTAAGTTAAGGTTTAAATTTGGCTGACTTAAAAATGCATATATTTTTAAGTTTCCATTTAACATCCAGATTTAGCATCAGTTTTAATAGCACTGTAGTCTCCTTCAAAGAGCCACCCAGAAAAGCATGCTTTAAACCATATGTCACACTTCTGCAGCTCTCCCTTTCCCTTGGGAGCTCAGGTAGCATCATTCCCTAGGAGTGCTGAGGGACTAGAGAAGTAATATATAAGCACAGTATCTTACCTTCACCTCATCCTGTTTTTATGTCAGAGAGTGACTGTGTTTCCTCTTTCCTAACTGTAATATCCATAAAATATATCAAAGAAAGAAAAAAAAATCTGCTGTATCTAGCTGCAAATTTCCCAAGAGAAATATTAACCATTAAGAAAAAAAAAAAGAATGTGGAAATTTCCTATAGTGCACTTTCCATCACTTTTTAGTTATATCTTATTAATTTTTCTTGTATTTGCCAGAACATGAAAATTAATTCCTTAAGAAGATGTGTCTGCTCAGAGTTTCATTTTCTCATATCAGCTCAGTATAGAATAAATTAAAATAGCCAGTCTCACTGATATCTGAGAATATACTGAGATGCTACTGACAGAAAAGTCTAATCTTCATTAGGCTGGAGGAATACAAAACCTCTCAGCTATGGTCTCTGGGTCATATCTACCTTAGTTCCATAGTGACCTCAAGTCATTTTCACTTGGCAGGTGTCTTCTGACCTATGGGAAATCAGTTTGTTTTCAACTTCCATTTAGTAGAAAATATGTATCTGTACCCCCCCTGAAAGGCTCATCAGCTCTGCAGACGAGTTGAGAATTGAAGGAGCGTGGACACTGAATTATACCTCTTCTCTGCTAGATATGGCTTCTTCATATCAGAGATGAAGCAAAGTATAAAAAGCATGCCAAAACCCTAGATGGTCCCTTCCTTTGGCCAGGCAGGGGATGCACATTAGTCATTAAGAATCACTAAAAATGTCATGGTATGAAGGAATGAAAATTCAAGGCTTGAGGGGAGAAGAGAAAACTAATTGTCTTTGTTTTATCCCCAGTTTGAAAATGTGAGGGAACTGCTTTAGAATTAAATTGCCCCATCCTAAAAAAAAGCTAATAATCACCAACTGTTATTGAAGCACTTAATTCTAATTAACTCCTCATTAACACTCAATTACGATGCCACTCCATAGATACCCAATAGGAAGAAATAGATGAGATGAGCAATTGTTATTCTGGAATACTGTATAGGCTTTTTTTTTTTTCTCCTAATCCATGAGTTAAGCATCAGGAGTGTCTAATCTGAAAAATCCCTTCAGTATCCTTCCAGGTTTACTCCAGGACAGATTATTCTGACGCCTTTCCTGCCTATGTTATCTCAAGTCAAGATAATCTCACTTTATGAAAAAATCAGTCATTTGAAAACTCATTTTAAACTCTTGCAAAGTGTTATGAATTTAGGATGATAATGTAATCATATTCTAAATTGGAGGGGTACTTCAGCAATTTGTGTTCTTCAATTTGTTTTGCCTATGGTTGGAAAATAAATTGCTTTTTGAGAATAAACACTGAAATTGCACCATTAATTGAATGAACTTTTGCTTCTGATGCAGAATTTGGTATTGTCTGTATCTGTCTCCACAGCATGGATATTTCCAGTGATTTTACAGTGAATGTCAAAAAATAAGGTGTTATACATACAAGCCAAAGCTGTTTGAATCAAATCAGCCTTTACTTGTAAAAGATAATTTATTTCCCTCATGGTGGCAAACAAGAGCTTTTAGACCAGTGTGGGGGGAAATTAAGTGTTTTCTGTATGTATATGGGTGTGCTCGTGTGTTCTGTGTTCATGCTTTTTAAAACAATTGTTTATATATATATATAAAGGGTGTCATGGCATATTTGGTTTCATATTTGTCCACTGAGTCTTTATAGATCATTTTTGCTTTTGTTTTCTGTAATGCTATGAATGTCACTTAGTTCAAGTTCACATCAGATTAAAAAATATGCGTTTTTTTTGTTCTGGATTCAATTGTATTGCAATATCATGACGTAGTGCTTGAAGTCTTTCGAATCCATAATTGGGTCCATATGATATGAGAAGCAGATTACAGAATCACAGAATGAGTGAGGTTGGAAGGGAAGTCTAGAGACCATCTAGTCCAACCCCCTCTGCTCAAGCAGGGACACCTAGAGCACAGGGCAAAGGGTCACATCCAAGCGGGTTTGAAGATCTCCAGAGAAGAAGACTCCACAGCCTCTCTGGGACCCATTACCCCCTGTCCTGTCACTGGCCACCACCAACAAGAGTTTGGCCTCATCCTGCCTACATTCTCCCCTCAGGTACTTATACATATTGATCAGATCCCCTCTCAATCTTCTCTTCTCCAGGGTAAACAGGCCCAGCTCACTTAGTCTTTCCTCATACGATAGATGCTCCAGTCCCTTAATCATCTTTGTGGCTCTATGCTGCACCCCCTCTAGAAGCTCCACGTCCCTCTTGCACTGGGGATCTCAGAACTGCACACTCCAGGAGCGGCCTCACCAGAGCTGAGTAGAGGAGCAGGATCCCCTCCCTCGACCTGCTGGCAATGCTTCTCCTGATGTAGGCCAGGATCCCATTGGCCTTCTTGGCCAGGAGGGCACATTGCTGACTTGTAGTTAACTTCTTGTCAACCAGGACTCCCAAATCGCTCTCTGCAGAGCTGCTTTCCAGCAGGTCAACCCCTAATCTGCACTGGTGCCTGGTGTTACTCCTCCCCAGGTGCAGGACCCTGCACTTGTCCTCGTTGAACCTCAGGAGGTTCTACTGGTGGTACATGAATCAAATAATGCATACGTCATCACACATATCATAATATATGGATGTTTCACGGTTAAATCAGACATATTTCTATATATCTCTCTATAGACATACATATATAACTTGTATATAGCTACCTTGATAGCTACAGACATGCATACATTTGCATGTCTTATCATATTCATGATAAATTTTAGAATACAAGAAAAATACCAATCCCTGTTGCTTAGGAATACTAGTATTATTAAAATGCTTAATAGCTTTACTTATTTAACCCAATGATCACTAAATATTTGTCCCATGAGCCATGATTAAATTGACAATTTCCCATGATTCACCACACACATTATTACCAAATCCTTAAATTAAATTAAATTAAATATTTGATTCTAGATGCGGGCAGCTTTCAAATCATACTAGTGTTTGAAAGTCTTTTACGTTACACACATCGAGGTCCAGAGATGTGTATGCAAATAAAGTGGAAGGCACTTCTCGCTTCTTTCATGTTTTAATGTCATTCACCACCATGGCTCTACTTATCCTGTTTTAAATACTCTACCACCTTTAACAGGAATAGGTCTTCTTACAACAATTCTTGCAATAATGACACAGTCTCTAAGCAGATGGACCTTTCCAACAGCCTGGAACCACATTTTACAAGGATTATTAATCAATTACATCTGTTTTGATTAGATAATTAATACAAGGAAAAGTGCTTGACAAAAAGGGTGGATTTTTAATTTTTAATGATGTATCATGAATTAGCCAGTAGAATTTAATGAGGAGCTCAGCTTCCTACTGTCCATACTTCCTGACGAAAAAAATTAACCGTCCAAAGATTCTCAGTGGCTATTGGAATATCTAAATGTATAACTTCCTGATGTTAGTTCCGAGCATAATAGAATATTTTCATAGGGTGTCAAATATAAAAATGCATTAGTTAAAATATATCAGTACTCTCCTTAGATATTGTCTCATATTAAAAAAAAAGCTTTTTTTCATAGTTGCCAAAATATTTCATTACTATAAGATTTCTTCCTTTTTTCAGAACTGGTTTAAACTCATTTATCTATATGAATCTCTTAATCTGAATTCTAGTGATCTGAGTTAGCTATAGAGATGCAGACCTGGAACGTGGCGTGATGGGTTACTGTTAGCTCTTAATCTGAAAACTTTTTTTCATAGAGTAATTTTCCAACAATATAGCTGTGATAACACCATACAGCTGTAAACTGCCTGCCTAAAAAACAGTACAAGCAGAAAGGTCGTTAGGGACCAAGGAATTCTCTAGAATTTTTTACTTCTGGGAATTAAAGTCTTTTCTTATTATGCTCTTGCTTTGTATCTACAACTGATCTCTGTAGAAATGGTAGGTTTTTTCATATTTAAATAAAAAATTTTATAGCTATCAAAAAAATATTTATTTACTTTTATAGTTCATAAGGTATATTTCCTTATGGCAAAAAATGGTGTAATTCATCAGTCTACAGCCTGGTGCTGTGACTATTTCAGAATGGATCATCCAAAGCAACTACTTTATAAACCTACAATTTATATTCTTATAATCTTATGATTTACTGTACTTATTTATTTATTTATTTTCAATCAGTAAAATTTATAACACACATTCTTGCCTCTGTAGCAGAAAACCGTGACTGGCAGAAGCTGGAAACTTATGGTAGACAGTGAAGTGAAAGGATTAGCTACTGATTATATCTCTTTTGGAAGAGAGTAGAGATGGTGCTGCCAAGGTCTTGCACAATGTACAGACTGCGGGGGCATTTCAGAGTGTGGGCTGTGCTCTGGAAGCACAGCCTGCCCATTTTGCATGTATCCTTCCAAGCCTACACTCTTGTCTCGGTGCCTCTATAGATTATTCCTGAAAGTTACAGCTCAGCTTCCCGCTCAGGATATTGAACTGTGGGAATTAATGAATAAGCAGGCACTGTAGACATGCACACACATGGAGGAACAGACAGAGGACTTATGCGAGGTCTTTAGTTCATCTCAGAAACAAAATTACAGTTTTGGTGTTCTTCTTTTGAGTACACTGGAGTTTACAGAATCTTTACCAAAATAAAACAGTTTTGTTAACATGGCATCATTTGATAATTACAGCTCATTTTTGTATGTAAATAATGAAACAAACTGAGCGTGTGAGATTGCCCTTCCTTGCCTGCACTGAAGAGGGAAAATATGCAATATGATACTGTCATTGACATCAGTATAAGACAGATAGTCTGCATTGTCAAATCCGGGTAAAGAAAATTAGAAAAAGGGACCTCTGGGAACTGTCATCTACTCAGTGCTGTTCAAGGGAGCAGTATGTGGTGGGCACCTTCTCCTCCAAAGACTGTTTCTGAAAGGATAAAAGTGCTTGGGTATTGCCAACAACCCATAAATTAAACTTCCGCATGAGGAGTAATATGAAATAGCCCAGATCCAACCTATAAAAAAAAAAGAATGTCAACATTTCCCAACAACTGCTTTTCAGGGGTCCACCAGAGCCCACAGTACTTTTGGGTGCCATCTGAGGATTTCATGAAGAAAAGCAGGTCAACTGCCAGCTCTCGCTTTTCTACAGCCCTTCTTCTTTTCACTTCACACTCGCTGTGCATGCATGGTATCAGTGTGCCTTTTGCAGTTGGTATGATCACATGGAGAAACAAAAATGCTGCCCTTACCACCAAAAATAAAGCAAGTAGCTTACCTGGGTGGAAAGTCTGTGTATCACTGATCCTTATCATGCTGAGGTTTTATGCTTTACATGTTGTAATCAAATATGCTGCGAGATCATAATCTCTAACACATGGGTTGGACTGTGTGTCTGGATGTGGGAAGGCTGGAGAAACAAGAAAATTCTTCTTGGGCTTCCGCAGCTGGTGGAGCTCCTGGGGCTTCACAGCCCTTTGCATGTAAACTGTATTTTTCTGCCTAATGTGCATTTCCTCTACAGAGCTCCAAGCTTTGCAGTGAATATGTTATTGGGTGTTCCTGTTGGGGCTTGCACTGAAGAAAAGTTAGCTATACTTTCTTTGCAGTATATTTGCTCAGTTATTTTGGCATATGCAATCTCCACAACCATATATTTTTGAACTACCATCCTCATACAACAGTCAAGTGAAGTTTCCATTATTGCAAGAACCATAAGAAACATGAGATAAGTAAAAAGATTTCATGCCAAAATCTATTCTATCAAAACAAATGCAAAAAAAATTGATTTCAAGTCTTTGATTAATATGACAAAGATAAGTAAATTTTCTATGCTATTTCCTTGGTCTTATCCAAAAAAGAGTAGCAACCTTAGCAGCTATTTATTTTTTCTCATTAATGCTATTGAACATCTAATACTCAAAATACTTTTAGTTCTCCTTAACCTCAAGAGAAATCTGTGCTTTAACTGGGTTTACTTTAGTATTTATTTAGCAGGATAAAATCCTAGATTTTTTTTTAGTCCCCTATGTGCTTTTAAAATAAGACAGGAAACTGACAAAAAAAAACTAACGATCATTTTGGGGAGGCTGAAAATCTCTTGGGCCACTTCAGTACAAGGAAAATTTAGAGTAGTTTTCATTTGAAGTTTTATTTTGTTACTTAAAATGTCTAGAAGTACAGTAGAAATTAAATTTGTATGGCACATGGACTCAAATTTCAGCAAAAACAATAAAAATAAAATAACTTCAGTATTTGATTGAAATGTATTTTGGAGTAATACACTTTCATTTAAAATTGTTGATTGACAGTAACTTGCACTGTCACTACCAAAAGTGCTCATATCCTTCAGAATGAAAGCTCAGCTACCTGTCTTAACAGGAATCAACAGGAATCTTGACAAATACCTTACGGTTACCTATTGCTTAACATAGAATAACCATGCCCTTGTCCATCATTAATCTGCCTTCACAACATTGCACAACTGAGCCTGGGAAAAGGCAAGAGCACAGGGCATGCCCAGGCAAGAAATAGAAACACAATGAGTAAATAAGTGCCTGCTAATCTTCTCATAAGAGCAAATTTAGAAAGTTTAACAGTTTAAACTGGTCAATGGGAATCTCTGAAACTCTTTTTTTCTTGGCAGTGGAGAGAAGATGAAGGATAAACATAATATGAAAAAAAAAAGGTATCTAGAAACCCGTCTGCTCGTTAGCCTTCTCTCTGCAGCAAAAATAACACTAGGGGACATGTGGGTACTAAAAACAACCGAGTCAGTGTGATTGACTGTGATGGATGTGCTTCTTCCCCAGCAAAACCTGACTTTTCAAGGTAGCCCTATTCAGGTGTTAACCACCTGTGACATTATCTGATCCTGGTAGTTGCCACCTGGCCAGTTGCCACCTCGTAGTTGCCACCCCCACTCACACAGTAACCATCAATAACAGTCCTGATGACTGCATCCTGATGAGGAGATAAGGCTAATTGTGCATATACCAGACAACAGTCATTTCTGAGTGGAATGCCTATAAGCCATCTTATCCCATAAATATGGGGACAGCCCGAGAGTCCATTGAACTCTCCTTGCATTGCAGAAAGGATCATCTCTTGAGCAGGGATGCCTCTCAAGGATACTGCTTGAGGTTAACAGATCCTTGACAGATCCTAACAGATTCAGGGTAAGTGACCATAGTGCTCTCTTTTTTTTGAATTTGTAAACTTTACTGATGTAACTATGCACAAAATCCCTTAGTCAGAAACCACTGACCAGGTCTGGGACAGGAATGGATACAGCCACACCCAGACTCCTCTCGGAAAGAGTTTGGAAAGCAAGGGGGTCCAATCTGAACCCTGTGACTCAATAGGGGGGTATCCTTGATAATTCTGTGTATTATCTTCAATGCCATGCAGTAAAAAGTGACCTTGCCATAGAATCTCATGAAACCATTGTCCATATCAATAAAACATATTATTATTTCTTTCACACGACCACTTGTTCCCTTACATTGACCCAAAGGACCTTAGTGAATTCCAAGGAGGTTTTATATAGGTATTATGAACTTTCCAAGCTGGAAGGACTGCACCATATAGATCATATGCTCATACAGACCAGAGCCTCATAAAGTTCAGCTGAGGAGTAGTGGTATATCTAACTGTGCTCATATGAAAATGTACCCTTTTCTTTACATTTCTCCTCAACAAACTCATGGATTTGAAGGTAGGATATGTACTTAATATAAAGCAGAAGGATAATTCACAGCGCCTGATCCAGGTTTAGTTTAAATGATCTCCACACAACTTTAAAGCTCTGCAAGACCTTGTGGATGTATAGGTGCCTCCACTGACTTGGAAGAAAGTATAGGGAAATTGTAAAAGAAATGTATGCATATGCAAACACAAGCACAAACCACTCCCTGCCTCTGCCCCCCCCCCCCCAAAAAAAAAAAAAAAAGGCTTTCTTAGTACTCTCTGGTTCAGATCAATATAACTTCAGACAACCACAGAAAGTTATTTAGGAAACAGAATCTGTGAAAACAGCTTCCTAGAATCCCACACAGAAGTGAACCCAAGGAAGATACACCTGACTAAATGCTTGTACAGTAGGAATCTACATTTGAATCTGTGGTCTAGATTCCCCTACAGTCAGGGAAGAAAAATGGGTAGTTCTAGGTGTAATTTACTATTTCCTAATGTAAATTTATAAAATAATCCTGAAAAAAATGTGTCTTTGTAGTGACTTTTTCTCTATAAGCTAAAACAGAGTAGCTAAAAGTACTAGCTCAAATGTAGGTACCTTTTTTTGTGTGTGTGTATGTGTACATCTAACATTAAATGATATGAATTGCATCCTCACTGAACTAGGCTTAGTTTGCTGAAAATGCTGTATGCTTTCTCTCTTTTTGTAGTGTTTGCACATTACTAGGGGTTGTTTCTTTATATTTTTTTTTTCATGGCAAAAAGTAAGTGTGACAGGAGTCATTACATTAATTTGGAGCACCTAGGATTATTTATTTCATACAGAGATTACTCTTTCATGACTAGTTGATGTTCACAAAGTAATACACGGCTGTTGTACTCAACTCTGAGCTGCAAGCACTCCTGTTTGATTTATGCATTTATTAAACAAATAAAAATGATAACCTTTAAGATGCATGAATAAATGCATTATAATTGAGAAAAAAATAGGCACACAAAATTTTCTTGTACATGCAAATCTCAAAAACTCCTTTGTAGTTCAAATTTTTGTGGCTGTAAAAAATGCTGAGTCTGGTAATGCGTTGTTTTTTTTTTTTTTTTTTTTTTTTTTTCCATGTCCAGCAACAAGCAATATCTTTTCCTAATTAAGCTATTCAAAATCATGCATTACGCTGCAGTGAATTTTCACAGCCAAGTGAAAGCCATGAAAAGACAGGTTTAAAAAGGAAAGCTGACATGTACTAGATGGCACTGCTATTACAACTTTTGAAGTATATTTAAAAAAATACTGGGAAATGACTTCATTATTTCCTCTTTATATCTTTGAACTGAGTTATTGACAGACATGTTAACTTTTCCTTTGTTCATATTTGAGTGCTGAATTATCTTTAATTGCCATGTATATTTTGCTTGCGTGAAAGAATTAATAAACATCAACTGTCAACTTTTGCATAGATATATTCTACTTACACACCAAGTCTGAGAAGAGAAGGAATTTACTGTAAGTAAATTAATCTAAATGGACCCAGGAGCCTTTTAGAGTATTGGGTGGGATGTAAGTTAATAAAAGATATTCATTTCCCCTTTGGGCTTTTCAGTATTTGCAACCTTCTTTCTTCTATTATATGTCTAATAATAAAAGAATATAAAACAGGTCTAAACTTGCCACACCTTGGAGAGAATCATATATTCTTCATACTTCATACTTTCTCTGGGACTGAAACTCCTTTTCGAGCTGGATAGTAGGGAAAACAAACAAAGTCTTGCAAATTCACTTATGTTATCATGAGCAGAATATTTTAAAAATTTTTCTTTTGATCTACTAATAAATATTATTATTTTTATTTTATATAAAAATATCCAATAATGCATAATCCTATTATTCAAATACTAGTAAATAAGTAATAAAATATGTTACAGTGCATCCTCACATGAAGCTTGCATGGATATGCAAAATACAAAATTGGCTACAGGATAGCCTGACTTTGCTGACCTGTTTGCCTGGAAAAATATGTCTTAATCTGACACTTTCACAAGTTGCCTCAAAGAGCAAATATAGCCCTTGTCAAACCAAGGTCAAGCTCTCCTTACTTCTAGATATAGTAAAAGCAAAACTACCAGTAACCCCTGTACCGTATCTGCATATTAGGAGAGTTCAGTAGTCTCATGCTGAACAGGGTAGGAGGTGGAAAGATGTTTGAAATCTGTACAGGAGGCTATTTTTATCATAGCAGAATCAAATTATCTCTCGGTAATAACTTTTTCTTGAATATTGATTACTTGGAGTACTTACATGCCTTTTTATCTCTGTTAGGCTCTACTATCATGACATAATCTTCCTTAAGTCCAGACAAATGATTTTTATTTTACAATATTTGTCCCAAAGGGTCATTTAAAGAGAACAGAAACTATTCAGGAATTTAACTAAATTATAGCCCATAATCACTTTTAAATGATTTCTCTGTCCTTTTTTTTTTTTTTTTTAAATCTAAGTACCAAAACAACAACAAAACTGGTTATTCACACACTCAAGGAGAGTGCAGAATAGCTTCTGGCACAGGAAAGCTGAATATTTTCCTGGCAAAATTACATCTGTGCATCCCAAAGTGCCTGACTGGCATTCATCCCTTCTCTCTGCCTTGGTCCTCTTCCTCTACCCTGCAGTAAGGACACACCATGACCATGGTTGGAAAGCACCACACGCATCGCTGTCCTTGCCTTTCCCTCAGTGACAGCCTAAGTGGCACATGTGACAGCAGGCTGGAGCATGGCCTTCCCCAGCAACTTCAAGGTGTCCCTGTAAATTACTCTAAGATAGGCTTCGCTGCTCTCTGATAAGCTCCAGTTAGAAAGCGCACTGAAGGATGTCTTGAGTGTTGTCTGTCAGATCTTCTTGTGCTGCTTAGCCCTCTTTTCCTAGACAATTCCCGCCTGTCCGCAACCATCCACAGCCGTTACAGCCTTTCCCTGCAGTCCAATCTCCAATGTGCTGTATAGAAGCTGGGAGAAGTCTCTCCAAAAGACTAGTTTCCTGCATAGCAGTGAGGCGACCTCAAGGACTATGTCCAAACTTCTGGATAAACCAGATACCAGATACTCTGTATTACGTTACTGCTAGCACTGTCACTAGAACAGTTCTGGTCCATGCCATCCAGCATGCTCCAAGAAGATGTCTGGACACTTCTGAGGAGAGAAGGTGGAACAGGGAAGGGACTTGCCCACGAGGCAGTGTGGATGAAACCATCATGCTTCTGACAGGGGCAGAGTTTAATCATGCAGCTATCATGTGTGCTTGCCACTTGACCCTCTGAGCCCACCTTGGGGCCTAGGCTTATCTAGTTTAATAACAGACAACTTGACTATGTACTTTCTATCCCACAAAAAACAAATGTGCCATCAGATTCACAGCCAAGCTTCTGTCTTTTGATTCTTTTTTTATATTTTTAGGAAGAAAGGGAAATGAATATTAAAATTATTTCTGCTTTTATTCATTTTTTTCTTTCCTTATACTGAAACCTTTCCACTTTATTGAATGAGGAAGTGCTAAAAATATTAACTTTTGAATGATATGCATTTCATCTATATTTAGTACTCTTTTTTTTTTCCAAGTCCCAGTCTCACACTGAGATTTGCTGTCTGAAAATTTTACCTGAGTTTTAGGAGTAGAAGATGGTCTTAGGCAGAAAACAGATATGTCCCTTCAACTCAAAACTAAAGCTGGTAGTTTCACAAATTAGAAGCAGGCATTAAACATAGTCGCTTCTGAGCACGGAGACTAAGGATGTACAAAATAGTTATCACCACAGTCTAGAACGTGGAATTTTCTATAGTTAGGTTTTGACTCTCCTCAAGTCTGCTGTTTTGTTTATTTTGTTTTGTTTTGCTTTTTTGTGTTTCCCTTTAATTGCATTGCTCCTAAAATGTGTATTTTCTATACTCCCATCTTCACTGACTTCCCATTTAATTCTATCTCTTCTCTGAACATGTATATTTTCTCCCTTGACAGAATATCTTAATTTCTTTGAATCACTATTACATTCAATTCTGTAGTTGATATGTTGAGTTCCATGAGGCATATTGTGGTGTGGTAAGGAAGAAAACTACTTTGAATGAAAAGGAATCAGAAGAGCAAAGTCATAGCTGCTCATTGCTTTAGAGTTGTTACTGTACTCCACACAATAACTTTAAGAGATTAGCAAAGGTAAGTTTCACATATTTTTGATCTCAAGTTTGCACTGTTATTAAGTTGAAAGAGAATCATCACCAATTGTTAGTAAAAGAGGGTCTCTGAGACCCATGATCCTTTCGAAGCATATAGTGTTGTGCACTATACCCTAATTCACTCTTGGGAACATTATTTGCTAGCTTATCAGTTATTTATAAGAGTTGATACTGTCTAACGTACAGTTCACAGTTCACTAGTTAACTATCAAATTTAGGATGCATTTCTAACAGACAGAAACAAAGTTTTCATGGAGGATGCATAGACCTCCTTTAATTTACTATGACTATAGATACTTGGAGCAGACAAGCCACACTAATTTCAGAAGATACCTACACTGGGCTAAGGACATACCTCCTGCACAGCAAATATTTCCTGCCTAGTTTTATGTTTTTCATACAATTATTCTATTCTACTTCTAGTTCAGTCTATGTACGTTCTTAAGCCATCTTCAGTATTGCAATAAAGCTGATCTTGATACCGATTTTATTAATGTTATTGTTATCAATAAATTCTAGCAAAGCTCAGCTTATAAACTTTTTTTTTCCTTCTACCAAAGGTGTTGTAAGCTAAAATGTATCACAAATTGATGATAACTACAACTAGCTCCTAACAGGTACATGCACACATACTTATGTATGCAACAAAATGTCATCCAAAATGACCTTCTTTGACTTTTAAATACATATATGTACAGTTATGTATAACATATATAGTTACACAGTACGTACTACATTTAGCCTCCCCTCCCCGCCCTTTTTTTTTTCTTTTCTTCTGCAGTGCTTGGCTGTGCTGGAGTTATATTCTATTTGAATTCTCCTTTATCCTTCGATGTTCTCCAACTCAAAAAGTTTACTGCATTTATGTGCCCAGGTTGCCTGCCAAAGGAAGTCAGCATATTAAGTGTACATTTCTGTGGAAGCACCTAACTCCTACCACACATGTGAGTCATCAGCAGGTCTCTGAAGCTTTGTGTGACCTGCCAAGGTCTGATGTGGAACCATACTGACGGTCTACTGAGTAGCTCACCTGAAGAAATGAACCTTCTTACTCTCACAAATGGAAGATAAAGACCAAAGAAGAAGATAATGATAAAACAAAAAGCCTCAGTCTAAACACTGTAAAGAATCAGAAAGGGGAATGTTGAAAGAAAGGAAGCACTCTAAACTTCAAAACAGTATTTATATTATTTTTGGCTCTGCTAACACAAACCAGTCCCTGTCTCCGGTGCAGCCTGTAATACCAGTTATACAGTCCCGGATTACCACTGATTCTGCATAGGCTGCACAGAGCTGGCTGTAAAATCTTGCTGTGTCTTTGTGTGCTGTGCTCCAACTGTTCTAGCAGTGTCATTATCATTATTAGTTCTAACATTCCCCAAACATCTTCACTGCCTCATCTACTTTATGGCTCTTGCAGTGAGTATATTCCATTATGATTAGTAAAGTAGTGGTATTTAGAGAAGTATTTATGGACTATATTCATTACATTTTCAAGAAGAGGAAACCTGTGCTTGTTTATTCCGTGAGAAATATCAACTACAACAACAGAAGCAAGAGCAGCAGAACCTACTAACTGCAGCTGCCTTGTACTTATATTTCTTATTAAACATCTGATAATAAGTTTGCTGCCTAAATGCACACGAACAAGGCTGAAATCACATGTATGGCTTGAAAACAGTGAAGTTATAATGATTTACACCAGCATATCAGGATTTGTCTCACACTATATTAGCATGTCCCCTAGTATTTTTCAGCCCTGATTTAGAACAGCAGGTGCTGTTCCATGAATCATGAGCTACATCAAATTATGTTTGCTTTCTGTTGTGAAATATTTTTCAAAGAGGATTGCAGTAAAAGTCTAAATGAAACCTTAACAGACTGTAATATCATCTCAAGTAGGCAGGTTTGAAACAGAACTGAAACCAACAGCACTGATCTCCATTGTCCTTAAATGCAAGTGATATCTTTCCAAAACAGAACAGAGACATTTTATATACTCATTTAGCACTGCTCTGTGAAATAAGTTTGTAACAAATGGGATCGGCTATGTTTTTTCTCTTAGTATGAATTTGAATACTTCTTCTGATTTCATCAGATATAGGCTGGTTTTATGAGAACTGGTGAGTAAAATGAGAATTTGGTTTACACACTTCAGTGTTTACCTATATGTTGCTTTTTGTAGCTGTGTTGCTTAAACTATGTTGCTTAGAAATGACTATATTACTCTCCCTTCTCAGCTCAAACTTCTGTTCATCAATTTCTTAAGAATCAACTTTAATAGTCAAACTGTGAAAGAATTATCACTTTAATAAGTGTTCCCAATCACCCTGGTACTTTCTGTAGGCAAACAAGTCAAATGCAGGTAGTGATTTATTAACTACATGTAGCATAAGGAAACATTGCAAATTTATTTTCTGCATGTCCTAACAACATCTCTAAAAAACAATTCTCATGATTTTAGATGTGCAAATAAGATCACTTTAAATATAATGAATGTAGTTTCTGAAATATTTTGGGAACGTAGAACAGCTTTGCTCTCGAGACCAGCAGCTGGGCAACCAGAACATCGGTGCTTTGGAGAGCAACCAGGTCTCCTGGGCTCAGAGTACTTCCAGTTGACCTCACATGTTTGACTCTGCTTCTAGGAGAGGTCTTCCTCATTTTTAGCTAGAAAAATGAACTGGAGAGAGAAATGAATTGACATGGTTCAGCGGGCATGTTGAAAGTTTTACATTTGGACTCAATTATCTCAAAGATCATTTCCAACCATAGTGATTCCATGATTCTATGGAAATCCTGGTTGTGGCTACCCTTAGATTTCAAACTGCTTACAGATTTTAGAAAACATTAACCCTTGCAGTGATCATTATTTTTAATAGAAAAAAAGAAGTCAGCTCTAATGCACAATGCTACCTTACATAGGGATGTGACACCTTTCCCCTGCTCACAATTGAACCCAAAATATTCCCTTAATTTTCCGTGTAAATGTATTGTTGTTGTTTCTTCCAGGCTTGAAAAGAAGCCTTGATAAGATGGTTTTCACTAGCTTCATTTAACACCACAGAAACTCAGAAACACCACAGAGTTTTCTTTTATTGTAGTTATGCAGAAATATTATAGCCAGACTTTCACAACTACATGCTGAGCCTTTTTGCCCTTTTTTTTTTTTTGGCTTGTTTGTTCATAGTTCAGCTGTAAATCTGTCTGCAGAATAAATAAAGCCATCAAAGAATATTACAGACATTTTAAGCAAAATGAAATCAACCAGCTTACCGCCCCCATAAAAAAAAAAAAAAAAAAAAAAAAAAATCCAACACCCAAACTAACAGTTGTTCCACTATCCCTTCATAATCCCTTATTCTTTTTTCTCCACCTCCCTCTCTCAGTCCCAGGCATTATAACTCTACCATTCACATTTCAAAATACACTTCCTAATTGGTCCCATTAACCACCATCAGTGAAACATTTAATTGCCTCTTTTGCAGTTCATCAGAATAATTTTTCATTTAATCTATGTCAAGCCCTAGCAGAAGGTCCAGTTACTATACTTCACATTCCTGTTTACTTTCCAGTATAGTATTTGTTATAATGTGCTGCATGCTGAGAATTCTCAAGTTCTAAAGCACACAACAGAAAACATTGCTTAAAAGCTTTTGGTGATTGCTCATGCCTATCAATCTTAATGCAACAGTGAAATATTTGGAAGAAAAATGTAATGCATGGATATTTTAGAAAATTCTGCATTTTTATTTGTTTAGATATATTAAATGTAGAAAATAATCTAACACTTTATTATTATTCAAGTCAGAAATTTCTTATACTGTGCATAAAAAGGGAAGCCAGAGTTACAGCGATTAATAATGCATCTAATATGAATCTCTTGGTAAAATTAAAGATGAAAGAAACAACATAAAAATAGCATGGAAGCTGAGACATCAAAACACAAAAGTATGGGCATTTTGAATTCAGACTACCTTTTCACTTTTATTACAGATCTGTTGTGTCTAGGTATTATAACAAAAAACTCCACAAATCCAAAGCATTTTTGAAACAACTTTGTACATACAGACACACATACACACACAAAATGCTTCAAGAAGTTTATTAAATGCACAACCACATACCAGCAACTTACTGGTACAGAAAGGTAGCAATATAATGTATCACTCAGGCCACCTGACATTTCATATTACAAATTCCTGTTCCTGTATAATTTTTCAAGATATTAATAATTTAGGTTGAATTTTTCTAGGATAGATGCCTGCCTCAGGCTATTTCTTTAGAGGACAACTTTTAATCAAATCATCCTCAAATCATTCAACTATTTGGGAGAACTGAATTAGGAAAAAAATGACATTAAAGCAGTTAACAATCTCACTTTAGAAAACGGTACCATGTTTTGAAGTTCAGACATATTTTCAAAGGGATGCTTCTTACCATCTCTTTAAAATATAAACACATATGTATATATAATGTATATTTGAACAGTTCTAAATGATTTAAGAATGTTATGCTTGTCTGCTCAGAAAAATGCTTGCTAGAACATTGTTCTTAATGCTCGGCATGCAACTACCCATGCTCTAAGCCTCATAGTGACTGAGTACTCCATGTCATACAAAGACATACATGTCATGCCAGCTGAATGAGTGATTGTATGAGCATGTCCCTCATGGCTCCTGCACACCACAGCTCTGCGGAGAACTTGCTATGTCTTGTCCAGGGCTAATGCAAACAGACTGGAACGGGCTGCTGCTAACCAGGCAGCATCAGGAGCCCCTGTGTAGTTAACAAGTACCTCACGGGTAAAAGGAGTCACAGAGAAACTAGTGTCAAGTAAGTATTCACTAAATTTAGGTCCCTATCTGAAATAGCAATCTGCAAGTCTCACAAGAACAACACAACAGCAGAGTCATTTTTAGGGAACAAATAAGTCGTTACTCATGTGGAGGTGCCAGATCTTACAGTACAGGATAGCAATACAGCATTCAATGTCCTTGATGACCTAAGCATCTGTTTTGGTGAGAGTAAAGGATTAAAAGGAAGTCAGCAAATGCATGAATGATGCTGATGAATGGGGCAATGACCCTAGCAATGAGCAACAAAGAAAGTTGAAATATTTTGGTTTTGCCTCAGCATGCAAAGCCTGTTCCCAGACCTCTGCTCATGCCAGCAGGGTTTGGGAAGAAGAATGGCACACAACAGTAGGGAGGAACAAGCAAGGAATTACTTTTAATAAAATGGGTTATACAATCTGTGGAACCCAAAGAGACTTAATGAAGTCTGTAGAAGCAATGGGTGATGTGATTACAGAGCTTTTATTACATTTTAAAAATCACTGCAGTGGCAGATCAGGCCCATATTTAAGGCTGGTAGGAAGGACATCTGTGGGTCAGATTTACTGCAGTCCCTGGCAGGATGGAGCATGTCCTCCCAGAAGCCATTTTTAAATATGTGTAGGACAAGAAGGCAATCAGGAACAGTCAGCACAGATTTACAAAGGCAAATCATACCTGACCAACCCAATTGCCTTTTATGGCAAAATGGCTGTGAGGATAAGAGGATAACAGTGTAATTTTTGCTTCTGGCAGTGTCTTCTACAGCCTACTCAATTGGAAGCTGAGGGAGTATGTCTGGACAAATACACTGTAAACTGGACTGAAAAACCACACCATCACTGGCCTCCTGGGAAATATTCAGTGGCTTGAGGGCTGTTTGATATCTGGTAAAGAACCAAGAATGCCAGAGCTGATAATGAGGATGGTCCTCTTCAGCATCTTCTCCTAGATGCTGAGGAAGAATGTCTCCCCAGAAAATTGGTGAAGAAAGAGTTTTCCACTCCACATAATACAGATTTGGTTCAAGGAGCCTTGACAAAAAACAGAGGACTTGGCCAAATGAAGCTTTGTAGGGAGAAGTACTAAGCTTTTTGTGGGAGGTGGTGTAATTCCGGGCAGTGACACAACTGGCTGAAAGGACCTAAGGTTACACTGCGTACTCAGGTGGATATGAGCAGCCATGCTCCGCCATTCTGAGTAAGGCAAAGTACATTTCAGGCTGCAGGAGTAGGAGTGAGGCCAGCATATATGAATTTGCTCTGTACAGTATTGACAAATCTACAAAGAGAAGTGGAGGGAACAGCAGGTGTTTGGTCTCACAAAAAGAAGGCTGAGGGATAATCTAATAGCAGCTGACTAACATGTAAAGGGCAATCACAAATGACAGGGACGAGCTCTTTTTTGTAGTGGCAAATAGTTTAACAAGGAATAACCGCCACAGATTGCATCTCAGGGGGGTTCAGTAGGCAAAGTCTCTCACTAGGGAGTTAGCACAGCACAGGGGCAGTTCAAGAGATGGTGAAATCTCCATCTTTGCCATCCCTGGAGGTTTTCAAAATACAGTTAGAAAAAGCCATGGTTGATAGAGCTGATAATAGTCTCACAGGACAGCAGGCGGTAGGACTACACAAACCTCCAAAAGTCCCTTCCAACTGGCACTTCTATGATTTTATAACATGAAAAAAAAAAGTGTTGCCAAGCCTTAGATATTCCAAATAGCATGTTTTAGAAAATCTAAAGTGCCTAAGAATAAGAATACAGCTAGGCAACCATATTACCAAGAATTTCCATGAACACACATTCCATTTTTAAAAGCATTTGCACTGATTATGTTGTCACCTCCTTTTTTTTTCTCCATTTCCACATAAGTTTTACTTGGAGAAAGACTCAGTGAATTCCAAGTATTGGGCAGCAACAATATCAAGCCAATCATTACTGTGCAGAAGACCACATGCTACAGTAAATCTTATTCAAACTCTTTCAGGGGACTTTGAATTTTATTCAAAATGTTTCCATTTACATAGATGGAGTGCTCACATAGTTCTGCAAAGAAAAAAGAATTTTTGGATTTAAATTACTAGGGAAACAGGCAAGTAGTAGTGGTTTACAAGAATTTTAGAGACTCCAAGATTTTGACGTCAGAAATAGGCTACGGGAAATACCTGGAAAGGTAACACAGGAAAAGAAGTGGGGAGAAAAAAAAAAAAAAAGTGCATTACAATTTAAGCATGAATCAACAATGTCATGCTGTTGCAAAAAGGCGTAAACCATACTGAAACATATAAAAAAGACAGATAGCCTGTAAACAATTCCACTCTGCTCTCTTAAAACCTCAGCTGGGTTTCTTTTTTTCAATTTTGGGCACTCCAGTTTGCAAAAGATGTAAAATTGAAGAATACTCATCGGAATGATAATAACTGGGATTCTAGAAGACATAATTGGAAGCAAAAGACTGAATGAATTAGGATTCTTTAGCCTAAAAAGAAAGACAGAGAGAAAGAGAGAGAGAGAGAAGACTAAATGTGGGAATTTCTTGAAGTCTATAAAAGACTGCAAGTAGGAGGAGGGGAATAAATTATTTTCCATGTCATAAGAGACAGAACAAGCACTGTCTGGTTGAATTGCAACCAAGATTGAAATTAGGATTATAATGTTAGAAAATGGTAATATAGCCCTAAAAATAATGATGTGTTGAAATAGATTTTCTGGGAGATTATTGCCTCTCCAACAGTAGAGCTCTTCAAAACAAAATAGATAAAGGACTCACAGAGATCTTGCTGAACAAGGAGGTAGATTAGATAATGAATCTCTGAAAGTCTGTTTTCTTCTATTTTTTTTCTTTGACTCCTGCTCTGTTCTAAGTGGAATCCAATATTTTCATTTGACTATTCCATGAAAGAAATTAAGTTTTGATTTATAGATAGCATTGTTATCTGAATTTTATTCTAATGGTTAATCATTTAGTTTGTAAAAAGATAGCATTTTATTTCTATTTTGAATTTCCTTAGGGTTATTTTTCTTTCAGCCACTTATACTGATCTCAAGTACTAACTTTATCCTGGAAACCATAAAAACTCTCACTGTGGTCTTTATTCTTTCACTCGCACAGAAGACTTATTTGAGTTACATGCCTTCAAAACATTTCATAAATGAAGTTGCTGTGACAAGCTTCTGCTCATGAGTAAAACAATAATAAAAATAAAATATAAAGAAAAAAAAAGAAAAAACAAGAAGAAAACAAGGAGCAATTTCTGTTTATGGAAACTACTTAGTAAAATGATTTTGCCCAATCAATATATTTGGCCAAATAATTTTTACTTCATAAGCAATTTGTGAAGAGAAAAAATGAAACAATGTGCCACAAAAAATAATTCATTTTGAATTATTTGCCCAATTAAAGCTGAGATGAACTCATAGATTTGTGCCATTTTTGATTTAATCTACTACAGTTTTTGTATGCAAACTGTTTCCCCTGTATTAGCTTCATTTATCTCTGTACCTCTCAACTAGACATATAGGAAGTCATAATAATATTTTGGAGAGGAGGTTAACAAAGCTCAGCTGTCCTGTACAGATGTTTCTGTGGTTGCAAGGAATCCCCTCTGGACTTGGAAAAGCATTTTGAGTATCAATACTACACATGATTGTATTCATAAATCCAGCTCACATACTGCTGTTAGGATTTTTTTTTTAAATAACAGCTATGTTCTTTTCTTTTGGCAAATAGTTCATACACAAAGAATTATATTCTAGAGCTGATATAAAGTATTTTTCAATTCCAATTTGGATTCAGTTGAAAGTTTTAGACCCAAAATCTTCTGATTTTTTTGAAAAGTCAAAATATTTTGTCTTGACATTAATATTTACTTTTTACAATTGAGGAAGAAAAAGGTCCTCCTCTTCCAAAATAAAATCTCACCTTCCATCTATCTGTACTTCATATTAAATTGTCATCTCTTGTCATTAGGGTTCCATAGCTGTGACCTTTCATGTATACCAGACATCGTGTTATCATTCACCAGTCTCGGGCAAATATCTCCTATTAGATAGCCATAGGAGAGCAATCACCACAACTTTATTGCAGGGTGACCTCTTATCATTAGCAATTCTCTGTTACTCTGCAAATAGTACAAACAGGCTGCCCGGGCTGTGCTTTCACATCTGGAATTTCATTCTTATGGGGGATTACTGTCCCCCAAACTTAACAAGTTCATAAATAGCTGTATGTGCAGAGCTGCACATGCAGAGCTGTATGTGCAATGTCAATGTTGGACTAGGGAACATGTACGTGAAATGAAACCAACACGCAATTATATTACGTAAATTAAATTACAATTGACACTATCTTCATAATCCCATGTTTGTTGTGTTTCGCTCACATGTTCCCTGCAGAGATTTATTAACATCATTTTGTTTCATTTTAACTGTATTGCATTGTCCAGACCAGTACTGACATTTTAGCGCTATAATATCCTTTCATGTCTTAAATTACATCTCAGGTTGCCAAAGATTTTTTTTTCTTTTCCCAGTTAGAAATTTTATTATTTAGCACCTCACACCTAAAACTTCTGCTACAGATGGTAGGGTCTGAAGGTTCCTTAAAAGAAAGGGGTTGTTGGAATTATTGTAAAATAATAGCCTATATTAGTAGCAACATAGAAATGAAAGGAGTATGACTATTTCCATTTACATAGGGGAATATAAGGAGTACTGCAATTAAGTACTGGATAGAGTCAGTAAAGGATTTAAAAATCTAAAGTGGAATCTGGTGAAAATAGAGATGTCTGGGTAGAAATCTGCAATCTAAAAAACAACAGCTGCTCCCTAAACTTGGAGCTGCTTAAATCCAAGAGAGACCACCCATTTTATAATCAGTAATCAAATCAGTAATCAGTTATCTAGAAAGTGGAATCCAGTATTTTTTTTTCCTGCCTTGCAAGAGAGAAAGAAGCATCTATTTTTGGAGGAAGAGTCTCATCTCAAGGCTATTTTCATTTTTATTTTAAATATTCTTTGAACTACAGGAACAGAAATAGGAACCAAGGCTCTTGCCTTCAGGTGAGAGCTCTAATCGCTTAGTTAAAAACTGTGTTCATGTTTCCTTGAATTATTTTCTTTGCCATGGCAAGGTAACAACACAATGACTGGAGAATGACCAGAAAACCTGTAGTGTGTCCAACTGGCAGTTCTACTTAAAGCAGATGACAGAGAATTAAACCCCTGGGTCTACGGAGGGAACTGAATCCAGATTTTTCACACCTAAGATGAATTTCACTAGGCTATTATACAGCATTTAGCCGTGTTTCAAAAAGGAAGAGTGCTTCCAGTTCTTTTACTTTAGATAATGATCGAAGGCACCAACTTACCCTTAATCTGTACATGACTTGTATCATTTAGAAAGCTTTTGAAGCACGGCTGGGAATGAAACAAACATATACAAAATCCAACCTTGCTTTGAATCAGGAAACATTTTTCTCTTTCAATACATTTTTTTCCAACCAAAATCATATACATTTTCACTTTGAAATACATACTCATCTAAAACACTTTCATATTTTGTGCAGTTTATCCTGAGTATATTCAAGTCCTACTGAATCTTCTAAACTTAGGGATAAACATACATTTTGCATGACTTTTTAGTTCTGTTATTATTGAAGAAAAAGCATAGGTAGGTAAAACAAGCCATAGTTTGCACTCAGTTGATGCATTCTATATAAAATAGCTCATTAAAGATCAGCATGTTCTAGCACTAAACAACTTCTGCAAACTATAGAACACCATCACAAAAAATAAGTAAGAATAGGATTAATGTGGGAGTCTGATTAGGACTACCAGACTTATAGCCACGAAAATGCTATGCAAGAATAAACCTCGCTTGTATTTGAAACCAAAGGCCAAGCAAAGAGATTAACATTTGGAAAACATAGAATGCTATTTGTAATTTTTTTGCTAGATATAGCGATGAATTTACAAACATGGACAGCTCAAAATCATTTTTAATGAGCTGAAACTTATTTTTATAGGCATCACTGTGGAGTCTCAACAGTTTTATTCAATGCTTATATACTTCAGCAAACTGAATGAATTCTAATGATATAAAAATTATCATTTCTAAGCATTTGAGAATGCATGCTTTCTTTGAATGTACAAAGAGATCTCATTGCATGCTTCTGGTAATAGGCTTTTCTGTATTACAGGAGGGGTGATGCTGACTGACTTGGCAGCAAAACTGCCAATACAACTTTTGAATGACTTCGGTTTTGAGGATTGGGACTGTATTTGTGAAAAAAGAAAATAGAACCTATCTCCAAAATATATTAATATATAGCAAAAAATGCTTCCCCTACTGAATCTAGCTCTGTAACTCAATCAAAAGAGTTCTGCTAGCATTACAAACCATAAGGTCAAGGCTCACACAGTTTATGAATAGCAACTGTCACACTGATTGAATTCTTTCCTTACTATTCAGTCCAGGAGTATTTGTTATTACTTACAATATTTAGAAAGTCATTTTCAAGTTGAGATATTGAAAGCTCCACAGATAAAAATATTTTACAAAGTATTAATTGGCCTAACAGAAAGAAGCGTGGGTGCTCATTTTGTTTGAAACAATTTTCAGGGAAGTCCTTGAGGGCAGCAGAATATCATGCATGTTATTACAAATGAGAAGAATTATAATATAACATACTTACAGAACAATAATTTAATAAATTATCCCAAAACACATGTAAAAGAAGAAAGAGTCAGTCAAAAAATGTAATAACATATCCAGACAAATATGAGTTGGTTAATTGTTTGTCAATTTAAAGAAAAAAAAAGAGAGGAAAGAAAAAAAAATGTATAATAGGCATTATTCCTACTCTTAAAGAAGAAATACAGGAAAACTTAATGAATTTTGCTAGAGAAAACATTATGACTTTTCTGTTTCAGGATCTTGGAAAATGAAACAGTAGCCCAGTAATAAGTAACCATTGTGCCCTTGGATACATATTTATTATGGATTTGTCAGGTCATTTAGGGACAGACTCAACACACCTTTAATGAAGAGTAATACACTGAAGGTGTCATTTTAATGAAGAGCCACTACTTTAGTCCTTATGGCTCGATATTTCTAAAAAGGTTTCTAATCTACAAAACTGATACATTCAGTTAGCTTTGCCTGAAATTAGTGAAAGACAGACTCAAAAAGTTAATTTACTAAATGGCAGCAGCTCTTTCTCCTTATATCCAGATAATAAGATTACATTAGAAGACAATTAGAAATACATAAAATATTTTACTTTTTTTTTTTCTCCTGATGACTTCTTTTCTGAAGCTACATTAATTTCTGGGTATATTTTTCATTCTGCAAAACTTATGATGTCATTTATATTTTACAGCTAGAGCTAGCAGACACCTTAAGAATTTTTCTGTGGACCACCATTATCTTCTCCTTTTGTGGCAGCAAATTCAAAGTAACCACCTTTTTTAAATTGTTTCAGAAGTGACCAATTCTGTGACTGTGTCTGTTCTAGTTTCAGAACACCCAAATGGAGACCTCTTATGTATGATTACATACAAATAAATATACATATTTATTAAAAAAAAAAAACTAACAATACACTTACAATATTGAAGATATTGGTGGCCGTGCCAGCCCAACTGGACAAGCACTGGGGATGAGGACACAGTCCCTACACCTTATGGTAACCCATAGCACCCACTACTCTTATATATGTTTAAAAAGAAGGTAGTGTCTTCTCATCCCTCCTCAAACTCTTCTCTACGGTAGTTTTTTATTGCATCGCTTCACCAGGAAGCAAAGCCCTAAATTTCAGATCTTTACTATTTGTGTTCAGAACAAAATACCCTTGGTTTGCTTCACCTTTGCTTCAGAAGCTGAGCAGAGCCTAAATTTCTTATGTTTCTGATGCCCTAGGTACACTGAGTTGATAATGACAGTACATAGGAGGCAGCTGCTGTGTCCACAAACAAGTACATCTTGACTTTAGATAATCCCAGGTCACAGAGATCCCTCCTGGGATCTTTTGCATCCAGGTGCTTGTGGGCAGACCAGGTTACAATCTGTAACAGCAGTGAGTTTCTGGAGATCTGAGATTCAGTTTTAACAGAATTGTAATGGATAGACATCTATTGTCTAGAGAAAAACTATAAAATGTTGGCAAGTTCCTACGTTTATCGTCAGTTTGTTGTCTCTCTGATTGCTTACTGAAACATGCATTCCTATATTTCTCTGTACAAACATTTTCTAATCATTGAAATCAGCAGAGGTTTTAGCTCCACTTTTAACAATAGGGTCCTAAGGCTCCAAAGCTGAGCTAAAGGCAAGATGATGAGAAGATTTAAAAAACAAGCTACTGGGGATCTATTTTGTTACATATTTTAAAAGAGTTTTCACTGTACTAAATTATGCATAAATGCAAAATCGAGTGACAAAATGCCAAGGATGGAAAAGGACACAAAAGGGAGAAAAAAAAAAAATGTAGAGAAAAACATAAGACCAGTGCCTCTGGAGTAGTCCAGGACAGAATCACATGATGATTTTGTCAGTGTCTAGTCTGAGAAAAAAATATCGTTAGGGTTAGGAACAATAGCCTAATGGCACATTCCCATGTCCCAGCACAGCGAGGTTACGACCCCTGATTAATGAGGCTGAAGCTGGGAAATGTGAATGTGAACAGCAGGACACTCTGCTGCCAGTGGCATGGTCCAAGAGAGCAGCCAAGTCTTCATTCACTGCCATGCTAAATAAGCCTCCATGAGCTCCCAGAAATAAAAAGTCTGAGAGAGATGATAAACACGTTAAACAAAATAGACAAAACAAGCCTCTCCATAGTCCAAGGCAATATACTTCTGTGGGCACTGTGTAGTGCTTTTGTAGCATTCTCTAAGCTCAGCAGAAGACTTCAAGCAGAACTTCCAAAACTCAGAGAGAAGTTGGTTTACATAATTTTTATGATTTTCTGGAGTGTCTTTTAAAGACAGTTTTATGGAACTATGCTTATAAGCGTGATTGGGGGTTGTTTTTTGTTTGTTTGTTTGTTTGTTTTTGAAGGAAACTTCTTAACACTTTTCCTAATTTGAAACTGAGGTTGGAAGGATACTGAGGGGATGAGAGCTCCTTGAAGGACAGAGGCAGTGCCACAGCACTGATATGGACACAGGACATAGGCAGGAGATCTAAAATGGGCTGTGAAGGAGTGTTGGGCAGAGGTCATGGAAAGGTGTGTCCTGGGACTGTAAGTGGAGCATTTTTTAGCAAGAGTCAGGATAGATCCATTGAGCAGACTTGTAAAAGCATGGGAGACATGAAGGAAATGGCTAGAATTTGTGAGGAGATATAGCATCTAGTTAGAAGTGCAGAGCCTTTCTTAGACTCAGACCTCTTCCTTCTGCACCATGCAGTCTACTGAAGCAATCTGTTCTCCGTTGTTTTGCATGGAAAAGATGAAATATTGTTTTGTTTGTTTAGAGTTGTCTAAAAATTACTCCACGTAGCCTTGATGATTGGCAAATGTGGGTAGTGTGAACTGTGTGTATGCAACCTAAAAAGATACAGACTTTCAACAGGAAAAATGTGAAGTGTTTAGAAAACAGAAGCCGCTAGTGCAAAATTTACCTACAGAAAATGGTCTTTAAATAACTTTATCAATTAAGCATATCAAGTGTAAAAAAAGATCCAAATATTCAAACACTGTTTTACAACCTTAACTATAAACCTATTAAGAGTGTCTTCATAATTTAAAGGCTAGATGAATGTTACGCTATAAAAGCAAGAATATCTAACAATCATTAGAAGAGGACAAAATCCCAGGCATCCACCTGTGATTCTTAATCCCATGAAACTTTTAAAATGCATATTAGAATAGAATCCCTTTTTAAAGCCATTTTTCCTTCAAAATCACTTTCTAGTTGAACAAGCCCCTGAAAGCTACATTCTTAACTGCTGTAAATCAGCTTAATTCCTGCAAATCTGAAGCAGTAGTCCCCAAGTCTGAGGCATGCAAAGTCTGTAACCATCAACAGATTAGTGTAATTACCACACAGAAAAATAACCGATGTCAGTCTTAGAATGACATATAACTAAAAATAAACATACTCTTCTTTTTTCCTCTTCCACTTATGATTCGATGCTTTTGCATATGTTAAAAATTAATGAAAAAAATCCTGTTCTAGAAAGACAGCCATATAAATATTTGAATGAAGAAAATGTCTTTCAAAGTAATCACATCTCTATCTAAGAAACTCAATATTTGACCCAAATGCACTTAGGTATGCAACTTGTACCACAAGAAACTGAAAATCACCATATTTATTTAAGGATGTATGTTCTTTATCATGTGTCAAGGAATTGTTGTTCCCAGTTAATTAGATCCAAAATCTGGAAAAGAGTTTAAAACAGGCAGCCAGCAGTGAAGGTGGGCATAATCCACAAATATGGAAAGAATACTTATGCTTATATGACCAAAAAAAAAAAAAAATCTGCTAGTAATCAAAACTAGTAACTGAGACAGCTAATCATTTCCAGAGCGTGCAAAATTATGGGTAAGAGTATGTATTGACATTAGCTAGGAAATGGTTCATAGATTTTAGGAAGGGATGGATGGTTACGATTGAGTTGTCTGATCTCTTACATAATACAAGTCACAGAGCTGTCCAGCATGGTCTTTCAGTGCTGAGGACAGCCCATGACTGCTGCTAAAGCCAGATGTGGAAACACAATCCCTGTTGCGGCCATTGTACCTACCAGTACTGTCCAATATTTAAATATTTATCCTACCTGGATGCGACCCTGCCCCTGCTTGAACAGGGGGGTTGGGCTAGGTGATCTCCAGTGATCCCTTCCAACCTCAACAATTCTGTGGTTCTGTGATGCAGCCTTGGTGATGGCAGAGACAGGCGTTTCCTTGGGGCAGTTCCCTCCTTCTAAGAAGAGGTTCTGCAGTAGGCGAGATGTCCCTCTGGAAACACCTGCATAGGGACTTCAGGAAGACCCTGGGCTCCAGCTACACATGCATCATCTCAGGTTGCTGAAGTTAGGCAGGGGGCCCCTTCTCCCATTTGGATGGACGGAATAACCCTCAGGGACTTAAACTGAAGCTTGGGTATATATTCTTTTTTTTT
>NW_010581649.1:301372-350994 GCF_000705375.1 Tinamus guttatus
CCAGAGCACTTTATGCCACAGAATGAATATTCCTCATATGTTATTCAACATGAGTAAACATATTACAATCTGGTCTTGAAGCAGAAATATTTCCTGTCTCCCCCCATATGTTTCTATTATTCCTTTATGCCCTTTCAGTCAGCTGAAAGCAATTCGGAGACCAAGTTCGAAAAATATACTAATTGTTTATTAATATTTAAGATGAAATTTGCGTATTGATATATAACTAATATATATACTTGTATATACATATGCATACAATGTGTCTGTATATATTAAAGATACACACACACAAGGAATATGGATTATTTTATTAGTATCAGTAATAAAGGGGAGTCATTCAAATGTGTCGTGTGCAACAGATGGATATCCAAGTCTTCACTGACAAGATTTTAACACTATTCAAATATTTGTTCTCTAGGCTATGCCATGGTCTTCTGACATCAAAAGAAGTAAATTACATTGGTCCAAGCCAATGCAGGCTTGGACATATTGTTACTTACTGGAGCAAAAGTATCAAGAAGCACTACACTTTGCAATAATGAAATACACTTTTAGAATGAACTATGTCGCTACTGACTTGTGTGTTTATAAATAAAAGAATGCTGCAGAATCCATCCATCTTTCTGTTTGACATATTTTAATGCATAGTGCCACAAAATTTTTTCATTATACATTTATATATTTATTTATTTATTCTTCACTGTAATAATTTGGAAGGATAACACTGTGTTCTGTTTGAACATGCTCAACTATTGTTATATAGATGTTCCTAAGTAAAGAGGCAGATGGCCTCTATTTCTCCACTTTTCTAATTTTATCTTTCTTTGGATTGCTGTGTTTTATTTTAAAAGCTAAAATGGCGGGAGTTTGAAAAGCATTCAATACTTACTCAACTCTTCCAGTTGATGTCAATGCTGAACTTTCATTACAGTTACTTAGGCCACAGTCAGACCAGCCTGACTGCTTTTAGAAATCTTACTCAGCAAATACAGGTTGAAAATCGGCTCTAGCAAGACCAGTGAGTGCTTTACATGGACTGGTTTGCTGAGAGTTATAGTTCCATGTCTTAGACAGATGAAATTGCATTAAAAAAACTAAAATTGTCCAGCTATTTCACTTCCTCACCTGTGAAGTTTTATCAGATCTGATAAAAGATTATAGATCTTCACATTTGTCCAAAAGTCATCATCCTCAACAGACTGAGTGCCATAAGGCCTTCTCGCACGGACAAGCCAGCCCAGTGTTAGGAATCACTGTTGCAGAGACCTTCAGAACTGAATCCTTGTCTAGAGGAAATTGACATTTTTGCAGGCTGTAGAAGAAAAAGAATACATTGACCTCTCCTGTTACATCCTTCAATAAAACACATTTATTGAAATATAATGCACATTTTGCTATTGAAAATAGATCCGGTAAAACAAACCATGGATCATAACAACATTGTTGGTAATAAAAAATACCTCACTGAGCATTAGCAGCATATACTTTAAGAAATTTGAATTATGTGTTAACTACAACCTTAGATGAATGCAGGAGCTGTTAATGCTTTTGACAGAACTATATGCTACCACTCTCTTTGTTTTCTATATGGCACAGCCCTGCTTTAATTTTAAATTCAACTCTTATTATAGGATATGTCTGGCTACCCGATAAGATGTTTGTATTAGTCCTTTCCAGCTTGTGCTGACTTTATGCCATTGATTCATCAGTTAGGTATAATCAAAGGTCATTAATATTGAAAAGTTCACTTTAGTTGACCCATTGGCTCATTTTAATTACGGCATTATAAAGCACTGTCAAGTGCTAGACCCCTACACAAAGAGTCAGTTAATATGTGAATACCTTCTGGCAGCAATATCGCCAAGGTCTCATTAGCTCTAGCTAGGGATTACAAAAGAGTCTCCCAGTTCTTTATCTCTCTCTTTCATATTGAAGGAATAGTGGAAATAGATTGGCAAAAGAAAAAAGTTCTAAAATAAAAAGTCAAAACAGATAAACTTAGAATCTTGTAGATAAAATGAATGTTTGTTTGCTACACTAGGAGCACCAATTGTAAAAAGGGTACCCCCTCCTAAATTTTGACATAACATAAACTTTTATATGTATTGTGAATAAAGAGGATAATCATTGCCTTTCCATTTCACAGTGTACTAGCAACTTGTCTTAATCCATAGGAACCCAAAGTTAAGTTTGTGGTGTGCTGATAAAGTACCCCAAGAGCAATAGAAATGTCAAATGATTAAATACTGCAAATGATATCGGTATCAAAGAAATATTTTCAATTTCATTCTGTTAAAAACCTTAATCTCATACATACCTTAGGGCTTTTAATGACTTTCCTAAGAGTAATGCTCAAGATAACATGAGTGGAAATAAAGCAGGAACATAAAATGTCAAAGGAAGAATTTGTTTCACATTTAGCTATAGACTGCCATATATTTCTCATTTCCTTGAAGCAGGAATATGATTTGTATTGATATTTAAGAAGCTGTTCTATTTCCAAGATCCAGATCACTATACACTATTTTCAAAATATAGGGTTTTTTGTTCTATTTTGTTTTGGTTTTTAAGCAAACTATGAGAGTCTTAATAATGAAAACATACCACAGTGAGTTAGCAGAATGGAAGACTTGGAAAGAAAACTGTAGTCCTATTCTTAACATTTTTAAATCTTAATTGTGCTTGTTTCCAATAGAATAACTTAAACGAATGAAGCACCGAGATTTGTATTAGTTTTTGATCATAACAGTTAGTCATTTACATATATGATTTGCAATTTCTGGTGCCTCATCCTCTCAGTACTCCACTGAAGACCTTCCAAACTCTTTATTTTTTTCCAAAAATTTTCAAACACCTGCCACCTGAAAATGAGTCCCCTAAAGAGTCTCCAGTTGAAAACCGAGCATTTAGGACAGCCTAAATGATTTTTGGGCCTGGATAATACTGCTCATATATTTTAACGAGCTTTGATAGATGTAAAATTAATCTTACAAAACACAGTACTAAATATTACACCCTATTAAGCATTAAATATATTATGATTTTTAAACCTAATGCATTAAAGTATTAAAAGTGGAAAAGGTATCTGCTTAGCAGTATATCTTCAAAATGAACCTACTCTATCTTGTTCATAAGACACGAGGGTTGAAAAGTATTCCTTAAATTTGATTTATGAACTAATCTCCCCCTTCCTGATGAGGTTTCCCTTATTATTCAAACAAGTATTTGTATGCACGTGAGTGGTAGTAAGGGTCTCTGCTGTTACTTTTGTGTGTGAAAATGGCTCTGGGTGATCACAGCCAATTACCACAAGTATACTGACATCTCTATTATCTGTACATTGAGTGTGGTCATTAAGTGCTACTCAGGAAGAAGACAGCAGAAAAATCAATGAAATCTTGGTCAGAGGAAAAGTAAACCAGAGGTGACAGTAGTGGAGAATACTCCTTCTGTGAATGGCATTTTATCCACTCTATGAATGGGGGAAGGAATATCTGAATGACAGTGCAAGAGGGATTGGAGTTTAAAAAACAAAAGCCCACAATTCTAGTACTTGACACTTGACAGGCATAGAGAATAGTGTTTTGGAGATGGCACAGCGGGACACATAATGGCTCTCCCGCTAGCGCTCTGAGCATCTTATGATCCTGACAAAGGGTCACCAAGGAAATGATGTTTAGAATAGTTCATGCAATTCACATGATATCAATGCTATCAGGGAATATAAGCATAAAATTGCAATGTATCCAGTCAGCCTTGCTTCTTATCTCTTTCGTTTCATTAGATAAGAAGATTTCTAGTTACTTTGAGACCTGGCCCAAAATACAAACTGTCTTTGCTGTAGCCAAAAGAAATGATCCACCTCACTTTAATTATCAGTAGAGGCTTAGGTTCTTTCAACAGTTATTTGGAACCAGTTGGCCAAGCTCACCTCAGAGACATATCGCATTCTGAAAATGCGCCCCTGAAAATGTCTCCCTTAGCTCTAGAGGAGCCTAAAGTAGCAGTGCTCCTCATTTACTTAAGTAGGACACAAACAAACAGAAAAGACCCTGATCCTTTCACTCGTCCTTTTTTTTTTTTTTTTTTTTCAGATTTACTCATGAAGGCTGGCAGCAGAAAGAGAGCCACCATGCCTTCAGGGGGCAAGCCTTCCTATCTCAACACATGCAATAAAATCACACATCTGAAATGCCTTTCTCTTGCTAGTGCACAACTAGGATTAGCCTAATGTAACTAAGAAAGATGAGAAGAACCAAGAATTAAAATGTCCTGAAATTTCACACTTTCTTCTCTCCCATGAAGAACTCCACTGCTTTGTTCAGTCAAATCTCAGACTACTGAACTATAAAATGCTATGTGGCCCCAAAATAATGAAAATCTTAGACAGATTGTGGATAATTGGTAAACTGTAACATTTAACGAATAGGTAATCACATAGAAATGATTTCATAACTGTAAACAATGTATTAATAGAAAAAAGTAAAAATAAGAAATTGGAAAATGTCTGTTGAGTCATGTGTCCAATTCTAGTCACACATTTAGGAAAGCTGCTGCCTTCTAGTAAGTTTACAGAACTCAGTCAGTTATTTTAAGGATTTCTCAGGAAATGATTGCCAGAGCATCTGGACATCTTACAGTAAATTAAAAACAAATATTAATTACACAACTATCCATTTGGGTGGCTCAATGCACTTTAGCTGCCTTTTATTTGCCTCACAAAGGACCAACATACTGACATGTTAGTTAATTGAATGCTTGATTGAACAAGTAAACCTTACACTACACTTTGCAGCCTGCCAAATTTAGATTCTGGTGGCCTGCCAGAAGAATAGATTTCCAGTATGAGGACCTACCACTGATATCTTTCTTAGCTGTAAACTTTAGAAAATATAAATCTGATGGTTCATTTCAGAGATCCCCAACTGATTTTAACTTTTCTGAGAGGAAATGGTGAGAGAGAAGTAATAGTCTGTTTTCTATACCATTCAAAGTTTCAAATGTTGTTACTGGCAACTTAAAGCTTGTCTTAACAAAAATAAATGATTGCTACATGTTTATGAATTCATGTTTTACAAGAGGTACAGCTGATTTTACTAGAAAGCAAAACCAGGGTATGTATTTGCTGAAACTTCTTAGGTGAGCATCGGGGTGACTTTTAAATTGTATACAAATGCAAGACATGGATAACTAATGCAGATTACATCTGAGTTAATGTTTTGTATTAGTGATAAAAATAACTATTAGGAATCTTTGAATCCTGAAATACTAATGGGGGCTTTAGGATCTCAGCTGGGTAACCATACTAGTAAAAGCTTTTATGTTTATTATCTTTTCTGTTTCTACAGGTGACAGGATGTCCTGTCAACCAGCATTATATTCACTTGTCTTCATCAAAACTCTTTTAACTAGTGTGAGTGATGGGCAGTCACTAGAACAGCAGAGAGAAAACAGCCTACATGTTTCACAGGAATTAAGTGTTAGAACCACATGTAACCACATCTAACTGAGTTAACATATTTTAAGAACACATAAGTGAATAGGTCAGCTTAGCTGTTATGCAAAACAGTGTAAAAAGATGTCTTAAAAGTGATGCAGGATTTTGTAAGAGAGCTCTGAATAATTTCAGAATAAATTCTAAAGGTTGAGAACCCGATGTCCTCTGCTAATGTAAGGTGAGGAAAGCTTTACTGATGTTAAACCAGACCTTGAGGCAAGTAGAAGGTTCAAGTTTAACGCTCTCATTAGTATTCTATTTTCTCAAGTGCATAATTGCTGTATTTTGTTCATATATTCAAAGACTTCTCCAATAACTAGGTTCTTTTTTAGTCTTTGGGGAGTGCAGGAGAGAGTTTGACTCCTCTGCAGCATAATGTGTAGTCCATTTTTGCCTGGAAGATTTATTTTACATAATTCCTACAATTTCCACAATCTCATCTCTTTTATTCCTGTGACAAGTGGCTTTAGTCTTTTACTGCAAAATTCACTGTGGACTATTGAAATACAGTCTGTGGCTAATGAAGGTATGGTAACACCTGGAGCAGATGTTCTAAGTAGTCTACTTATTTATAGCAGAAATGCTTGCATTTATGGAGGATTGGGCATGGTTATTCAAGTGAAGCTGTTCTTATGGTCCAAAAATCAGTTCCTTCTAACTGAGAATTTGGCACTGAAAAATGTTTTAAGAAGCTCATCTTTCAGGATTTCAAAATGTCTATCAGTATATATTAGTGATAACATTGAGTTCAATTCTCCATCTGTGTCTAGTGCTTTTGAAGTAATTGCCTTTCTGTCCTCAAAATTTGAAGCTAGTATAGCTGTTGCTTTATTTCAAAGGCAAGATAATCTTAAATGTTTTTATGGTAATGTCATTTCATGTTTTGTCAATGCAAATCTTTTTGACAAGACTGGTGGCCTATGTGTGAGTGCTCAATTCAGGCAGGAGGTGGTGGACCATTTGTTCCACTCATCATGCAGCTGGATGAACACATGCTACTACAGATCTGGAAAGAAAGGCCACAAACTTTCAAAGACTTACAGAACCTCACGCATGCCTCCCTTCAGCTTTTGCCTGACACTGGAAAGCTGATACCTCCCAGCTACCATCTAACGATGTTTTGCCTTTTCCCACAGTCAAGCACCTTTGGATTCCAGTGGCAATGCAAGTCTTCTGGTTCATCACGAGACATACAAGACTGAGAATTATTTCTCTAGGACTGCATAGCTAGGGGATTCATTTTGGATGTGAACTTAAGTACCTCTCCTCACTTGTCTACAAACATTCAGACTTATCTTCCTGTCTAATTTCCCCTGAAACAATTCTGGAGTGATAGGCACTATTTCTAGTATAGAATTTGTGGCACTGTGCAGGAAATTATGAAAAACTCAGAAGCAGGGCAAAAAGAAAAGGATTTTCTTGCCTTTAGTGTTAAGCATTATCCTGGAAGTAGAAAGTCTTGTAATCTTGGACTTTCTCCAAGTGTCATTTAATATAAGAATAACCAGACACTGAGTAAAATGCAACATCATCTTGAGCTGAAGCCAGAACCTGAGAATAGCTGTGGAAACTGGAAGAACTCAGGTCAAAGTCATGGAAGACAACAGGTTTCATCCGTTTTAAAAGGTTTTGGATAAAGGACAGACTTGCTTCTGAGGCCTCTCTAGATGCAGTTTATCCATTGCTACAGTTTGTCTGTCGCTGCCACAGCACTTAACATGAAAGAAGGTACTTTAAATGAAGAGGTCACTGAAGTGCTGATGTTACACAGTTCGCCAGCATAGAAGGTGAATTTATGTGTTAGAAATGCTCGCCACCTCTCTGTAGGCTTCCTTCCTGACCTCTTGCTCTCTCAGTACTGCATTTTAGGTCTAGCTGAGAAGCCTACAATATAAGGAAACGGCAGAAATCATTTGTATACCCTTATTTCACCAGTTGCCTCCACTTTCACTAGTCTACTATGCAGGCTTTAGTTTTGATTGATCAGATGCCATAAATCACGCTATCAAATGCCATAAAATAATGACATTTTCTAGGTATAAAAGCAAATGAAGAAAGGATACCCAGATTAAAAAAAGAGATGCACAAATCTTAAATGTTCCCTTGGTGAATTTCACACTTGACTGAAAATGGCTGCGTGTGAAACTCCAACCCCGCTCTGCTCCTGCTTAAGTAATTCCTTATGAAGCATAAAAAGTAGATTAGAGATAAAACACAGAATGAAACCCAAGTATTTTTTACTGTAATATATGGACATTGGCACTTATTTATAGGGAATAAAATAAATATTCTGACTTTACTGATTTTTTTTTCATTACCAATATATTTCAATACTCACATATTGAAATAAAAAATGATATTACATCTTTTGGAAAGATGAAATAATTAATACCTGGTTTATTAATTGGAACAATTTATTCATTTAGTTATAACCGGTGCATTATAGAATAAGTTTTAAGAAGGTATAGAAAAATTCAAATACTTCTAAAACATTCAACATTTTGATGAAAACACTTGTTCAGTTGTAAGCAATAGGTGTAATTAATTTTACTTTCTGTTTGCATTTGAGGATTGCAGCATTTTAAGAAAGAATCAAAATAAATCTCATGATTGATAGATTTTATTCTGCTTTCAGATGTCAGGCTAAATTTTGCTGAACAAGTAATTCTCCATAGCATCTTCTGAAAATTTTATTGTAACTGGAACTGGGCTGATAATGGTCTTGGTTCACTGGTGATTCTGTTCATGGTGTCAAAAATTAGATTTGGGAAATATTCACTCAAGGTGGTCTTCAAATTTGTCACATTTCCCCCACTAAACTCAAACAACATTCAATGACCAGATAATTGGATTTTTTTTAAGGATATATTGTGTCTTAGTGCCATGTGGGAGTAATTTATGCTAGGAAGGGCCGTAGATATTAAAAAAAAAGACTACACAGTTGCTGTAGGACTACTAGTTCTTTGGGTTTACATAAAGAACACTAGTACTCCTAGTAAAACTTATTTTTTCCAGTTTCCTGCTCTTGTGTACTATATTAGAAAACAGTTAGCTTCCTAAACACAGCATAGCGGTCTGCTTGAGGTTCTGAAGACTAAATATAAGCCATAGCATCTGCTCATCAATGCAGCAGTAAAACAAACAAATATAAACAAAAACAAAGCAGAATACATTTTGGGTTTTCTTGTAGGTTCTCGTCCCCACCAACTCTTTACAGAGGGCTCATTTTTCCCTTTTGTGAGTGTATGTGTGCAAGAGATTCATTATCTTTTCTTCTTGGAAAACTCTTAAGGAAAAAAAAAAAAAGGCCATTTTTTTAATGACCAAAGGTTTTAGGTCATAAAAATATGTAAACTTTTTTTTTTTTTTTTGACTCCTGGGTAGATTTTTCCTCACTGCCTTAGTACATGTAAATGCCGATCTCCATAACAAATGAAAAATAACCTGTCACCCATTTTGGGGTTCCCAGGGAACCCAAAGCAGGTTTTTTTCCTGCTAAATTTGAATATATCAGAGAGTCATCTAGTGGCCAGTCAGGGGAATTATATTAAAAAAAAAAATCCAGTCAGGAGTTCTTGCTCTCATGGGTTGTGTCTCAGACACTGAGAGGTGGTGGGAATAAGGCATCAGTGGATTAAATTGCCATGGTGATAGTAAAAGGGAGGCAAATTTCATCCTTTTTTGCTGGAAAACAAATAACATATTTATGACCATTTTACTGTTAATGCCAACTGAAAATCTGAATTTGAACACGGATATTCCAGAAACATGACCATTCCAGAGAGTTAGGAGTCAGAATCCCAGTTTTATCATAGACAATGGCCATAATTTGGTGGCAACAATAGTTTTATTTAACTTTTATGTAGACATGTAGCTAATAGGAAGGTACTATCCCAGGCTGGGAAATGAAAGTTCTCTATAGATCCAGAAAACAAATGAATAAAAAAGCACTAACCTGCTCCCTAGGTAGTTATTTTTCATGCTTTGTCATAGTTTGATACCTTTGATACCTTACCTAATCAATGAGTTGATGATTCTTTAAACCGAGTTTATTTATCATTTTATATCTTAACAGTCAAATTTGATATTAATGACATTTCAATTTTTAAAGTATTTTTCTCAGTGGATCAAGTCTTGTGTTCATCTAACCCACTAACTAGTCAGCCACCATAAGTGTATATGGAGGATACAGAGAGAATCCCCCTCTGTTAGTTTTAAAAAGACCTAATACCCTTCCCAGATATTTACTACAATTAATTATAATTCTCAAAAGTCTAAACAGCTTGTAAATGTTCACCCCTTTGTTTCCAATTAAATTCATCTCAACTACTTCCACATTCTAATTTACTACTTATTTTCATGTAAAATCAACTTATTCTTGTTTTAAGATACAGCAAGAAGTTTCCAATCATCTACCCTCTCTATATTAAAAATGTCTTTCTATCCTTTTTCTTATCACTATGCTAAGAAAGGAAGTCATTGTGTGTTTTTTTCTCTTCTTTCTATACAAATTTATCTAAGTCTTTTTCTTAGCAATTCACTTTAGCGATGCTTTTCTTGAGACCTGGGGATACCTGAGACTAATCTCCAAATTGTGGTGGGCTGCCCCAAGGCATGCCTGTCCCAGCCCATGTCTCCTTCTTGACACTCATAACTGAATATCTTGCTGGGCCCTAAGGGTTTACTTTGAAAAAATATTCCATACTAAGCTGCATCATCATTGTGTATAAAGATCACGAAGTTCCTTGTTTTGAACACTATGTTTTTTTATGCATTATAACATCTTGCTTTATACATTGTTCCATCCACAGCCATCTTTGAGATCCTTCCCTGGTTTTATTTTTCTCCTACAGAATATAAAGAATACTGGCAGGTCTTTCACATTATCTGACACAAATTTAGGGCCAGTAGTAAAAGGACAGATGAACTGCTTTGGAGAGGTAACTTACACAGTAGCTCTAAGCAAATTGTTTCTCTGTCCTTAGAGTCCAACTGTCAGATCATGTTATAAAACATCAAACTCAAGAACTTGGCAAAATACTGCTGAAATTTCAAATTAGCTCCAAGAAGGTGTTTTTTTTTTTTAATCTCCCATATCATTTTAAACTCTCATTTTCAGAGGAAAGCAATAAATGAATTGCAGGTTTTCAATTATTAAAGGTTTAAAGAAGCTGTTAGGCCCCAATCCAAAATGGCAGCAATAATTCAGTATTACTGAGAATTTAAGATGTTTGCAGCTCATAAATAAGATCACAGCAAACTGCTCACATTAATTTGAAAAGTTTTCTGCAATCATCTGCATGGTACTCAGCCAGTTCTATTGCAAAAGCATCTGAAGCTTCAGTTCTTCTTTTGCAAAATACTGTATAAAGTGTTTTAATATATTCCTTACCCATTCCCCTTCCTACCAAAAGTCAGACCAAAAGTTTGTGTCACTGTTGCCTTCAGCGGGTTAACACAAGCTGAGGAGCTTTTATTTTATTTTAGCAAAGTGCTGACCCAGAGCCTAAGATACAAAAGTGGGTTGTGCACTTTGGTGCTTCGAGGTAACAGTTTGGCTACAAGAAAAATGTAGTGTATATTTTACCTTACCATTAGGAAAGTGTACTAAAGAAGATGGAATAAATATGCTCCTCTAAAAGTGGCAAATTATGCTGACATGTAGAGCATTACTTAAGTGTATAGTATATATACTATAATAGTATATATTACTTAAGTATATATATACTTAAGTATAAAGAAAACAAGCAAACAAGCTTGGCCAGGCCTGCTCATAAAAATTTACCAAAAAAAAAAAAAAAGGTAGCATGAAGGTAGTGTTTCATTCTTTCCCACTTTTCCCACCATCATATCTTTGTCCCTCCACTGAAAAGCCATGTGGTCCCCTCTACAGAATCCCTTCCAGATACCTTCAGCAATTTTGCCACCAGCAATAGCCACACCATAACTGCAAGTAAATGCAGCTTTGCCAGACAGTGGGGGTGATGTGGTGTCAAATAAAAGGCAGATAAGGTCCCCTGCTTGCTGTTTGTGTGTGGAGAGTGAGATGTGGGTAAGGTCCATTATGCCTAGCTTAGAAATCATACTTATTTTGCCATTACACCAGTGGCCCAGCAGACAGGCTGTCCAGAGCTGATTTCTGGTGCTATTAGTCTCCAAGAGCTTGGGGACAAATCTTGCAAATATTTCAGAAATGGTGTTCTACATTGTGAAATACCAATGTATCCTGAATCAAAAGCCCTACGTAAATAACACATTATGGTCTTTACGGACCACACTGACAAAACCTGTCGTTTAATTTAACCTTCCAATCATCCTCTTCTCTCTGCCTCTAAATTCAATTTGTGAGTTCAGCAGGGAATATCATTACTGAACAATGAGTGTTTCTCAGAAAAAGCCAACATGGGGAGCTTGGAGAATAAGCAGCCCTTTCCTTTTTCTCTTAAGAAAACACCCTGGTAAATTTACTTGAGCTCCGATAAGAAAAAGAAGAGTAAGGTAGGGTGAGTCACAAGGAGCGTTTATTCCCTGAGCGTGACCAGAGGTAGTTCCTTTACTCTGTCATCAGTAAAGGTCCAAAATATTGTTGGTGCTGGACCTAACTGTTTGAAAAAAAAAAAAAAGAAAAGAAAAACAGCACTACAGCACTGCAGTGAAGATAATCTAGTTTTGCCATAGACATAGAAACATTAACATTTCAGAAGCAGCATCACTGTGTGATTTCAGTCTAAAAATTATTTCAAAGAGACTGCTCGTGTCAAACAGCTGGTAGGGGAAGACAAGTGTCTTACAAGTGTTTCTAGAGTCGGCTCTGCGTAATTCTTTCTTCTGGATTCTTTGCAAAATATATTATTTGTGTCCATTTATAGCATCTACCGTCATTATCCCTAAACTGCCAAAGGCAATTGAATAAGGCAGTCTTAAGTACACATACACATAAATAAATAAATAAATGCCTATTTTTCCAAGGAGCAAATTGACAGGAGAAGAATGACATGAAAATCAGTAATCAGGGAAGTAAATAAATGAGGGGCTATCTTTTCTAAAGATTTGATGTTATCAGCAATATCCACAATTATAGAGTGAGATTCTCAAAAAGTAGTAATGACTAGAGACCTACAAGAGTTCAGCATTTGATATACAAAACCGACAACTTTTACTTTCATGCTTTAACAGGAGTGATGCTCTCACCGGTAGTGACTAAACACTTCGCTGACAAGACATCAAGACAACATGTTAGCTCCTTCACACAGCATGAGCTGAACACCCCTAAAAAGGAATGTTCCTATCTGCAGTCTTTCAATCTGGTGTAGGTAAAATATTTCCCTTTCAGCAGCCTCTTCCTAAGCTTAAATCCAGTTTGCTATTTCTGAGCCTTTTCTTATCAAGGCACAGACTCTGCTGTAAAGAGCAGCAATTCAAAGCCCTGTGTGACACACCTTTCCCCTTATCGCAGAGATTTGTTCCCCAGAACCTCCTTGAGGAAATAGCTTTTGTTTTCACCGAAGTTACAGAGTAACCCAGTCTAGCAAGCTGATGAAAATCAACATTGGCTCACTTCATATTCTGTTCATCCATCTGTGTCCACTGCATTGCCTCTTTTAGGGGTTAGATTGGTCTTGATTTTCCAGGCAGGTGTCCACTTTGATAGGCCGGCAAAACGTTTAGGAGGCAACTCAGCTCATAAGAGGAAGAATACCTAGAGTTTTCTAAGTTATGAAATAAGAGTTAGGGAGAAATAGTGGGTTTTTTTGTTGTTGTTGTTTTGTTTTGTTTTGTTTTCTAGACTGCTAGTAATTTGGCCTCTGAAGATGTTAAATATCTTCTGTGCGACTATGGAAGAACTGAAAAATCTAGATCTTCTGCAAATCATAGAATCATAGAATCCTTAAGGTTGGAAGGGACCTCTAGAGATCATCTAGTCCAACCCCCCTGCACACGCAGGGTCACCTAGAGCACATGGCACAGGACTGCGTCCAAGCGGGTTTTGAAGATCTCCAGAGACAGAGACTCCACAACCTCTCAAATCCAAATCAGTTAGATATCAGTGATCGCAAAATCATTATTATTTTTTTTCCCTTTGTTTCTCAGGGTGTTTGGAGAATGCAAACTCAAGGCCCACAGCAGCTAGCTACTTGACTCATGGAAACTGAGCCTTTGGCAACTGCACAGGGGTGCTGAGCATGAAGAGTGCTCACAGAGAGCATCCTGCAAACGACAGAGACCCAAGTCTTCACCACCAAAAAAACAGCAGTGTAACAGATATAACTCCCTTTAAAAACTTCAGGAGTTTTAAATATTTCACGTGACAACCTCAGGTAGGGAATGACATCTAAGTTTTTCCTTACAAATTTGAATGATGTTGGTGGGATTTAAGGGGCAAACAATTACATGGAGAGCTATATGGATGGCTGCTGATTCATGTTAGTGTCTAATTTGAGAGTCTGTGGGTTTGTTTTTATCTTTTAAAAAATGTGTTTATCTTTAAAAGTGTTTCTACTTTAGGTAATTTTATTGATGTCCTCTTTCTTCCTCTGTTTATTTATGAAGATTTAGTATCATTATTGCATGTTTCAGAAAAAGGTCTCTTCTGCAAACTTACATCTTTCCATAACAACAGCATTATAAAAAAGAGTGGAAGGGAAAAGATAAATACCCAGTTTTAGAAAGCTTTTGGATATGAAAAGTATCACCATAAAAACAACAGCTTCTAATGATAGGTAAAGGAACACATATATGGCTTGTTTAAATTAAATGCTTGAAGTCTCTAAGGCTCTTTTCCTGTCTTGTTATTTTTCTATGAATATGGTGGATGCTTTCAGTCCTTGTAAGTTTGGAATACACCAACTCTCTCTTACGATAAAATGGTTTACTAATCTGCAGTGAAGGCTATGCTAGCTTTTTTTTTTCTGAAACCAGTTGATCTTAGATGTAAACTGCCCTGTGTCTTATATTTTCACTGAAAGAAGGGATGGAAATCAAGACCTTGGAGAATCAATGCTTCTAACTGTACACAGTTAATATTTATAGAACAACTTTCCAAAGGAATTCCAGTTATGATTCTTTTTGAGTCTGCCACTAGATTTTTCATCTGCCACTAGAAGTGTGTAAATAACTTTCCCCAAGAATTTAGCCTTGTAGTCACCACTCAAATACACCACTTAAGTCAGCCTTTAGCCTCAGAAGGGATTATGATCATGTTCTTACAATTCTCAGAAAGTCTGCAGCACTACAAGCAGCTAAAATGATTTTATAAATCTTTTAATGAACACACGTTTTTTGTTGTTGTTGTATCGTGTGCAGACCTGAGGTTGTTTTTTGTTGTTGTTGTATTGTGTGCAGACACTCATTTTTAATTATTTTTGAAAGGTTCCTGCAGCAAAGATAGTTTGTCGATGCAAATTGGTGTGATAAAAATCATTAAAAAAATAGGCAGAGTCTTTTCAAAGTAGAGGACAACTCTGAGCCTTCAGTATCTGCATTTGCTGTGAGACTCCTATTCACTTTAGCTGAATCAGGTACTACGCAGTTTTTTAGTAGACAAAGCAAACAACTTCTCATAACAAAAGTGTGCAGGCATAGACTGTGTGACTGTATAATGCAATCATGTACATTTCTTTTTAAAACCATGTGATCTTGTTCTGTTGATGGGAAATAAAAATACTCTAGCAGTGAAACTCCAAAGTGAAAAATTACACAATTCACTATTCACTCTATCCTGAGCCAACTGTTTGTCTTTTTTAAAATATTTTATTTTATTTTATTTTATTTTATTTTATTTTATTTTATTTTATTTTATTTTATTTTATTTTATTTTATTTTATTTTATTTTATTTTATTTTATTTTATTTTATTTTATTTTATTTTATTTTACTTTAATACACACACAATGCCCAAGCCCAACTGGTAAACTTACTTAGTGTCCTTTTTCTCATTGAAAAATAATCATACATAGCTGTCTCTGGTGTCTAGTGCATTTTCCAGCCAGAGAGATTAAAGTTATTTGTAAACATTCTCTACTGTCTTTCTAACTGTCTACTCAGGGGTATTTTCTGTTAATCTGAAGCCCATGGGAGGTAATGGTCCGCACCTGCACAACTGAAATCAAATCAATTTTGCTACTGACTTCAATGCAAGTACAACTTAAATTGGAACAAATTTCCTTACCATTACTCATCACCTAGTCAGGAGATTAATTCATGTATCTAAACTTAGTTGCCTAGTACTATTTCAGATGTTGTAGGATATCTAAGGCCGTGGCCTGGTGTTGGTAGGTAAAACACAAGAGCTATGTAAAGCATCTGTCTCTTCTGCAATGATGGCTGGAAGCCAAGCGGAAATGGCATCTCAAATAACAGCAAATGGTTGTGTTTAGACACCCAGTTCTCACTGCAGATGGGAAAGAGGGAATAGCATTTCTAGCAGTGAGGGAGTTGATTAAGCAACTAACTTAAGCCCCTTAAGATGAGAGCTTTGTTGACTTATTTCAACAAGATACTTAATTTTACATAGCTCAAGATAAATGACTCCTATAATAGGAAGAGTAAGCCTTACTAGAGGATAGTAAAAGTCATTTAAGTCATTTAAGGGTGCCTTCCATTTTTATCTAGAAAGCTTATTTGCTATTTACAAGGAGTTATACTTCCTGCCATCTCAAGAGAATGAGTAAGCTATTTAAGTATAAATATGTGAAAACAAAATTTTGTTTGAAATTATGTAAAATGAACGAGAGCTGAGCAATTAGAGCAACTGCAGCATGCTAGTGAGTTACCCACAGAAGATGTGATAGTTGCAGCTCCCGGCTACAGAGGGTTGTTGTTTTTAGCTCAAGCTGATGAAGTTAATATTTTTAGCTCTTGAGGTTCCTGGCTCAGTCTCTGCTGTATTAACCAAGAGTTCAGCAGTCAAACAAAAGCTAGCAAAAACAAAGCAGACAAAGTAAATCTGAGTTCAATAATTATATATCAGGGTAAAAAACCCTGCATTAATGCGCTCTGTAATTTTCTGCCCAAAGGGATTGTGTTAGGTTTTGTGCACCCTATTTCATGAAAGGAGAAAGAACGTAAGTAGGAAATTGAAAAGTTCTCCTCTCACTGTCACCAGAATACAATCCTCTTAGGGCAATAATTTTACTCTCATAAATAGGAAATATATATGCACATGCATATACATAGGCACACTGATGTTAATAAAAATGACCATAGAGTAGGCTATTACTTAGCATATGATTTTTGGCCTTGTGTTTATCACCTTTGCCAATAAATGGGGTGTGACTGAAAATGTCAATATCTGTTCCTAGCAAAATGGCACAGTAAATCACGGTTATTTTTGTAAGAACACTTGGATCTACCTGAAGGAATTGTATGATATAGTAAGGATATTTCTCCAACTTTTTGTTGGAAGTGAATAAACATAGGCAAGTATTTTTATATAGGTGTGTGTATATATATATATAATATATATACATAGCAACATATGTAAAAATAGCAAGAGTCTCCTAGAAGAACCACCCCCCCCACATACATGCTCCTCTATCTGCAGATCAGGGTTATTCACAGTAAAGGATTCCCCACCACATTTATTTTTAGAACCAGTTTGAGAGATATTTGTTAATGGAGAGCAGGAGAGGGAAAGAATCCAGATTATTCTGAGAGAAAATAAAGGCATCGGCTACTGCAGGGAAATAGAAATAAAGTACCTTTCTCATTTAGACACCACTCAATAACAGAAGATCCTGTAGACCTGAGTCATCACACTCTTCATCCACTAGGTAAGCAGTGTTCTGATCCTTGGAGGAAAAAAATACATATATATGTATGTATGTACGTATACAGATCCCAACAATTGTGGAACCAGCTACCTCGCCCGCCTTAACAAGCAAACTATGGAGAGAAGTCTGCAGCAGGTGGCTTCTCCCTCCATTAATCATCTTTTTCTACCTACCTGAAACTTTGAGTGGTACTCATTGCCTCCATTACACTACTGTTCATCAGTACCATGAAGCCCTTCTGTGCTGACACAAAATAAGAAGCATCCTGAAGAATTTACAGTCTCAGTTTATATAGGAAGCAGCAAATTGATGTGTGTCTGGTTAGATGATCTCACCAGTTCATAGAGATCCTGGAATGGAAGATTACACAAAGAACTTACAGGAAAAGCCAAAAAGGCAGCTACAGCTTGAGAAGGTAACAACAGCAATGGGCTATGTTTTCAAATAAGATAAGGCATGAAAATGAATGTAGTCAATGCACTACCTCTGGAAAGAAGTAAGGGTTTTTTTGCTTGCTTGCTTGTTTTAAGTTCAGCTGTAGTATCTTGTTCTTTGCTAATAATTTCAGTTCATTGCTTTATGCACAGCTTCCAATTACTGATAAATGATACCTCACCCTCTTGTTATCAATTTGTTTCACAGCTGCCACCCTAACTATGAGTATTGTAGGTAACTGGAAAAAATGCCATGATTTGATTTTGTACAGTAATAAGTTTAATTTAGGGTTAAAAATATTGGAGGATAATTATTTCTTTGCTTGTGGTCATTCACTGCCAATCCTGAAAGCAAACACTTATTCTATTTTCATTTTTAAGAGATGACATGACAGAAATAATAAGACAATAAATCACAATTATACTGTCTGAATAAACATCTGAAGTTGCACACTGATTGACTGCCTCATCCTTGTTTGCAGAGATGTGTTCACCATCCACACTTGAGATTATGTTTCCACTTCTAATTTCTTGTATAAACTTAAAATAGGATTATTTGGGCTATTTTTTAGAATGAGTCATTGTTGGGGGAGGAGAAAATAGAAGTTCTACTTTTTGCTGTTGCAACTAGATACTGTTGAAACGTCCTAACCTAACCTAACCTAACCTAAATAAGAAGAAACTCAGCACTGTAAAGATTGATTTGGAATCCATTTTGTTCAGCAACTGGACCTTGAAAGCTACTGCGATTTTACCTGTCCAGAAGATTCAATGGACCACTTCAGCAATTTAGCTAAATATGCCATTGTCAGACAAAAAAAAGAAAAGAACTGCTATTGACTTTTTCTGGGTAGCAGTCAGAAGAAAATGTGTGAAATAGCATATATCATACTTGTTGTACACATTTAGAAAAGTATGTACACATGCAATCATGTACACTTAATTCTAATTACGTTATAATTCACACATACAATGGGTTTAAGGTTGGAAGATATTCTTGTCATTTTTGACTTCTTTTTGCTCAGTTAGTACAAATTTGTTTCTCTTTTAGCTTTCAAATTACTTTTCCTCACCTTATTAAACAAAACTAATCAAATTCCAGAGCCTGAAAAATTTGACTTGACACCACCAATATTTCATATCATAGATCAAGACAATGCTCACTGAAGCCTCTAAATAGGATGCATCACTGAAAGCATAACTGAAATAAGGTTGCAAACTATGTGCTTCCTGCTTTTACTAGATGAGTCAGAGTTCAAGAACAACTGCATTTTTAAACAGTTTTGTTAGGGGAAAAAAAAAAAGAAAAACAGAAACGATATCCTTGATTAAAATAGTATTAATTAAATTAGGAGTACAACACCAACTGAATTCAACATTTAGTGTTAATAACATTGTGATAACAGTCCTTATGCACTGACCCATGGTTTTGATGGCCCTTGAGCAAACACCAAGCTACTTAATATCTACCCCTTACTTCGCAGAGGACAGTTATGCAGCCCAGATTAATGCACTGAAGTTAAATGCCTGAATTAGGAGCTGCTATTTAACATACATATATATAATTTTGGAAAATTTAAAAAAGTTAGAGGAATGAAAGTTTTGAGATGCCACCTGCCAAGCTCTTAGAATTTAACAACAAAAGCTTTTTTTCCCAAAACATATACCTAATATAAAGCTCAAAAGAGAGTTTGTAGAACAAATAGAGCATCAAGCATACTAGAAATGTTCACAAGGACATTCAGCAAAATTAAATGTATGAACATATTTGGATCAGTATTCATTACAAAATGGCTAAGGGAATTTGACAAACCAGAGTTTGTTTATACAGGAGCAGAGCTAAGTAACTGTCTGCAAGTGAAATCTCAGTAGTAGACAGAGTTCGATTCAGAATCAATTAATGAAGAGAAACAAATTTCTAGGACCAAACGGGATCACAAGTTCCAAAGGAACTTAATTATGATGAAATACTTTATACACAAAAAGTACCAACAATGATAGGAAACTATTATTTGCTGGTAACTGGATTTGGTAATAGAATAAGAAAATGGCCTTTAAAAATGGTTTTAAAGATGATACAGGGACATATAGATGAACAAGCAGAGAGATGTATGGATAAATATGGTATAAAGGAAAAGAATTAATATAACTCGACATCTTCCTTAGAGAGGAAGGATAGAGCTACTGATTTCTCTGAAGTGAAATAGTACATGAATATGTGTGATCCAAACAAACTTGTGCAGACACAGCTTTTACAAGCATTTGAAAGTACTCCTACCAGAAGGCTCCAAGAAACAAGTTTCATTTATGAATTAGCAATGAGTTAAAATAAAAAATGAAGTTCAAACCTAAGAAAAGTCAATATTCACAAAGGAACGCAGTTATTGGAATTCTGACGTGGGTTTGTTGTATCAACACAAATAATTTGGAAAAGACTATGAAAAGCGAGATGGTAAAGTTTGCTGATGATACACAGTTATTCAAGAAACTCAAAGCTAAAGCTGACTGCAGAGCTGCAGAAGTGAATGGGTAATAAAATACAGGAAGAAATTCAGTGTTGACAAATGTGAAGTAATAAGCTAGGAAAACCAAGTCTGTATATAACATGATAGCTTCTAAATGAGCTATTATCACTCAGAGGAGATTTCTGGAATCACTGTAAGCATTTCTATGGAAATGCCTACTTAACAGAAGGGAACAAGGAAATGGAAAGTTAAGAAATTATTAGGAAACAAATTGAGAGCAAAACTGAAAACATCATATTTCCCATGTGTGCAGCTGCATCTTGAACTCTGGCTGAAGCATTCCATAAAGTATAGCCCAGAACGGAAAAACTATAAATAAAAGAAATGCATAGACGTATTTCAGAGTCTATTAAACACAGTTCTCCAGATTCAGACTCCTGTCCAGGAGTAACCTAAAAAACTGTTACACTGGAGGAGGGTCAGACTGCCTTCAGTACTTCTTATACTTTTTCTTTAATTATTTTCTGTTGGGAACTAGCAAAGCCAGGATACTGAAACAGGAGAAATGTCTATCTCATGATGTTCTCCCTGTAGAGTTAAGGGAAAAAAGGTGAGAGGTTGACCCAGGGTGATCCAAAGCATATCAGATAGGCTTTTTCAAGGAGCCATGCTCAAGTCTCCATCTTCCTCCTGCACTGTGCGGTCTGGGGGGGCTGCTGTCCTACCTGAAGCAGCTAACTCCAGTTGCCCAAAGTTGAGTAAGGTCTCCTTTTACTCTTCCTTTTATCCCAGATGAACTCGTAAACTGAAAAACAAAACAAAACAAACAAAAACAACAAAAAACAGATTTATTTTTCTTTCCTAGTTCAAAAAATGGACAAAATATATGCTCTTACGTTTTCCAGATTTCCTCGTACAGTGAAGGGACCAATTCCTGAGTAGATCGAAAGCCGCAAGCTCAAAAGAAGCATCCTGACAGTAACTGAATTGCTGACTAGCATCAGCTCACTACAACGAAGAGCAAAAAGCCACCATGAGAGTATTGCTTCAGCTCTCCTATATTTTAATAAAAAGTTCTAATGGGAATTGGATTGGGTCCCAGATTAGGAATACTATTTCAGGGGAGGTCATTAGTCCAATGGAGTGATGAAAGCTAAATCTTTGCAGGACATACTTGAAGTCAGAAAAAAAAAAAGCTTTGCAGCACAGAAATGAGGTAATCCTCAGATTGCTATTCTTAGTGTTAGCAGTTTGTCTGTGCTCAGCAAAAAACAGATATTCAGTAGGTGCAAACCACCAAAAGTGTTTTGAGTAAGATAATTTATACTCAGATTTGATCAGTTTGAGAAAAAAAAAAAACACACACACACACAAATAAAACAATTTTTAACCTCTTCCAGTAAAAAGCTTGAATTAAAAGGGCAAGATTTTTTTCCTGATTTGATCAGTGTGCCATTCACATTTTTATTGGACCCTGAAGGAGATTCTTGAGTCCATGGTCCCTTTACCCCCTCAGGAAGTCTCTGAGATGCCAATAAACTCTTGGCACATACCAAGCAAATGCAGGTATATAGTTACAGAAGTAGAAACTTGCTTTCAGAGACCATATTGACCTAAAAACCTGATCTGCTAAGAAAAAAAAAATCCAGGTCTTCTGGACTGACCAGAAACAATTAAAGCAAACATAAAAGTTCACTGTATGTTACAGAGTGTCTCAATAACCAGGAGTGCCTGTTATTGGCACTGTACAATGCAACCTACTGAGGTAAATAAAACATGCTCATTCCGGAAAGTACTGTGAATATCAAAAGGTTAGAGAAAATATTCCAGGGGTTAACTGCCAAACTATTTGAAAATAAGGTATTTTATCACACATACCATTGTGGCTATAAGTGTTTGAATAGTTGACACAATACAAAATGATTTCTGACAGTTATTCCTGGAATGAAACACAAAAATGTCGCTGTGACATTCACTATGGCATAAGGTCATGTTGCATTAATTGTGTCCCTCAAACTGACATACTGTATCATGATGAGCATAGAGTGAAGCCAGGGTCATCACTGCATGCCACAAATCTAATCACACCTAAAGAAAAAAAAATGACATGACAGTCCAGAAAGGTTTTGTAAAGCTACAGTCAAACAAATATTTTCCTTGAATAACTTTATTTGGTTTCAATTAAAAGAGGAGCTATGTGAAATTGTGCTGCAAAGGACAAAAGCATACAAACTGCACAGCGGTGATGTCTCTCATCTTTTTGTCCTCTGGAGAGCAAAGCTGAATTCTAGTGGACAGAACTTTCTTTTCTCTAAGGCAACACAATTACTCTGGGAGTCATTCCCAGCAGTAGCAAAGCTGGCAATTAAACAGCTTGTGTCAAAACAGCCAGGCGCCCATGATCCCCCATGTCCTTCCCAGAGAGCTGGAAAAACATGGTTGGAGGTGAAATTAGAAACTTGGGGTTTCAGATGATCCCTCCACTACCAGGAGCTTTTATTGCTCTTCTGCCCTCTCCTTTTAACTAAGGGCAGTTTCATCCTTGAGGAGGTGGCAAAATTCAGTTTTGCTCCCACTGCTGGAGAGCTTGATCCAGCTTTGCTGAGAGGCCCTGCAGAACTGGTACCTTTCTTGGGAAGTGGAGCACTACTAGCCTGGCCTGTCACGCCGTCAGCCGCCGTGCCCTGCTATAATGTCACTGGTTTCCATGATGGGTGGGCTGTATCTCCTGACAGCAGTATAGATGGAGCTCCACCGCTTCATATCTGCTTAACAGCAGCTGGATGGACAAGGAGAACTTTTAAAAGTGAACCACTGTGTGCACCATCCCCGGCTTCACAGATGCTCATCTGGGTTGGTATGAGTAGAAAAAAGATATGGTCATGATTCATGTCAGGAAGCTTCTGTCATTTAAAAGTTATTTCACAGGTTTAGACATTTGGTTTTCCAACATAGTGTTACTATTGACCACCTTGTAAATCCTAATATGGAAATAGCTATCTGAGGGTATCTATCAAGCCTTTTCTGGACATTTACCAGTATAAGTGACCTGAGCTTTACCAGTATAAGGGAGTCTAGGTTTGCTGGACACCATGTGGATGCTGCTATATTTCTGTGCTGGTTTCCTCAGCCTGCATGACAGGGCTTGAATTCAATACAGAATTTTACTTAATGTGGAACCTGTCCTCAGACTTGGTTCCTCTCCTTCAAGCCCAGTTGCTCACAGGTGGCAGAACTGCTGTATGGCAATTCTTGCGAAGCTTCTTGACAGGAAGCCTCAAAGCATTTTCATCATAGTTCAGATCACCGCCTTGCATTGCAAGGACATCTGTGATCCAGCTCTCTCAGGAAAGACTCATTTCTTACACTCAAAGATAGCCAAGGGTTCTGGAACCAGTGAGACTTCAGTACTGTAGGTTTACTTCAGAAACAGTCCATTAGCTATTTGGAGGAGAAATGAATAATACAGTCATCTTGAGCACTTATATATATAAATTATTCCTCAGGCTCAGCTGGCCTCTTCATGAAAATTAAGTGCTAGAGAAAAAAAAATTATTTCAGAAATAATCACAGTAAATTAATTTGTGCTGATTTGGGGAAAAAAAAAAGTATCAGCTCAAATATCATCAGTTAAATTGCACCAATTATTTTCAGTTCTGTGTTATACCACATCACTTGGGCAGACAATTTGAGATATGGAACATATTTGAACAGCTAAACTATTGGAAACTAGTTAATAATATTTTTAGCTAGATCTAGCTAGAAAGTAGAAAATCTGCTTCACAAAAATACAGCTGTGAAGTGTGAAATTCTGTGAAAGTTGAATTTTTTTAAAGATTATTTTCTAAGAGAAAACATTAAGGAAAGAAGGACAGATTTCAGAAAAGTTATAGTTAAAGCTTTTTACAGAGAGATTAGTAGATACCTTTATGAATCCTTATTTTGTCTCAGTGTCAGCACCGCTACACACTCTAGACAGTAGAGACAGTTTTGACACTGCCATTCTCCACCAATGAGGATGGAAACCTGCACAGCTCAATATCAAGACCATCTGAAATTTTATGCACCTTCAGCTGAATTATTCTGCTGTCTAAGCAAGCTCAAATATCTAAACCCCATGTTATAGTCTGTAGACTGTAGTCAATCTACCCTCAGCCTTGGAATTTAAATACAGACTTCCAAATTTTGGGTGAGATTTTTAATCACAAGGGACTACTTTTTTTCCCCGTTGCTAAAATCAATGGAAAAAAAATTGTAGCAGGATTCCAGCAGGGTTTTTTATTAAATGTTATTGAAAAGATACTAATCAGTACAGAATGATGAACAGCATGCTATGTCTTTAGGTCAGCCTCCCTGTGTTGCTAAGCACTGAAAGTCTATGGTCCTACTGCTACAAGGAAGAAATTGTCTCAAAGCCTCAATAGCCTGAAATATTTCTTTTCTCAATTTTGAGGTATAGAAAGGCTTGCTTCCTGGCTTCCCTCCTTTCTTATGAAAGATGAATTAAATTGTATGAATGTGTAATATGATGTGAATGTGTATAATAAATAAAAATATATTGCAGGTGGAGGATCAGGCAGTCAATACACTTGAGGGCATAGCTGCTATTCACAGAGGCAGACAGAACAAAGGGGCTGACAGGAACCTCGTGAAATTCAGCAAGGACAAATACGAAGTCCTGTACCTGGAGAGACTTTTGGAACAATACAAGTTAAATAATTAACTATGCAAAGCATTGTTTTTACTGACCTGTAAACATTCATTTTGGTTAACTAGGCGGAGTATTAAAATTATAGTGCAAACACAATGAGCCATTTACATTGCTAAGGAATGCAGTAAGTTAATTTGTTACCAAGCACATTTGCCAAAGTACAACCTGCCTAACTTCAAAAGTAAGTAGGAAGGGATTCTTCTACTTAAATTTTCATGTCTATGTAATGTGTAGATGATGACAAATGTTTACTGAAGATCAGAGTGAGCCATCTTGGACTCCTTTTATAGCCAATGAAAAGATACAAAAGGCAATTTTAGGTGCAATTCAGAATCTGAATACATATGAAGTAGATATCTAAACAGGCCAGATGAGTTATTACTCTAAACAGGCCAGAAATTATTACTCTCCACTCATCAGGAAGTGAATTTAAAGTGATTAGTTCACAGAAGGAAGTTTATATACTACACAAAAATCAGATGTGATGAATCTCAGCTACAGTATCCAGCTCATTTCCTCTAGGAAATTATATGAACAGACCTAGGATATAAAAACAAGGCAGAGTGCTGAAGATGTGAAAGACTCCTCATCTGAAGGATCCAGCTGTATAGCGTACAAACCTCTCCACCTTGGTGTGAAAAACAGATGGCCACGTTGATTATAGGCAGAGGGTGGGTTTATCCTCTCTGGCTTAGGTAGGATTTGAAATCATATGGTTCAATAGTTTCTTAACATTGTGGTGCACTAGTTAAAACACAGTTTGGTTAAAAAAATCCTTTTCATGCTAATCACTTGTTTTCAGTCAAACATTTTGATTTGTTTTTGTTGATGATGATTTTTTTTCACTCTTTTACTGTTTTCCATCCTTAATGTTGGCCAACAGACAAAACTGGAGAAGTTTCAGTAAAGCTGTTTGAGTGTCTTGGGGGGGAAATAAAAATGAGAAAATGCAATTTCTCCATTACTCTGGTAACAGAAGAAAACAGTAGTGACCTTTTTGAACAGCTGTACAGACAAGAATTATGCACTTTGAAAGATGCTGTTCTGTATAGAATAACTCTCAACAATTACCAGTGAATGACCTTTTCCTCACAGAAACTTTTTTAGGTTTGTTTTGCTTTGTTTTTAATAAGGACGAAGCATTTACAAATCTCAGACACACTACATATTTTTTATTGAACTATATGATTGCCTGATCTAAACTACTCTGAAGATGATCAAAGACATTTTTATAGGGCTAAGCCATCAAGGCCTAACTGAGTACTTATAGGCTCAATAACCTTTAAGTCAGTCTGTTTGCTCTAACTGATATATAGACCTAGCACTGAAAGATTTCAGGACAAGGACTCACCTGCACTGAACCATTTTGGCAGCTCTTAAAAATGAAGCAGTAGGAGGATCTTATATAATTCTAGCTAGAACCTTGGATTCAAAATTAGCATTAATTTTGTTTATTCTTTGCAAATCTAAAATTTTATAACTCTTAAACAGTGAAAATTTTGCTATTGTTTTTGTTTTCTAAGCAAAAACTATCCAGAAAGTCCATTAACATTTTATGAAGAAGTGTTAATTCAAGTTTACGTAGGCTATGGGTGAGATTATTCCCTCAAAAGCATCTACTCGTACAAGCAGTTGTTATTATTTATGGAGTTTCATTTCAATTAATTTGTCTACAGGAACAGATTCGCTAGCAAGGTGCTGGAGTTCACAACATGAAGCTCTAAATTTGCAAAGAAAAATAATCTCTGCTCCTGGTTTTATGCATGTCATATAACACCTTGAATTAAAATATTACCAACTCTATTTCCTCTTCTTTCCACCCTATTTTTTTTCTATCAGAACTTTTAAAAACATCAGCCTGATTAATGCTTGAGATTGTCCTTTGCCCATTTTCTATTCTGTGTATTATCATTTTTGATTACTAAATACCAGAAGAATGTTTCATATTCAATATTTTCTTTCAAATTTTGTTCAAAAATATTCCCATATAGCTTGGGTTTGTAATAGGGGAAAGAGGATAAAGAACATTATAGTTTAAAATAGACATTCATTTCCTGTCAAAAAATGCTTTATATAAACATTTAATCTATTTCTCTAGTTCAGAAATCACTTCTCATTTTATATAAATTCAGTTAAAGATTGCCATTAACTTCTGCTATACTTCAGTCATTAATGACCCACTGAACTTCTCTAATTTTATCATTTTAATTTGCAGTGAATTAATTTTTTTCAACTCTCACCACTCTGTTGTGCTGCAATTCATGAGATCTTCTTTTGTTCTCCTATCTCTTCTATCTGCAGAAAAGCAAAACACAGAAATGCAAAGAGTTTATGCCCTGAAGCAGAAGTATGTAATCCTCACCCATGATCAGTATAGTTAAAAATTAAATGTATTTTGTTTAATCTGATAAAAAAAAATCATTAATTTGAAGACACTTCCATCTCAGACTATCATCTGAATTGCTCTCATATCCTTATCCCATTGATTGCTGCTTAAAATAGATAATGTCATAATCTATAGTTAACACATTGAACATCATAGAGAAACCTGACTGTCTTGCTGAAAATTTAAATATTGACTTTGTCTTGCTTGTTTGAGGTAAAATGCCCCTACCAGGAGTTACATGCAGTTGATACAGGCTTTCAGATGTTAAAAGAACAAGCTCCTCTGCAAACTCTTACAGTCATTCTGGGGCAGACAGATAACTGCAGACCTGTTGGAAATCATGTCAGCTCACTTCTGCTTAAACCTGAAACTCAAGCCAGTCTCAGTTGGACACATAACTTCATAGTTTGTCTATTTTGATTCCTTTCCCACCCTATCCTCCCCTCTCTTCTACTTATTACCTGTATGACACATTCACCCTTATAGTCCAGTTGTTTGACACCTCCTCTAAGAAAGAATTTTTTGGTTAACATTTTTAGAGTGTTTCCATTTTTTTTTCCCCAGGGTTATGAAATTGTTGAGAGGAAAATCACAATTATATTACTATATTTCTGTAAGATTCTTCTTTCATTCATTGGGAGACTTCATGATTAAGAGGTACAATGCAGAAAAATGAAACCTATCCAATAGATAGGATTACACTGACATTCTCTAATTTTAGAATTAATGAGTTAAGCAACATCCCTCTAATGGACTTTTGAAATGGCGTTAATGGCAATTGAAGGAAACAACACAAGTAGAGTAAATAGCATCACTAATAATTTAAATATAAGACTTCCATTTCATTTCCTTAACACACATGGGTTGCAGTTGCAAAAATGAAAAATTGTTTTTTTTATTAAACCCTGTACTCTTCCATTCATTGTTGCCACAAGATCACTCATATCCTAAAGCTTTTTGTGACTCATATTTTTCTTTCAGCTTCTAAAATTCAGTCATGACAAGGGTTTCCAAACAAAGCTGATTGAATGAGTATTGCTAGCTTCCTCAAAAGACCATTAATAACTCAGCTCAAAAAGCTTCAATGATAAGCCATGCAAATTATACCTTATACTAGGAAAAAAAAAAGCCAGAAAATGAGAGAGAAATCTTTTCTTCCCACTCTTAACCTACCAAGCATACAAACAAGGAACAGAGTGCTTAACAACAAAATCTACTTTATGCATTGAAATTTTGTGTTTTGCTGGCAACTGGCAACTTTTATAAGGGGGTGGGGTGAGCAAGGGGAGATCAGAAGGATTATCCAGTTCACAGCACAGAATATCCAACAAATGAAACATCAAAAGGTACATTTGCTAGTAAGAGATCACACTATAAAACTTACAATATACGACTACTCACTGATTTTGGACCTAAAACTTCATTAATCATTCATGAACCTGTGCACTGCTAAAGGGAATAGCACAGTCTATAATCTTCAGGAAGTCTGTGTGGGGAAAAAAAAATCCTTTTTTTTTTTTAAATGGAATAAATCAAAATGACTTTAACCTCTAAGTTGCTTAGGCTCTGCAGCTTTTTTTTTTTTTTTTTTTTTTTTCCCAGGTGGACAGACAATGAGTTTTGAAAGAGGGCACCTGGGATTGTACTTCAGAACCCCCTTCACACTGCTTTAAACTCTGCCACAGGCCTGTGTTGTGCTGGATATATAACTTCAGCATAACTCACTTTCCTCATAGGAGAATTTGGAATAATAATATTTCTTTCATGAAAGTATTCATAAGGTTTAGAGTCATAGAGCTATTCAGTCCTGCAGTCTTAGCGTCTGCATACTACAGATCCTTAATTTTCAACCAGTTATTTCTTACACTCAGTCCAGCACTTTGTTTTTGATTAATACGTTTTCCATAAAGCATGTCTTAACCTATAGAAATAAAGGGGTGAAAAAAGCAGATTCTTCTAGAGATATGGCTATAAACATCCCTAGATCTTATTTAAAGGTATCTGGTTTTTATCAGCTAGCCATTGGAGTATGTTCTATCTTTTCCCACAGGCATGCCTGTGGGATATCTAGGCACTTAGGATTAGGGTCTAAGGAATTTGGTCCCTTCGGGTAGACAATCTAACACACAAACGATCTGAGATGTTGAGAACTTTTGGCTCTGACTATGCCGCAGGCTGTTTTTCTGACCCTGAGTTGCACATACAGCAAAACTCTTCCTCACTGCCCAAAATAGAGTGGTTTCATCTGTACTGACTTCTGGAACCAAGACTGGCCAACGCTAACCTAAATCAAGTATTGCTTGGGAGGGCTCTGTCGTCAGCCAAAACCACGGCAGGGAACATGCTAACGCTTAGTCCTTACAGATGAATGCTGGCCAGCAAACAAACCCATACCCTGCTCCTGCTCAGTTTTTTACTATAGGAGTAGCCCTCATTTCTATGAATAGTATCGCTAAGTGCTTACATTAGCGGTGATGGGTGTCCTGAGCTTTATCATCTCCATCATGTTCAAGGCCTGAAAGGCCAACAATTAGGGCTGTTCGAGGTGTGTGTTGGGACTCAGCAGTTAGTCATCCTGTCAAAATAAACAGATGTTTATATGTCCAGCAGCAGTGTAGCATATAATCACAAAAGGCTGCACCTAGGGCAGAAATTAAATCCATATTATCTTTATATATATATATATAAAGTGTTTTCCTTTTTCTCTCTCTCATGCACAACCCACATATTACACGTGCAAAAAAGCAAATTCTGCTTGGATCTCAGGAATGCAGCTATCGTATGCTTAGGGCATTACTGAAAAGAGTGAATGGATGTCTTAAATCAGAGATGAAAATATCTCTGTAAAAATAATCTGAAAGATGAAATAATACCTACAGGAATACCATAAATCTGTATGGAAGAGGCTGCCCAGAGAGGTTGTGGAGTCTCCTTCTCTGTAACGTGCTCCCTGTGCCACGTGCTCTAGGTGTCCCCTGCTGGAGCAGGGTGGGGTTAGACTAGGTGATCTCTGGAGGTCCCTTCCAACCTCAACCATTCTGTGATTCTGTGTGATTTCGACAAAGCGGAGTACATGCGGATTCCCTGCTTCCTTAAAACAATATCACATACACTAACTATTCTGATAACAAACAAAAATCTGGTTTATGCTAGCTAGATTGGTAAATAAACCCAGATATCTGCATGTCAGTTATAAAAGTCTACTGAGATGTGGTGTTATCCATCTGTATGTATGCCACCCTCAGTAAGAAGATGAACTGAATGAGTAAGAAGACGAGGCCATTAGGAAAAAAGAAAAAAAAGAAAAACAACAAAAACACCTCATATTTTGTGAAGTATTTGCTATGTATGTCTCATTTTTTTCATTAATTTTCCTCTGACAACCTTTTTCAGAGGTTTTTCTTTTTATATAGAAAGTTTATACCAAAGCTTACTTATATTGAGTGCATAATAAATACTGGTTGGGAATAAATGGAGTAAATGTTTCAGACCAGATTCACACAAGGTTAGATGCTGACCGCTTTACTACATCTTCAGTAGGAAAGGAGAGATATAGGCTCTGTAAGGGAAGCTGAAAGTCAGAAGAATGGGCATCCCAAGAGGTAGAAGGAGGGAAAAATGTTAGGGCCTTAGACCTGAGAGGGCGAGCAGGGGAAGGAAAACAGGTAGGAAGGGGAAGAAAGAACAGGAAACAGCACAAGATGGAAACCAGATATTGGCAAAAACAAATATATCCTCCTGTAGACTGTGATTAATATCTATTTGTATTATATTTAGATCTCTTACTTCTCTTAAGTATACCTATTTCGGTGAGATTTGTGGCAAAATCAGGAAGTTATATTTTAAGCCACATAGTTGAGAAAGGCTCAAGTCCTTTCCTTGTCTGTCCCCTGATCACATACTTGAAGCACAAGTTTCTGAGACTGAATTGTATAAACTTAAAAGTGACATTTCTTAAAAAAAAAAGTGTGTGAAGCAGAGGCAATAAAAGGAGCCCAATAACTTTCTACCTAACTCCTTTTTGCTGCTCTACCGCATGTACCTATGCAAAAATGCAATTGCTCTAGATTTTATTACAGCCTTTCCGGGAAGAAAAAAGTAATCCTCTGAGAGTGAAAAAAATGAAAATATTTCTGCATAGTGTTGCACTTAGCATTAAAAAATAAAACAGCAAAATTAGATTATTTTTAGTTTTAATTTCTGAAAGAGAATTTTGTTATTCATCATTTTGGTATCAATTTCCCTAATTTCCCCTTAACTCTATTTTTCAAAGATGACAATTCATAACTACTTTTTTAAAGGCTTGAGCTGTAAGATTTGCCCTCAACAAGTCAAGAAATATAAGGTCCAGTCAAAATCATATTACATCAAGTTTCAAAGATCAAAAACAGAGTAGCTATAATAAATCAATTACAGAGAATCCATACCTTTCATAGATATGTACATATCTTATTCCATTCATGAATAATTTAGGTGGAAATCAAAATCTGCTTGTGATATTTCCACCAGCAGAAAGTATAACCATATAGGTCAACTAAATTATTAACAGAGCATTCTTCACTTTGTGCAAGTAGTTAATGATATAAGATTTAATATAAGATAAGAATTAGATAGCAACATCCTGTGCATGTACTTTAACATTTTCTAGTTCCAAAGGAGTGTTGCTATGATTCAACTCATATTGTGACTTACATGAAAGAGTAGCAGTTTTTTCTATTAATTATTCCCACAACAGAATAAAACTTGAATACAATATACAGTTATATAACACAAATTCATATTGTTCATTGGAAAAATATGTGACATCAGGTCTCTCAGTTCTCTCAATGAGCATTTCTATGAGCACAGATGTAAGCGGAATTACCAGATTCCCAGCCACTGCTGGAAGTGGCAATATTTTAGTTGACTAGCTTTTTACTTAAATGTTCTTGTTCATGGCTTACATTTCTAAGCCCCCCCTCCCGCCACACTTTCTGCTGTTCATCTAAGATGTCCCCAAGATCAGGGAGATGATTTTAGAGGTTCTTCTGCTCTTCTTATGCATGGTACCACGGCATCAAATATATTTAATTTTTATTTATTTTATATTCTACTGAGTTCCTACCCATCCAAACATTAAACACAGCAGTATTCAGCTCTACATGCACATATATTAAATCAAGCCCTATTGCTCTGAAAGTACTATTTTCATCAGAAGAATGGAAACCTGGATAAAAGTCTGTGGCAGTAATTTCCTGATGTCAAATCATTTCTCTTCCCCCCTACACAAGCTCATTGTGCTGGCAATCTTCCCCTCCCACTGCCTGTGCAAGGGAAATCTACGGTTCATCTATGTGAAAGTTCGGAAAGCAGTGAAAGTTCAGAAAGACACCAGTGCAGATTAGGGGTTGACCTGCTGCAAAGCAGTTCCACAGAGTGTGGAGTCCTGGTTGACCATAAGTTAACTACGAGTCAGAAATGCGCCCTCGTGGCCAAGAAGGCCAATGGGATCCTGGCCTGCATGAGGAGTTTTGCCAGTAGGTCAAGGGAGGGGATCCTACCCCTCTACTCAACTCTGGTGAGGCCGCACCTGGAGTATTGGGTGCAGTTCTGGGCTTCCCGTTACAAGGACATTTTGCTTCTAGAGAGGGTGCAGCATAGAGCCACAAAGACGATTAAGGGACTGGAGCAGGAAGTTTAATCTCCATATGAGGAAGAACTTCTTTCCTGTGAGGGTGACAGAGGCCTGCAACAGGCTGCCCAGAAAGGTTGTGGAATTTCCTTCTGTGGAGATCTTCCAAACCCACCTGGACATCACCCTGTGCCACGTGCTCTAGGTGTCCCTGCTTGTGCAGGGGGGTTGGACTAGACGATCTCTAGAGGTCCCTTCCAACTTTAACCATTCTGTGATTCTGTGAAAGGTCATGCAAAAGACACACGGTTTAACTCCTCTCAAAGTCCCATGCAGTTTCTTCAGCCACACTCCAGTGGAGTCATGCAAAACTCCATTCTGAAAAACAGCTTTTACACAGTCCCATTGAAAGCCAGTTCATCAAAGACTACTTTGATGAACATGGATTTTTACCACTCAAGAGCAGAAAAACCCTCTTATTACCATAATTATTTTAAAGATTACTAAATTCAATGACTATACCATACTAACCTAGACTCGTTATATGGTAAAAAAACCTAATATTTAAATTTCATGAATAATGCCTCAATATCTCAAAGCTGTAAACAGTTTATCTCACCTTGAAGGGCCTAAGCAAGCTAGTGGATTTTTACCACTCAAGAGCAGAAAAACCCTCTTATTACCATAATTATTTTAAAGATTACTAAATTCAATGACTATACCATACTAACCTAGACTCGTTATATGGTAAAAAAACCTAATATTTAAATTTCATGAATAATGCCTCAATATCTCAAAGCTGTAAACAGTTTATCTCACCTTGAAGGGCCTAAGCAAGCTTAGGAAAGCAGGATTATTTAGACTGTGCATGAGAAAGATTTAGATTGTATTAGCTATGGAGGAAAATAGGAAGAGAAGCTGGAAAACAGAGGTATGATACTGCTCCTACTCCACAGGCAGAGTCAGACTATATATAAGAAAGAGAATAGGCCTATACTCACTGATTTCAATATTTGTATCACCTTTTTTCCCCTTCTCCCATGCTGACAGCACCTCCTGTCCCCTGACTACTCCAGCTTTCTATCAACCACTCTCTAACTTAAAGCTAGAGGCAGTGCTCAGGCTTCCTTCCCAACATAAAAGTCTCATTTTCTGGCTAAGAATCAAGCAAGTACATTTTTGCTATGAATATAAAATGCAGCAATAATTCTAAAATAACAATTATACCCCAAAAGGATTTAAGTGTCTCAGCTAATTGTAATTATTCCTTTCATTATCCACAAAGTATGCTTCTTTCCAGATAAAAATAGCCTAAGCTAGGTAGCTTAGACTGAAGCTTTAAAATTATGGATCTCTGACAGCATACCAAGAAAAAAAAATTTACTTCCATAATGCACACAAACAAACAAACAAAAAAAGGTACTATTGAGTCCTTTACAAAATTCTCCAGTAGCTTATTTATTCCCTGAGCAGTTGTCCTCCAGCATGTTTCCATACTCTTCTCTGCATTCTTGCGGAAAAAAAATGTTTTAATGCTGGGGTTTTATTCCATCTTCATTTTTGCATTTTATGCTGTTGCAATTACCAGATGTGCTAAGAGCTAGAACAGTTAAAATTCTCTATGTCTAATCCATTCTTTTCAAATGTGAATAATGTCAAGCTGGGGAATATTCACTTTAATAACTTTGCCAGCCAAATCACTTTCCCAGTGCTGCTGTCTCTTTATACTTCTAAACACAGCTTAAATAAAACAAATGTGATACCCTGGATTTTCTTCCAAGGTGAACAAAAACACTCTGTGTTCCAGTTGATATTCCTGCCTTATTTATTAAAAAACTGCCATCTTTTCATTGAGAACTGTCCCATTAATTAAAAATGAACATCATTCTGCTGCATCCTGTAGATATATGTATATCGCCTAAACCTGTTCTCTGCACCACTAGCATGAATTTAACTTACCACAAGATTCACAGAGCATCCTTTCTGCAGCTCATCAGCATGGAGTTGTCACAGAAAATGTGAGACTTTAGGGAAAACAAAAACAAAAACAAAAACAAAAACAAGATAATAAAACCAGTGCATAGTGATAAAAAAGGACAAAATTTCAAAGCAAGCCACAAATACAAAGTCAAAGCAGCAGCTGCACCTCACTGGTGATGAGCCCAAGAAGAGTAAAGCACATCTGTTAGTTGCTGTTCCTTTTTTGGCAGGCTTAATGCAAAACCCTTGGTTGGTAATTTTTAAATACAGCTAAAGCTGTCAGGCTAAAAGATAATTAAATTACTGACAATGTTTTTCACTGCTGTTTTGTTTTGAAAAACCACTGTGGTGGTGGTTGGGGTTTTTCATTTCATTTCTCTAGGAGAGCAGGAAGAACAAAATGCCTGTTTACTAAATAATCACTCATATAATCATTCAGCTGAGCACTTAAAAGCTGCTTGAGTACATGGTACCCTGTGTTATCCAGTGCAGAGGATTAGAAAATATGGGAGATCAGGCCCCAGAGCGGAGAGCAAAACAAGACTGCAACTTCCCTTCCACTCCAGAGGATTGTGACTTAAGCACCAGGAATAAAAGCTTTGCTCTTCCCACAGATGGCTGTTATAGACTGTGTTCAGCTGTGGATGAACCACACTTCATAGTGCATTTTCAGTTACAGGGTTTCCATATGAAAATTTGAGTCACTTCAGGCTGCCGCTGCAGGAGCTTCCTTTCTGGGTGCATAATATTGGGGAGCATTAAGCTCACCGCTCCTCCAAAGGGAGAGAAAACAGCTCCTCAGGAGATCCTAAGAGGAGATCACAGAAATACTGAAAAACACAGAGGCAACCCCCTCCCTCTGCTTTTCTCTTGGTAAGATAAGGCAGTCACGCACCTTGTAAGTGTTTGCAGATGGGTGGCATCTGGCTCCACCCCATCTAGTTCTGCCATGTATTGCTGAGTGCTTCAAATATTCCATAGAAATGCAAACTTCCCAGGCGCTTACAGCCTAAGCAGCCCAGCAAGGACATACTCAGTCCACTAAGTGGCTACATACGTGTTTTAACAATGACAGCTCTTAAGGCCAAAGAGCTACGGGCAATTTAAATTACCTCCTATTTGATTCTGCCTGACATGTAAAGTCATTGAAGAGAAGTCACATGTAGATGAGGCACTCAGGAGCATGGTGGTGATGGGTTTACAGTTGGACTTGATGATCTTGAAGGTCTTTTCCAACCATAAAGAAAAAAAAGCAATGTGCCTAACCTATTGGAAGTGGCTACATGTATATTCATCTATTAAGCCATGACAGGCAATATTCCTGTCTGTTGTTTACAATTACAAACAGTCAGAACTGTTCTTGGCATGGTTTCAGCCAATAGCAGCTAGTACATTTTCCCAGACTAATCTCAGGCACATGTCAGGATCTAGTGTGACCAGCTTGTTCCTGATGCAACGTGTGGCTGTGACCATCCTTGTCTGTAGGCTAAGAGAGTATAAAGTACTGAAGAAGTCAAATGGTGTCAACTGACCTCAGTGCCAAGAGCACTTAATTTACTGCAATAGATATACCTCTGTCATCAACAGCCTGTCTAATTTCAATATCATTTCCTCCACATTGTCTGACAGATCTGCCTAATAGGAGATTGGGATCTCTCACTATGGTTTCACAACTATTTTTATAGCAAGCAGTTTAAATACATCTGTTAGTGCAATTCAGATGCACTGTTCCTCTCACCAGCTATGAAGATCCTGAAATACAAGGTAGGGTTTTTTGTTGTTGTTGTTTGTTTGTTTTTAATACCAACGCACACAGTCAAGTTGAGAAAAAAACAGGCATGTTAGTCATCTGGATATTAAAATTATACAAATGCCTCTCTCTCAGACACCTGCAATTTACAAGGTAAAAAAAAAAATCCCTTTTACAATATTTAAAAACAGACAATCTTGTCTCAGGTCATAGAAAAGTTTCTTTGTTGACAGTACTTCTAGTTACATCCATTGCATTCCCCTAAAAATATCCAGATACCTCTGTACTAGTAAAGAAACATAATTAGAAAGAAAAGCAGCTGCTTCAGTACACACCAATTGCATAACTGAATCTCCAACAGAAGTAGCACATCTTGCATTATTTATCAACCCATATGGTAAGATCTAGTCTAAAGAGGTCCATTCACACATGCACATAGTCTCTCTCTTCCATCCCACACTGAAACTTAATATGCAAGTTTAGGTATAATGACAAATTTAATAAAGAAACTACTTCTTCAGCTTCTCAGGGAAACACATCTTTTGAGCAACAGCAGTGATAAAACTTATATGTTATCATTGTTTCAAGGAGAGTTTAGAGATGTGTCAAGAAAACAATTCACACAACTTCATGATTGACTAAATGCTTCAAAAATTCATAACAAGTTAAAGAATCATTTTGACAAGGACAGATGAAGAAAAAAATATTGCAGTAAATGAAAATTATTTTATTCCTACCATTTCCAATTGAAACATTTTAATTTGGGGAAAGTTACTCCACATATAAAATGTTCTATTTGGGGGATGAAAAACAATAACAATCAAAAATGCTTTTTGCCCTAGCTCCTTAGAGTTCTGGGAGTTTTTTTGATTGTTTATTTGTTTTAGTTTGATGTGTTTTGGATGGAATGTGTTCCTAGAGGGAAAATTTTTGGACAGGAAAAACAAAATGTTATAGTTAAGAAGTTTGAATTTAAAATATACATTTTTTTTATTCAGACATAAAGCAAGAATTATTTTCAGAACTCTGGTCCTGATCATTTAATTTTATTTACATAGATGAATGACTTCAGTTTTGATTATAGAATAATTTTTTTTGTTTGAAATTTATTGCTTATATTTTGTTACCAGTCATTTGGTGATGGGTTAATGAAAAAAATGAACAATATAAACTATAAAATTGAAATGCATAGAGGTTTGTAGACTTCTATTTCTTCTGCTTTTAGTTTACTGTAATTCAGTGTATGTACTATTTGCTCAAAATCTTTCCTTTTCTTCTTTCAAAATTAAAACCTGTGAAATGTTGCAGTTTGAAAGCCGTAGTGGTAGTGGTGGTGGGGGGGGGAAGGAGATATCAAATCGGTACCGGATTCACAAACAGTCTGTGGACCGTAGGTCCGATCGCCTTCCTAGGAGCGAATCGAGTTCCCAAATAGTGTTATCACCTATAAGCTCGACTCCGGCAGTATCGGATTCACAAACAGTCTGTGGACCGTAGGTCCGATCGCCTTCCTAGGAGCGAATCGAGTTCCCAAATAGTGTTATCACCTATAAGCTCGACTCCGGCAGTATCGGATTCACAAACAGTCTGTCAACTGTAGGTCCGATTGCCTCCCCCCAAACAAGGAGCCGAGTTCACAAACAGTATGATTTATTCAAATGCAACATTTACAAAGCAGGTTTCGGATGTCAGTACAGGAAATTCTCTACTAGAGCGTGGGGTTTTTAGCTAGTTCTGATGTACAAATGTGCAATCATGACTCACCCCAGAAGATGGGAGAGGGCTCTCAGTCTCAAGTCTCCTCAGGCAGCGTTACAGTCCGAGGGGAGGAAAGGGGGATCAGCCCATCAACTGACCCAAGAGTTACGATGGATTCTTCCCTCCTCACTGCTTAGTCTCCTCAGGCATTGTCCCGACCTGAGGGGACAGAAGGGGGCTCAGCCTGTTGACTGACCCAAGAGTTATGATGGTTTCTTCCCCCCCACCTTTTGGGATGGAGGTGTGGTTTTCACATTATAATGAGCAAAGTTCAAGCAACGTTCATCCGTAAAGAGTGATTTGCCACCCTTGCTGGCTCAGCACCAGACATGTTATTGTATATCTCCCATTAGACAGCCACTGTGCAGCTTATCAGCAGCCCAGCACAGCGAGTGCACCAGAGTTTGGCCATGGTGTCTTCACTCCGCTCCATCCTCCGTTACTCCCCTTTGCAGCTGCGAGGAGGGCAGATTGTGCTTCCCAGGGAACCGTGGAGGAGCTGAGTCTGTGTGTACCAGCCATCCTGGAAGTGGCAACTGTGTAGCACCCCAAGCAAGGTTTTGTAATGTCAAAACTTCGGTTGGGCCCTAGTTTTCCTCTCAGTTCCTGCTTTCAAACAATTCTTCCACAAACAATTCTTCCACAACGCCACGTACAGATTATGGAGTATTCTGGATAACCTTGACTCTCTAAATGGAACTAGAAATTAGTATCTAGTGCAAATTAAAGTGCAGAACTTATAACAGAGTTGGATTACACTTGAAATTGATTTCCTATGGATAAGCAGCTGAATTTCCTTAAAAAGTGTCTTAAGCACTAAATAATAATAATTCCATATCAAAGAAACCTCAGTTCATTTCTGTTGAAACAGATTTCCTCAGCAAGAAAGTAATCCATTCTCCACAGACTGTGATTTAAGTTATATTTTGAGACTGAAACAAGTGCGAGTAATATGAACAATTTACAGAAAGTGTTAAGTACTCAAGAGAGTGTAAAGGAAATAGTATCGGAGGAGACTGTAGGTAGGCAAGTTGTCATCTTGTACCTCCAAACCAACAGTCAGTGCTCCACTTTCTAGCAGAAAGAAGCATTTTAATGTCAAGCTTATGCTTCTTTCAGGGAAGACGGCATGAAAGGAAAGATGCTGAGCAAACTCAGCATTCACAGGTGAGCGAACTACAGCTGAGCGATGTGTTTGAAGTTGTTAGTGAGCTGGAAACCTTACAGGAACAGAAAAAGAAGCATGGCTGATATCTAAGGGATCCCTAATGAGGATGCACAAACAAAATGGTTAATAAGGCAGTTGTTGCAAAGAGAGGCCTAGATGACTAGTTTGAAAGGAGCAAGAATCCAAACACTGTTCTTTCCAATCCTCCTGCTCAAGCAAATTGATTAGGAAAGGAGAATGTACTGCAGATCAATAACTGACGGCAGGGCTGTGGTGACCTGGAAGACTTAGCTCCTATGACCAGGAAACTGTCTGAAGGTGAGAGACCTAGCCTACCTGACAATGTGGTCCAGGAGCAGCTTTGCCAGTAGGTTTGCTAACCTAGGGAGACAGGTTTTTAATTTGAATTTTCAAGAAATGGAGGCCAAAACCCAAAGAAAAGAAGGGAAACAGGAAGGAAGGGGGAAGCACGCATGGGACATAGCAAAGAGGAAGGCTTTTACAGTTTCCTACAGCGAGTCAGGTGGTCCATCTGAACTATGCAGAAATGCACTGAGCGTAGAAAACACACAAAAGGAACATGAAGTCCATTCACAGACCTGACACAAGCGGGATTATAGAGATTAGGTGAGATAACTTGCACAGCTAGAATATTTCCGTGGACAGATGTAGGATCTTATTAAAAAAAAAAAAAAAACAGCAGGGATGTCAAGGAGAAGAGGGTGCTTTCTACAAAGAGTAGAGAAACTCAAGCTCTGCGATGAAATTGGCAATTGGTTGTTTGAGACCTTTGGGACAAGACCAGAGAGGAGGACAGCAAGCAGGACACCTGTTGTCATAAGGTACTTTTAGCATCTCGATGCGTCCTGGAAGTGCAACCTGAGTAAGCATAAACAGTCCAGGAGATTTCTGAAATACAGTGGTGGTAGTATTTTGACCAAAGTGTTGGATGAGACAACCAGGGGATGTGCTCTTCTGGAACTGTAACTCACAAATAAAGAATTAATTGGAGATGTGATGGTCAGTGGCAGATTTGGCTCAAGTGGCCATTAGGTGGAAGAGTTCAAGATTCAAAATGGAAGTGAGAAGGGCAAATAACAGGACTTGGACTTCAGAACAGCAAAATTTATTTTCTTCAGAAATTCTGTTCTTCAAAATTTCTTTTCTGCTATTGGAAAGGTTCCTATGTGAAGGTGACCTGAAAAAGCTTAGGAGGGCTAAAAAGTGAAAGGGAAGGCAGGCTTCCCCTCAGGAAGTGAGAGGGAAAGTGAAAGTGAAGGCAGGCTACCCAGCAAAATCAACTAGATATACAAGGGTAGAATTAAGAAAACCCACAGTTTTGCTGCCTTCAAAGTTGTAGATGGATAGCAAGTAAAACATGAAAGGTTCCTTTGGTTATGTTAGCAGCAAAAAGATCAAAGAAAATGTTGTCTTGCTCCTTGCTGCTGAGAGGGTTGAGCAAAACAGTGACAAAGGACAGAAAATACTGAAGGACTTTTTTCCTCAGTCTTAAGTAACAGGCTCTTCCCAGGTCATCATGCCTGGTAGCACAGTTCAGGGGAGAGTCCTACTACAGGTAGGCCTGAGTTAGAGACTGAAAGAGCTGTAATGCCCCCCAGGAGTGGGGAGAAAAATATCAGTGGAGGGATGAGTTTATTATTGTTTTAATCATCTCAGACTCATTATTCATAACTACATTCTCAAGCTCAGTCTCATTCCATCTAAGGTTATCGCTTAATCAAACCACCTAAGTCAGCAATGCCATTGCTCTAGGTTTCCTCTTGAGTCAGTGGAGTAAACAACTATCTCCAGAGGGTCAGTTATCTTACCAAAGATCTGAATTGAATCCGAGTAACATAACATATTTCTCACTTAACTATAGCAGAAATCAAGAACGCAGGAACCAAGAATATACTAGTTCCTAATTTAGATGTACTAAGTTTAAAGATTTTTCTAAAAAGATAAACTCTTTAAAGCTAAACTCTTTAAAGCTAAACTCTTTAAAGATAGGGGGTTGAATATAATCACCTAGAACAGATCCAACTATATGAGGTATGTAAGATTAAAATTTTGGAGCTCCTGGCAATAAGCTTTATCCTTCCTCTTCATCCTAGCATTTTAACAGTAATCCTGTCAATCAGCTTTTAAACATAGGTCATGCTGAGTCTTGTGTAAGGCAAGGGTATTTGGTTCCTTCAGAAATATATTTTCACAGAATTGGGCACCTTCTGTCTTTCATAATAATCTACGGCCCACAGGCAGCAGCATATGATGACTGTGATGAGATAATTGCTAAACTGCATGGAGAGTGTCTTGCTTCCCAGTGTCATTTTAGTGTCATGTATTTCAATGATTATTCCCCTAAACCTATTTAGGAGTAAACAATTTTCTGCAGCTATTCACAGTTTAAGAATCTCTGGATGTGCCCCCAGCTAGTAATCACTGAAAGAACAAGGTGGTTTGTTAGGATATTAAGATTAGAGTCATTGCTGCTCTTGTCCCCTATGCTCTAGCCTCCCGGTTCAATGCTCTGTTCTAGCACTACGCAGCCTTCAATGCCTCCACTGAAACAAACACAGAAATCTTTCCTAAATACTTTTGTAATGGACAAAGTCAAATGCAGGGATACCTTAATTTTATCATCTTCCAGGCAAACATATAAACATATGAGTCAAACTCATAAAACATATGAGTGTCACCTCACTCAGATCTCCTCATCTTAATCCCTCTTTGACCTCAGCAGCATGTCCAGGAGACTGGTGAAGGAGCAGTGCTGTTCATTTGGTCCCTGGTTGGCAGCTTGCCTCATTGGCTGATAAGGAACCAGGAACATTCAACTTCCTCACATCTCCCCAAAAGCATGACCCCAGCTGCAGCCTTGACATTTGGGCTTCTTCAAACCTGCAAGTAAATTAAATATCTAATCATGAAAAGACTTCTTAAAACTAGTTTTCCACTTGTTGTTCAAGGTCTTATGATGGAGCGTGGTTTTTAGAGAGGGGAAAACAGCCTTGACAAAATCCGGAGTTTCATGTATTATATGACACTTAGTTTTCTACTATTTTCCCCTCCCTGATGCATCATTTTCCTCTCAACTTATTCTTTTTCATCTTTATTCTTTTCTTTCAGATTCCTGCCTAATAGTCTATCTCAGACTGTGAAATCAATTCTATTTCATATATTACTGCTAGGAATGGATGACCAGAAGAGCAAACAAAAAGCAATGACTTAAATGGACTGACACTGAAAGATGCTTGTCAGGCCTCAAAATAGCTGTTCAGATCTTATGCTGTGTCAGCAATACCCATTGGTAAGGTTCAAATTAAAGAAAAGCATATTCATTTTCTGTCTCTATTTGCTAACATTGTATTTAAGTTCACCATGCTTTCTTCTAGAGGGGAGTTCAATAATAGATCAAGACTAGCTAAATTGATTTTGTCTTCTTCCCCCCAAAATATATATAAAAATCAAGTAATGAAGACCATTTTCCTGATAAAGAGATATTACAAATATTGCAAATATTTGTATTCCAAATTACAAAACATTACAAATATTTTTTACTGTTTTCTTTCCTCTGTCCCCCAATCTCTGCATGGTAAATAAAAGATTTAAAGAATGTGTATGGGTAGCTGTTACAGTGAAAGTCTTCACTGACTTAACATGATATCCCATGATGATATCCCAAAGATGTAATGCTATGTAATAGATTGTTTTAAGTATGTCAACTTATCTCACTGCCTTAACATGAAATCCAGATCTCACTGTTTAATTTCACAACAATGAGTAAATATTAATCTATTATCTCAAAGTTTCTTTTATGAACACAGCAAATAAAAGAGTTTCTCAGTCCTCTGACCAGGCATGCAAAAAGATCACAGTTGAGAGCTTTCAGTAATACTGAATACCATAGATATCATAGTATAGTATTTGTAGACATGCAAGGAAAAGGAAATATTTAAGGTGAGCTTCTACACTGGGAACTTGGTTCAACAAGTGCTATAAAATATATAGACCTTCCAAACGATGCCAAAGTTAACAGTATTTTAAAAAGAGCTGTCTGTAGGATTACATGTAATACATGAAGTATCAGTGAAGAAAATCTAACATCAGACAGGCCTTGAAAAGGAACCATTACATATAAATTAATAGCATAATTAGTTAAATGATCAAACTCCAAGGTTTTCAAAACCAGAACTCTTCATGAAAAGTGAATTATTTTCTACATCACTAAGTAATTAGATTGACCTCATCTCAAGATTTTATAATTTCATACTATTTCAGCATATAATTAACTGGAGAAAAAATATTAATGGGAGATGTGTTTGTGACAGATGTCAGTACGGCTGTGTAAAATTCCACTTGTTAGCTATGAGCCCTGGGAAAAGCATAGTGTTAGAAATGTCTTACAATACAATGAGATGGAAAGTTACACATCTGCAGCAGCCCGGAAGCTTTAAAAGCACACTTTTTTTTTTCTAATAAATGCCACATTGGTATTTTGTGGTGCCTGTGGAGTAGTTTTATGCAGTGAATTTGTATTGCTATGGTACCCATCACAGAGCAAACACCATGAATAATTTCCCCATACAGTAGCATGTTTTTATGGATTTTGCATTCCTGTATTTTGTTTTTGCATCCTCATTGTTTTTATGAATCCCCCTGTTTTGTTTTTTATGTATTTTGTCCCCTCATACACGAATTCAGTGATTTTATACTGGATCACTGGCCCACATGATTCGCACCTGGTAAATCCATGCTCACTTTTCTCAATGAGTATTGCTTCTACACATATCCACAAATGGCTTTCAAGAGCATTTGCTCTATGCTTTTCTGAGAGATTGCAGTGAATCTTACCAGCCTGGAGTTTGCTGGATTATCCTTTTTGATTTCTGTGAAAACAGGTACACTATTTGCATTTTTCCATGCATGAGGGACCTTCCCTGAACTGCACAGCCATAAAAATATGATAGTGTCCTCACAAGGACATCATTCAGGTGCCTTGGCACCCACACATGCAGCCCATTGCTTCCCACAGATTAGAGCAGGTGGAGTTCTCTCAAAAAATCCCTGGCTAGATCCTTATCTCCTTATCCTCCTTGAATCATGCCTTTAGACACAGAGACCTGTAAGACTGAGCATTGAAGGCCAAAGCTAAGGAGGTTGGCTCTGCCTGCTTTCACCAAAACATATGCCAACAAGTGCTTACATTCTCCTTTTCATTCTCCTCAGTCATAGACTGTAATTTGTTTTGTTAATTTGTCATATGATGGTACAACAGTAAGATTTGGGCACACCTGACTGTATGAAGATAAGCACGTGACATATGGCCAATCTTCATAGAGAATTGAGGGAAACATAGATACTTTTATGACAGAAACAAACTCATCCTAAAAGTGACTGTTTCTTTCAATTCCATTTAAAATTCAATTTTACACCTTTCCTTAGAGTGACTAATTTATATTATACAATTCTTACTGATAGATGAGTCTGGCTCTCTGCAAAGGGATGGTCAAGCTGGAAAACAAGAAATAAGCACAGCAGACAGGTGTCTGAAATACATTAAAAATAAGGAGAAAAGAGAAGTCCAAGAAGCAATCTGCCAGCCATAAGAACAAATATAATTGCATACACAGATACAACCCAATGATGACAACAAAATCTAGAATAGATACAATATACCAATAAAGATGTAATGCTATGTAATAGATTGTTTTAAGTATGTCCCTTAGAAATCATTCATAATAAGGCATATGACTTTTTGAGTCACTCAAGTGGTTTAATTTCTTTCACTTCTATTCTTTCAAAGCTGCTTATATATACTTTGAAGTATTAAATAATCCCATTAGAAATTAATTTGGTGCTTAATTTAAATTATAACACAAATTTATGTAAAAAGGCATTAAACTCCATTCACTCACAGAACTTCTCCTACTTTGAAAAGTGAAAGCAATAATCTGATGATTCAATATGCTGGGCATTTACCATCAACTTTATTATGATCTAAAGCATCCTGAAATCACTATGTGCCCAGCCGACTTTGTTTATTTATATATTTATTTACTGTAAGCAGGCGGGAGTGCTTTTGAACATCCACATGTTCTATTAGTATGTATACTCCCATCTATGCCTTCTTCAATGCACTTTGATTTCTTTCTCCTAGAGCAGACTCAAGTCATTGCAATGATCAAGGTATTAAATACTTGTAAACAAACTGATTTCATAAATCAAGAGGCAAGTGCTTCTCTTATTTAAAAGGCTTGCACCAATTTAAGGCAACAACAAACCTACATTTTTGTTTTCCTCCAGGTTTGTAACTATTTTCATATATGCAGTTTTTTTTTTCTGGTAGTTAAAAATTTTCTTTCCAGGCTCTTCCATGGTGCAGTCACTGTTAATGTGAGTTTCTAAAAGAGATGTTTGAGCTGAGCCTCAGGCGTGATCTGCTGGCATTCTGGGGAGCATTTTCAGTGTATAGCTCCGGGCATCTAGGATGCTTACGGCAGGAACACAGTCTACCTTAGGTCTTTTGCATTCCTCCTCCACAAAGAAATTAAGACATTGCATGACCTTCTTGTGTAACAGAGAAACAGAGATTAATGAGAGATGTGAGATTATCTAATAATTGAGTAGTTTTGGACTCTCCTTCCAATCTGTCCTTTTCTCTTGCCTTTTCTTTTTTTTCCCATATATCCTTTTACTCAAAGACTATTGCTTATGGAAGGGTTAAGTCTCCTGCTTGCAGCATAGTAACATGGAAAAAGAAAGAAAGAATACGCTGTAGTTGTAAGAAACTCATGGAAGTTATAACTCTGATATTTTCCTAGTTTGGAAATGGTATGCAGCTGTTGAAAGCTATGATCCTAAGCTTTTCGTTTGTATATACAGGAATAATCTTTGGCTTCAGGGGTCCTTAATCAGAGGAAAGTGCTGAAAGGAAAGTATCTGATAAATCAGGATAATGTAGTTTTAAGGTTCTGGTATCTCATTATATCTCATTACCTGTTTTAGCTCTTAGAATTCAAGGCAGGCCTGGGGCGGGGCAGAGGGAGGTGTGTGAAAAATATCAGATATCAAAAGTAATCCTGTTTTCTTGCCTTCATTCCCCACCAGTAAGTGATGCTTCCTGCTGCTGCTATTACCATAAATAAATTAAATAAGTTTCTCCTTCCTGCCACTGATAAGCAGAGTCCTGGGGTGCAGAGCAGAGGCTGCACTGACTCCCAGTCTTTGGAAGAAATTATGGTGAAAAGTATGTGCATGCAACAGAGGACCTTCACTGGCAGCACACTGCAGAACACCTGCAGGACAGCAGGCTTTGCAGATTATTGCTGTTGATCTTCCTATGGGACAGTCAATGAAAGCAGGGCGCCTGTGTGCCCTCTGTATTTCTCAAAACCTTCAGCCAAGTTACTTGCAGCCCCAAAACTGTGTATTCCATTTTCATTGCTGCTGCCAACACTGCTTGTCTGTTCCTTCACTTATCTCGGGGCGTCTTCTGCCACCAAGATGAATGGGGAGTTGATTAATGAATCAACTGGCCTGTCTCTGGTCCACGTGGAGGAGGTACTCAGAGATGTCAGCTTGTTTTTCTTAAGCTGGCTTTTCTGAAAGCAATCCCTATCCTTCTGCTATGGCCAGACTTTATCCCGCTAGTTGTTTTTTCTTCCCTTGTTCATAGTGACATGATATTCTGCTCTTATTCTATTTTTGTTTAATTGCAGTTACAGAATTCCACATTCCTACTATAACTGATAATTAACAAATCTCTATGACTACTTAACTATTTAAACATGTCTAATGACTTTTTTTTTTGGTTAAAGTGTGAAAAGATCCTTCCCTTTCTAATAGGAATCTAACCTGAATGGCTGGTTAAAGTCAAATGTCAAAACGATTAAACTCACCATCTCTGCTCAGCCCTTGTTAATGGATATTAGCATTCTTTAGTACCTGAGATTTACTCTAACAAAATCCTCAGAAGTTAGAGACTATCACATTAAAATAATAATAGTAGGGCATATATGTCTGCAAAGGTAAGACTTTGGAAACCAAACAAACAAACAAGCAAAAACACTGGTTTTATCAAGCACAAGTTCATGAGTTTAACACGAGCAGCAGTTGTCTTAGCTTGCCATACTGCTTGAAAAGGTAGATACATCTGAATCGGAAGGAATATGCTTCAAGGACAGAAGGTACTTTAGGGGCTCTGCTAAAAAATTCCAGCTACAGTGCAAGTTGTTAGAAACAGCATGGTAAAAACACAAAAAATGTGATCAGGCTAACAACAGCATCCTGATTGCCCTTCCCCCTGAATTTCAAAATAATCACCTACTTTTCTTGAATCCCTTGGATTTTTGAAGAACTCTGTCATTATTTTGCCACTGCAGGTTTCAGTTAAAATGTCATGAGTGACCAGTTTTATGAATCTGAACTTTGACATTTATTTTGTCAACGTACTTTCAATCAACCTTGAAGAGCTGGGGAGATGTGTCAACACTGAACACAATTGCAGAACTACACAACATAACAAATTGTTCCATTTGCACTACATTTTTTCTTAGGAACAATATATCCAAAGAATATATAATTTAGAGTCCCCAATAAATGAGTTTTAAAAAGAACTACCTTAAGAGTAAAAAAGTGATCTGATGCTAAAATTATCCTTAAAAAAGAAATCTGGATTCCAGGGGTTTATAATTAATTTTAGGTACTTTCAAAGTCAACCCTTCTGGCTTAGGAAACCACAGAGGACACAGGTTAAAGGATTGAGTCTTAGTCCTTACAAACTAGAAGGGAGAATATGCCTTCCTCCCAGTACTTCCAGACAGATGAGGGATGTCTCACCTACCTTATATATTTACCACCGAGGCAATCTAAGTAAAAGGAGAGAAGGCGGCACTCTTATGGTACAGTTCATCAGACAGTTACGAAACATTTGCTTTAGAATAAAATGATCCACACTGTACTATCATCTGTTTATCTGCATTGACCATAAAGAAATCCTTGGATGACTTATTCATATATAAATGTTGGCACTGCAGATATCTCTAGATGGACAGATGGATCTCAACTGGACTTAAGTACCTAAACCAGTTAAACCATTTCTTATGTAAAAGCAAAATAAGAAAAAGCCTTACTTAAGTAGTCTAAGAAGAAGACTGACCAGCTGGATAGTGGAAAATATCAGTTCAAGTCTCTGATGCAGACATTTTTTACCTGCTTATACATCTGTAGACAGAGACTGAAAGAACCTCACTGCAGAAAACTTGACTTGCCTAGAAGCTAGTTAAGACACTTGTGTAGAACATATGAGAGAGAGTTAATCTTAAAATTTTCCATCAGATCAGGCACTGCAGGAGGAAGGACAAGATGTTTCAAAGACAAGTTTCTATTGCCTGGAGTGAAGGTTGACCAGGACACCTTCAGTCACCTCCAAAAAACACATCACTCTCTCAGAACTCAGGGAGTGCTCTGAGGCAATGACCACATTCTGGCTGGAGGCTGCAGTCCTCATCTAAGTAGCATGAAGATTCAGACCTATTTCTGATTTGCACATTGGAAAGGTGCTCATATGGCATGAGACATTTGAAGTTTTTTGTCTGATTTTTTTTCCGACTTAAACATAAGTGTCTGGTGCCATGTCAGACCTTGTAAGGTATCGCTCCTAATACCCAGCTGCCATTCCAGAGGGACAGGTATTTCCCATAGGCCCCATGCCTATTTCCCATTAAGTCTACCAACTTAATGGAAAAATCTCATATAGCCCAGGCCAGCTCAAATGTCATTGGACACCTATGTTTAGGTAGCTGAATCAAATCCAAATGGTGGCATTCATAAAGAATTAAGACACCGACATTAAGTTGTCCACATGTGAACAAAAACTTATGCAGTAGGTGTTTAAGTCCCCATTACAGTCAAAGCAGATGCAGTAAGTGCATTCATGAAACCTGGACAGTAATTCCAGGTACCCTAAAATAGATGTTTAATATGGTCAGGTTAATATGACTGTAGATGCTTTTGACCTTAGTGGTTAGTGGTTTAAATGCATGCTGGCTGAGTGGTTACAGTTTGGAGAAGAGACAGGAGGGCAGG
>NW_010581649.1:351046-415327 GCF_000705375.1 Tinamus guttatus
TTAGAAAATAGTGTTGAGCAAGAATGTCCCTACTGTCAGGCAGGTCCCGACTGCCAGGAGGACTCTGAAGCTGCCGTTGATATGGGTTTTGGCAACCTCCCCAGTTTCCCCAGACTCAAAAGTGTGGCAGTCATTCAGATGCAGCTACTTTAACTGTTTCCTTGGTCTGACCTTCAAGAGTTTTCCCCTACTAAACAAATCTGAAAAATTCTCTGTGTGTGTGTTCCCTCTTTTACCAATCTCTGTAAGCTACCCTCTTGAGAATAGACTGACTCCTTCCCAGTTATTCTCACATCAGCTTGAACAATAGCAAAAGGCTTGTGTATTTTTTCATTTGTTTCTGATGAAAACTGTATGAATCACACAGTCTGTGTGTATTTCTGTATATCCCCCTGGCAAATTCTGAACCTGCTGACTAATTTCAATCAAATTTGACAAAAGACTAAAACTCCCATACAGGTTACCCTAAAACAGTGAACTGGGTAAAAGGGAAATCAGGACTGAAAATTCACCCAATAATTCTCAATCCTAATTGTAAAGTCCAGTACGGAAAGTCATATGTGGCGCTTTGCATGTTAATACAAAAATTGTCTTTGGGAAAAAAAAAAAAAGGCACAGGTAACCGAAAATGGTAACAATTTGATTTAAGGATCAGTTAACCAAGAGACATAAATCCATAGGAAATTAAGTTATATTAATTTAGGTACTAATGATAATGTGATTGATGTTATGTTTTTTATGATTGCAAGCATTAATTTAAATGAACTAATAGTTTATAACAGAAGCAGTTTTAGAGCGTATTATTCATTGGATTCATTCAAGTGTTCATATTCAGTGTGTCTTGCTGAAAAAGAGTTCTAGTTTCCATTGATGTATTTCCAGGCCTTTAAGGTGGACTTCACCATTTCAGAACTGATTTCTTTAATATTTTCAAAGGCAGAAAAAAAAGACACTTCTTTGAATGCCACTTGACTGCAAGCAAAAATGTTAACAGCTTGTGAGAAAGCTAATTAGAGCATCATAAAATTTATTGGGCTCCTTTGACACTAGCCTAACCAGAAGATTAAACTCAATCTCTTATGAAAAGGCAAGGATTTTACTTCTATCTTCACATCTGAGCAAGGAATCTTAAATTCAGGTTTCAGTTTTAGTTCAGAGGATGGTGCTGGCCTCTTTTCAGTGGTGGCCACTGACAGAACTAGAGGTAATGGCCACAAACTGAAGCACCAAAAGTTCTGCATGAACTTAAGGAAAAATTTCTTAACAGTGAGGGTGACAGAGCGCTAGGACAGGTTGCCCAGAGAGGTTGTGGAGTCTCCTTCTCCGGAGATCTTCAAAACCTGCTTGGATGCCACCCTGTGCCACATGCTCTAGGTGACCCTGTGTGTGCAGGGGGGTTGGACTAGATGACCTCTAGAGGTCCCTTCCAACCTTAAGCATTCTATGATTCTATATATATAAATATATATTAAAATGTTGCATATGTTTTCTTGACCCTTGCATAGTGTTCCATTTTGGTCTAGTTCCAGAATCACTCATCACTACCAGACCTCTCAGATCTGTCCTGGAAAAGAGGAATTGCTGTCATCCTCCTCATTCAGCCTTTCCTCATCACAGGGCACCTAAGCTTGCAAATGTATATCCACATCGAATTAACAGTACTAAGAAAGGTCATGATAGCAGGGATGAATATGTGCATAAATGTCCACAGTAATACAACCCAAACCATTATATCTTAGCTCCTATAGCTGCATATATATGTACACAATTTCGAAACTATTTTTGAGTAAAAAATTCATGGATACACTGTCTTAGTGACTATCTCCATATCACCCTATGGAAACATTTAGAGATACAGCAACTTTGTTTTCTCAAAAGCTCAAATTGAGGAAATAATTGTGCCTGTGCTTTTGCCATATTTGGGGGTTTGAAAATCCAGCTAACTTTTCTTCAGATAATGAATACAATTTAGGGCATTTTTTTCTTGAGTAGGATCTAACATCTTCTGAAAATCTGACTTGCTCAAGAAAAGTTTTAAATCTGCATCTTAATATCTGAAAATTGCTAAATGATACTTTCACATATATTTTATAGGAAATGGAATGATGATTTAATTCAGGCTACTTAATTTTCCTTGGGTAATGAGACAGCCTTGAGATACTGAAGATCCGTCTTCATCATATAATCACCAGAGTAAATTCCTTAAAAATTATCTATAATTTGTCTGACTAAAAAATGGACAAGAACAGTGATGAAAAGTGACAAAGCACAATTTTGAATATTTAAAGAAGCATTTTTTTATTATTAAAATGCATTATTATTTGCAATTAATTTTATCTACATTGTCTAAGAAAGGATGGGAATGGGAAATAATTTTGGAATATTTAGGGCTTTTTCTCATGAATCATTCAGACTATATTCCACTACAAGAAGATAGTCTCAAAAGCAATTAGAGGAATTTTTGAAGTAATTTAAAACATTTCCATTTATTCAGCTAAGAAGCTAATAACTTGTTTATTTTTAATATACATGCATTGGAAGTGACAATGACAACTGGGGATAGTTTTAAAATGTCAGATTGCTAAATTAATTTTTTTATCAAATTATTCATTCATGTTCTAATGCCCAAAGGCATAGTACATGTGTAGAGGGGTTGTTTTCTCAATACACATGAGTACAAAGATATTTAAGAGTTTCATTTTTTTACCATGTAATTCTATACTAATCTATATAACAGAAAAGCTAGTCTGCGTTTTATAAACTTTTCCTGATAGCAGAAAGCATAAGTCCTTTCAAAAAGAAACATTGAGTGGTAGTGTCATAAAACTGCTACAGAAACATCATTTTGATGACCTTTATTTTCAATTTCTACTTATACATCACATTTACTGTGGACAGTTTTCTATTCGTCCAATACTAATTTTACTTTAGATAATAAATGGATAATTTGGTCTTCCTGAATGCTTCTTAAAATGCTGCCAATAACCCATCTGAAATGTATATCAAAAAAAAAAAAAAGAAAAGAAAAAAAAAGAAACCCTAAAAACATTGTCACATCAGAAAAAGCAAGGTTTCTCTGCAATTTTTCTTAAATATATATATATATATAATTTTGCCTCTGCAACACTACCAGGAAAAACATTCATGAAAATTGTGACTCAGACTCAAAATAAAATAAAATAAAATAGCAGGGATCATTTTTGTAAAGATCTGTGTTTTTCTTTAATTGGCTTTTTAAGTTTTTCATGTTCATATATTCTAGCTTTCTGCAAGAGCCATAAAAGTTAAAATATTTATTTATTTTAAGAAGGCTTAAATAAGAGAAAGTTGTGAGTTAGGAGTTTTAAAACATAAAATATTCTGAATCTTGAACACATAGAAATTGCATACATTATGCCATACAGAATGCTTGAACGAGGAACTCCTGGAAAGACAGCATTCAAGACATCTAAGCAAGGCACATTTCATCATAGCTGACTGTACAGGCAAAGGTGTGAAATTGGCTAGATGTAAAATTCTTCAAATACACAAAGCCAACAAAATGAATTCTGTTTAGGTCCTTCAGCTACTACAGCTTCAGTATCTCCAGAAGAGGCTATGATTATAAAGTTATTCCATATTTATTGCTGCATTTCAAATGATTTTTTTTGCTATCAATCTATATAATCGAACTTCTATGCTTGTGCATACTATGTGTGCTATTACACATTATATATGTGCAATGATAAACTCTATGTATGTATGTGTACACATGCACACACACACACAAAAAAAAACATTCCTAAGAAGACAGGGATATACACAAATTAGCAAACAGTAATGGCTTCTAAAAAATTTTCATCCTCCCAACAGGCAAGTGTTAAGATGCCAACACCGAATGTTATAAAAGATTGAATCCTCTCCCTCTACTCAGCCCTAGTGAGGCCACATCTGCAGTCCCTTGCCCACTTCTGGGCTCCCCAGTACACAAGAGACATGGAGCTACTGGAGAGTGTCCAGCACAGAGCTAAGATGATGATCAGGAGACTGCAGCATCACTATTATGAGGAGAGGTTGAGGGAGCTGGGCCTGTTTAGACTAGAAAAAAGAAGACTGAGAAGGGATCTTATTAGTGTGTACAAACATTTTAAGGGAGGATGTCAAAAGGTTGGGACCAGGCTATTTTCAGTGGTGGCCAGCAATAGGACAAGTGGGAAAGAGCACAACATTACTGTAACTGTATGCTATTTATTCTAACAAGATCATGTTTTAGGAGTCATGTACCAATGAGATTTTAGCATAAAGAGATTCCACTAAAAATACTGAAGTAGCAGATGTGGCTTTTTGCTGACAGTTCCTTGTGATAGAGGCCATCAACGCTGAAATGCCTATTATTAAAAACTGCTATTTTATGTGGATACTGTATTTTTTAATATATCTTGTAAGCATGAAAGCTTCTTCCAGTAGCCCACATACTTCTCTAACAGTGCCAATGACCCTTGGAAAATACAGTTTCACCCACTTCTAGAAGTATTAGAGGGCTGCAGCATCATTTGTCTTTGCATGCATTAACATGAGAGAATGCTTTTTCCCAAATCTCTGCAAGCCATTAAAAAGAAAACCATGACTCATACAGACACGAAAGAAGTGTTGTGTTGCCTACAGACCGTAAGTGCAAAGAGAATGCTTTGCTGTTCAAATTATAACCAAAAATCAAGGGTGGGATTTGATAAATCAGTACCAAAAGGACAACCAGTAAGGGACAGGACCAAACATAGCAATAGATCATGGGATCATTATGGTTGGAAAAGACCTTCAAGATCATCGAGTCCAATCGTAAGCCGTTCATCACCATACCTGTTAAACCATGTCCCTCATTTACACATTTCCCTCATTTACACACATGCCTCATTTACACATTTCTTGAATGCTGCCAGGGACGGTGACTCCACTGCTTCCCTGGGCAGCCTGTTCCAAAGTTTGACTACTCTTTCCACGTAGAAATTCTTCGTAATGTCTAACCTGAGCCTCCCCTGGCACTACTTGAGGCCATTTCCTCTTGTTCTATCTGTACTTATTCCAATTTCTAACCTGACCCTCCTCCATGTGCATTTCCCTTGTATGATAATGAAACAAGACACACACACACACACACCCACGATACCACAGTGACTAATTCTGCATGCCAAATTCTGAAGTATCTGCCAAAGCATCTGTCTGACTTCTTATGAGCTATACCCAACTACAGGCTGTTTCTGCCTGTGCTACCAATCATGGGCAGCTGCAGGAGGCTGTTACACAGTTCTCTGCCTGACACGTCCTAAATGTAGCTCAATGCAGCTCTCAAGGATGCATATTTTTTAAGTGATCATTAATAAAAACTTGCAATTCATGTTCATATGTTTGGGACATCTTTGGGACATAGTTAGTACAATATACTAACACGTGCGCTTATCCTAGGATCTTAGATTATTTCACTTTAGTAAAGTAACAGTCCATTCAAAACTATACATACAGGTACAGCATAAATGCTAGTTATTAGAATCTAGTAGTTACAGTAGTATTACTGATATATTGTCAAAGCTATTTCATAAACAGTGGTCCCGTGGCACTAGTAACAATTCCCTTTCTAAATCATACCATTCTTAACACTTCATTATTTCCAACTGGATTGCTCAAACCCTTCTTTCTCTCAGCCTCCACCCCAGTGCTCTGCATGTTCCTCGAGACATGTTTTCCCTTAATACTTTTCATTATTATTGTAAGTATCTTGCAACTGTAACAAAGGCAGCAGAGTGATGCAGTTATCTCATTCTACAGTAAAAGCCAGGGATTATACATAATGATAGAGGTGAGATTTAAGAAAAACATCATGTTTCATTCAAAAGATAGTAGTAATGATTTTTGAGTTTTTTTTATCTTTGCTTAAAGAAAATTATTCCTTCTATTTTTTCACATTTTTTGAAAATTTGTATCTAGTGTAATCTATGCACTAAAAAACAAATTGCCCTTCCTCACTTTACCCTCCCCTTTTTATGATAACAATATAAGGATTAGGCGAGGTGGCCTGCTATCCTTAAAGCAGGTTTTACGCTCCTGCAGGAGCTAATCCACAGGCAAAATGCATAGAGCATCCTAAACTATTACCTGTTAAGAAGGTATTTCCACTGCATTTTTTTCTCCTGGTTTTGCCATTCAGTGTGGCTCTTTGCTTCATCACTGCTCTGAAACAATGTAAGTGCCTAGCTATCCTGCTTAATCCTTCCTCAGACACATACGGAGGAAAATTGATTCACAGACATTTCAGAAAAAGAATGCTTTTTATAAAATTTGGTTGAATGTCTTCATGGTTACCTGAAAAAACCTGAAATCTAGAAAATAAATGCAAAATATATGGATTGGTTTTAAATCCATGTATTTTATTTCCAGATGTTCTGCTGATAAATAGGCTAAAATTGATGAATAGCTACATTTAACTCAGAACTGTGCAATCATTCATATTTACCTACATACTTACCTATAAAGACATTAGTGAAGCTTAATTAGACTATATTTTCCTATCAGTTTTACTCATTCTGAATTGCAAATGTTCAAACAAGAAATCCCATGTGAATAATAATCATAAGTCTAAGAATGACGAAATCTAGACATCTAACGTTTGCATCTGTGATTTATGGAGAAAAGGTTTTACAATAGTTCAATATATGATTTCTATAATTACAAGGGCTTAATATAGAATGATAGGATTATCCTCATTATTTCTAATCAGTCTTTTATTATTTAAAACTAGTATGTTTTAACCCAGAGAGGCACCTTAAGGGTTAAAATATTAAATAATATTACTTCCATCTGAAGAAAAAAAAATAAAACAATGATACTGCAGTGGCTAGTCCCTGTATTTCAGTTATTCTGCATGATGCTTATCATCAAGCAATCTGAATTATATTTTCCCCCACTACTTCTGATGCATTTTTTTCAGAATACACTTTCAGTCTCCTTTAAATGTATTTTTAAATATTAACAGATTTAAAAGGGGTTTGGGGTGTTTGGTTTTTTGTTTGCAGAATAACAGTGTACTCATTAAATAAACAAATAGAACTTCTTTTGGTTCTTTCTCACCTCTGTTCACATGCATTTTTGTAAAAGTCTTTGGCAATTCTATATCTGTATTTAAAATGATGGTTATCTGTTGCATGAAATATTTTGTTTGGGAAAGAATTTTAGCATACACAGATAGTTACAAGATCACCAAAAATTAATTATAACCAATTAATGTCCAGTACCTCTTTCAATTATGGAGTGTTTGGAGAGGACATGAAAAGGTAATTTAAATCCTGTCGTTTTCCTGGGTATCACATGATTCTGCAATAAGCATGTCAAGAATACTTAAATTTTGGTTTATTTTTTAAATAAGTGCATTAGAAGAGTTTCAAGAGACATCCGGATTAACAGGATAATGTTTCAACTGGAAATTCAGCTCCCTAGCAGAACAGTAAGTGAGACAGAACAGCCAGGACAATTGGACTGTAATGGATTTCATCACTAAAATTCTAACTTTGAAGGTTTTTTAAAAAATTGCTAAAAGTCCCAAGGTGCAAGAAGGCTTCTCTGTGCACACATATCAGCTAGAATAAGACCCTATCAGACTTTCACTCACTTCAAGACTGAACTCCTTCAAATAGCATGGTGGTTTTTTTTTCCCCAATTGCTGATCCCTGACATTTCAGTGATGGGTCATCAGTTCATCAGTTTCCTTAACTGCACTTAGTTTGGAATGATTTCAAAATAGAGTTTGGTTTTTACTGCCATTTGCAGCTAGGGTCGTTTTCTCAAATGTTGATTTTTAACTCATCTAAATAGATGAATGTCTCCCTTCAAGGTAAGTGATGCTTGATTCATTGTTCTGTACAATGTCATCCCCTTGAAAAGAACTGCAGGAAACGGGAGCATCAAGGATAATTGCTTTGCAATGGGCCTCAGCGCTCAGCTCCACTCTCTTTCTAGATTCAAAAGTAAAGATTAAGCCCCAAGGGTATGGGAGAGAAAAGTCACCGCAGACCAGTCAAATAGCAGAAACCCTCTTCTTCTCCCCCTCTTTCTCCCTGTTTTAGAGTGACCTCCAGCATGCGTGTAAGCTCTGTACTGACAGCAGACAGATCAAAACCTACCCCTGTGCAGAGTCAGTGATGGATCGAGACTTACTTCCATACAGGCGTTCTTTGATTAAAAAAAAAAAAAAAAGTGGAAGTAAAATATTAAGACTGGAAATATGGTAGTTCTATTGTTTTTTAATCATCCTAGCAGTTCTCCAGAAGCCTGATCTTGGTCAAATTATTCACTTAATTAAGTACCACGTAGCAAGTACAACTAATGAGTTACTTCACAGTGCATTTTCCTTCCAAACTCATCCCACTGGTATGAGTAGGCAGCACTGCCACTGGCAAGCAGAAATGCTTCCTTTGGGGCATAACACAGTAGGACTACTGCTCTCTCCTTTGCATCTCATTTGCATGATAAGCTTTTAGGAAGAAATATGCTCCCATAATTAACTAGCTAGCTCCAGTGCTAAAAGCAGCACCAGCTGTAGTTTGCACTGCTTTAGTTTACCAAGAGGAGGCCAGAATGCCTTTAATGTGATTACAGCTCAGGGAAAATCTGCATTAGAAATGCATAGTGTATAACTGGTCACTGATATCAAACCCTAATACTGACAGTCTGCCCAGCTGGCAATACCCTTAGAGCTGCACTGACAGTGCCTAACATTACGACTTTGTCAGGGTGACTCCTCTCCCTCTTGCACTGACTCATAAGGAGAAATGAATAAGGACAAAATATACTAAGCAGTATTTTACTGTTACTATTAATGAACTTTTAACTCCCTCATGTTTACCTAATAGTCCATCTTTTGCTCTCTCTCCTGTCCACATTTCAAAATGACAGCAAAAATTAACTGCAAATATGTATATATTTTGAAAGACTTTAAAAACAGCCTATTTAATTTGAAGACATATCACAGAATTACTAGTCAAGCATATATATCAATATATAAGGACACTTTTAACAAACCTAAGTAGCATACGTTTTTGGCAAAAGCCTTTGATGCATTCAGAGTAAACTTTCACTGATTAAAAAAATCCATTAAATTAAAAAAAATGCAAATTCAATTTAATGCATTGATAACTAACAAGAAAATACACGCAAATCTGTTGCTGAGCATTAAAAGTAAAAAGCTAAGAGTACAAAGGAGTACTCGTACACAATTCACTGACTGGTGCATACTGGCAACGTGATTTAACAGAAATGAGGTTATTGGATAAAGCTTTTCCAGTCTAAAAGCCTACGTAGGAAACGAATGACCTGCACGCTGTGTTTACATGCAGGTAATAGGCAGGAACTATTGTTGGCGATGGGGTTGCTGTGCAGAGCGATTGCAGAGCTGTCAGGGGATCAGGACTCTGCTCCACTTGTGCAGCAAGTGCTCCTTTCCCACTGACATGACGTCCCTGACACGTTCATGCAGTAGTTGTTTGCTCTTTGATCGCTCGCTGTTACACACTGCCTTCCTTTTGCCACCTGTGGGAGGGCACTTGCTCCTGCCAGCCCAGAGAAGCTCCTGGGGACTCCCCTGGCAGTCCAGGGAACATTGTGTCATCTCAGCCTACACTGCAGACCCTGGCGTGCTCTCCTATGAACAGTAAATGTGAATAAAGCACTCTGGGATGCCAACTATATCTGCTTTCTTTGGCTGTTTAAACCTTATTATGCACCTCTCTGTAGCTAAAAGGCCATAGCTGGGGAGAAGAGAGGAAAGCTGGCTGGCTGCCTGGTGCCAGTTGCTGCACCATGAATTTGGAGGAGTTTTCTGGAAAAAAAAGAAAACGATCTGTCACTTCCTCCAAGGCAATGCTGAGATGGGACCTGGACAGTGTGTGCAGACAAGGGCAGAGGCTCCAAGTGGTGCCTCTGAAGTGCTAGGAGCCCTTCCCACCTTCCCATGGGGAATATACAGAGGCTCTCCAGTCACTTGCAGCCACAGGCATTTGTCTGGCAAGGAAGCAGGACTGGAGAAAGAACCTGTCCTGCAAACTGGCATGGGACAGAGATGCCTGGGAAGGGAATTTGTTTCCACTGGTTTGATTTGAATACATTCATCCAATGCAGATGTTTTCTCTATTTAGAAAGTTATCTTGCTTTAATAAAATCTGCCTTGATAGGTTGATTGCTCTGGAGTGGATTGATGTATTCATTTAAAAAAAAAAGTTTTTTTTTTTAAGGACTTGTCATTTGGGCAGTCAGTTTTGATACTTCGCATAGTACTTTGATACCGTTCCCATAGTTAAGGCCACAGCAATTTTCCAATAGGTGCGACATCTATAGAATTGAATGTTATGGGGACAACAATGCACTGGCAGATTTTGGCCTCATTGGGTAATTCTGTATCTGTGGATACTCTGCAATTTTGTACTCTCAGAAATTAGGCTATTAAACTTTGCCTAGCCAGCCAGTTGTGTTGAGCTGCTGAACTGTACAGCTTAAAAAGGGAAACTGCAAGATCGCACTGAACTATGGAGCAACAGGCCAATAGAGCCACCTGAGTGGGAGAAAGGAAGCAATATTAATTTTAGAAATTACTCTATTTCTACAACAAAACTAATCTCAAGAGACCTGCCAGAACAATCAAAACTGCATTCATTCTGTCAGGGTGTTAGGATGGATTTAAGTAATCCTGAACTCCTCTGCAGAGGTTCAGAAAAAGCGATACAAAGGCAGAATCCAGAGCATAGCTGCACAACAATAAATGTTATGGAAAAGACACAGACCTACAGGGAAAAAAATAAAAAAGGAGGGAAAAAAAGGACCAAGACAGGTTATTATGAGAGAAAAAGGTCTCCAGAAGGCACAACTGCTTACTGCAAACAATTGTTATTTATACAAAGAAGTTAAGATTCAATTATTCTTATGGGCTACAGTAAAAAATGGCAATCTCAGAGCAGAAACATTTGGTTTTGGTGTGAAAGAAATACTTTCTGACTCAATGGATTGTATGGTAAATTCAGGATGCACCTAAAAAATAGTAAAAAAGAAAGGTATTTACAGCATTAGAGAATTCGGGGACTTCATAACACAGTGACAAAACCTAATTGGTGAAGCTATCCAGAGAGGAAAGTTCCAAAAGATGTATCAGAGAAGGAAATAGGAAGTTTTTTTTAAAAAAAAAAAAAAAGAAAAGAAAAAAAAAAATCATCTGTCTCTATAACAAAGAAAGACATAAGCAATATTCCTGGGTAAGGAAAAGAGAGTCATGACTTCTGTTATAAAAACAGAGAAATTAACAGTAGGGTAGAAAGGCACTCAATAGAAAAACAGGGATCTCCAAGCCTGTTCTCTGCTGGGCTGAGACGGCTGCCTCACAGTGTATTCAGTACCCTGAATAAATCTTCAGGTGCCTACAAAGACACCTGAGTCTTCCTATTGACTATATGAGGTGTAAATTTTTCCTTTATCTGATCTAAAGCATTCTGTGCAGGCCACAAGCCCCTTTTAAATTTTACAATAGCTAGACTATGTGCTCCGAGTAGGCAGCTTGATTATGGTCTACAACATTCTTCCTTATTTTCTTTGAGATAAGTAAATCACTGTCATCATGAGACTATAACAAGAACAGTCATGCTGGCTCAGAGAAAAGATTCATCTCTTACAACAGGCAGTGGTAACACGCATTGAGAAAGAGTGCATGGTCTGCAGTTTCAGTAATCTGCAGTCCAAAGACTTCTTGAGGCAATAGCTGTGTTTGCACCTTTATGTTTAATAGCCCGTGTATTCATAAGTTTTTAATATTTTGTCTTGTAGAAACTAAAAACTCTCCTGAACTCTCTTTTTTTTTTTCTTCTTGTTTCCACTGTTCTGATGTACAAGCTCTGAGGTTGCTTGTTTAGTTTTTTTAAGCAGCATGATTCTGCTGTTCTTTCTTTACTTTATCATGAATACTATCATTTCATATTTCACTTTCATTTAAATATTTGTCCCTGCTTTCTAATGCTTAGTTGGTTATTGAGCCTTAGCCAGAATCAACTTAGAATCAAAACCAAAACTACTGATTTTCATTACCAACACTTAGTATTTTCTCTATTACTTCCACACATTAGAAGAATATCAGAAGTGTCTGTGTTTGAAAGAATACAATCTCGTGTATTGTTTCCCTATCAAGTATTGAGGTAATGAAAGTTTATCCACCCTAACTTTTGATGTTCATCTTATATTGAAAGAAATGTCATCCATCTGCTTATACTAGTACAAACATCTAGAATACATTTCTCCCACATCACTGAGTTCGCTCCTCTTATACTTCATTCAGCAAACGTCATTATGATTCCTCCCTCTCTCTGAAATTCTTTATACATAATACTTCCTTCCTGACATTTTTCCTGATCAGGTTCTATACTAATATTCCAGTCCTGAACTTATCTTACAGGCTTCTTCGTTTGTTTAATTTTTGTGTGCACTAGCATTAAGATTTCTCGTTTACTTATATTTGCAGCAATAATACATAGATAGCTAAGATTTCAACAGTTTACACCACGATATCCACTTTCATCTCTTCAAACCTTTGAGCATTTTTTCTCCTCTCACTCAGAGCCGTATCTTTTCTCTCTGTTTTTTTTTTTTTTTTAGTAACTCATGACTTTTATCACTAGGTCACTACCCATATTTTACATTTACTAAAACCTATAACTAAATTCATAAGTCAGTGACCATCCCTATCTCATTAGATAAATCACCATATTCCTTTATGGAACCATTGACAATCGTTCTTCATAGAGTAACAAGCAGTTCACAGAGCAGTGAGGGAAAACTGATTTTGTAAAATCCTTAGGAATTTATGTTCCTAAGCAAGTGTCACTGAGAGTTAAGGTTTTGTGCTTCAGCATATGATGACAACCTCAAAAAAGCTCACTTGCTAACAATGACCAAAAGCAAATTTCTACTTGCTATTCAGTTTTGTTTACCTGACCTTTGCAAAAGTTCTGTTCAGGAGCTGTAGCAACATTTTTACATGAAAAACTATCTTGGAAGGACCACCATATATATGTATATATAAATGCAATAAATAAATGAAAATGTTTAAAGGTGTTATGTGTTTTTGTTAGTCATTCCAATAAAGAGCAGTATTTGTCTTGAGAACTGTAAAAGCCTCTGCTAAATGATACATAAAGCAGTCTACCAAATGGCTATAAACAAGATAAACGACTATAAGCTGTTGAAATTTAGTGAAACTATGAAAAATTCATTCAGTTTTGAGACCTATATTTGCACTTCATGTGGAATAGATTACCTAGTAAATGAATACTAGAAAACATAGGAACTTATAAAAATACAATATTCACATTATTAAAGAACGAGAGTAAGAGGAGAAGCTCTCCCATAAGGATAGGAAATTCAAAATTGAGAGAACTTCTGCCAGACTGTGGAATGGCTGTCACCATACTAAGGAAAACAGATCGGGTGTGCAACAGAAATTTGTAACAAGCTCACAGGGAGGCCCAGAGCACAGCTGTAATAATTTGCATCATCTGCCCCTGCTCTGAAAGCTACAGATTGTGAAACATTTTCTTTCTCATATTGAAATTAAATGACCAATACTCAATAGCATCCAGAATCCCAAGATCCAGTAGCACTCAGATCCAGTACAAAAAAAAAAAAAAAAAAAAGATTTTTCTAGGCAACAAGAAAGATGGTCTTTTTGCTATTTTTTATGGGCGTGAATCTCTCCCCAGAATCCCTTAAATGAACTGTATTGCTGTTCAAAGAATAAGTCTGCCAAAGATGGGCAAAAGCCCTTTTTGGTCTTCTAGATCAGCCTATAAACTAGGAAAAAAAGGCAATCTGTTCCGTCATTTGGGCTAAGGTCCTGGAGAGCACAACTTACGACCATCAAGTCTACAGAGAGGAAATTCAGAGACAATGTTTTTGGACTTTTTTAAAAAAAAAAAAAAACTTTTCCTGACATTCAATTTTGGCCTGTGAGATTTCTCATATAAAAGCCCTATTATTAAAAAAAATCCTTGCAACAACCAATGTCAGCCCAAAATAATGCAATCAGGGGCATTTCTGAGCAGTGTCCCCCTTTCCTGGGGGTCATGTATATGAGAGTCAGCAGACAGTGCGACATGCATTGCATGCTCTAGCTCTCTTTTACCATCTTAGCCAAGGAACTGGTAATTCTAAGGGGATCTTGACAGTGGATGACCTCAGTAGATCTGGGAGTGAGTCAGTTCCCTCCTTAAGAAACAAATGCACAAGTGAGGGGGAAAGGGATTTGCAGGAGAAGAAGAAAAAGGGAAGAGAAAAAAATGAAGCCAGATCAGCAGCTTGTGATTAACACATTCCTCTGTCTTTTTGCTGTTATTATCAGACACGTCCCTTAGTAAAGCAATTCTTGAGACTCCTGAGAGGAATGGATACGTGCCATATGCTCCAAACATTAGGGACATAAGAGCATTTTGCGGTGTTGCTTTTCTACAAAATGATTCACCATACAAAACCTGCAGTACTGATCACCAGCTCTGTGTTCAGAAGAGTCCTCTGCATGACACCTCCGTCAAAATGTCAAGGCTGTACTGCTATCTACATGGTTTCTGAGTAGGCCTGTAACTCACAGACTTGAGGTTCAGCTGTTTGTGATTCAAGATTTAGTATCACAGCTGTGTTATATTGGCTCATCTATGCAAGACAATAAAGGTAAAATCACATCAAGAAATCAATTTATTGAGAAAGTAAGGGCAAGCAACTTGAGGATTCAAAATGCCATCATAAAAAGGAGTGAATGAGAAGAGAGCCCCTCAGCAAGATCAAGGATGAAGCAATTCTAAGGAGTCGTAATGGCTCACCCTTCCCCATCTGACTGTTGTCTGCAAACTAACTGGGTCTCATCAGGTGTCTTGATGGGAGTGGGGGACACATTAATATTTAGGCTGGCAGCACGCTAATTCTAGTAATCTATTATTAACAAATAAAAACTTATTGTGTGTTGCAAGTTGCATGAATCCTCTTTGTAGAACTTTTGCACATAGTGAAGTAGGCCCAAATTAAAATGTCCCAGTAGACTGAAGCTTGCAGACACACACAGGTAAGTCTGTGTAAGGCCATGGGACCTGGCCGAGATGGCTGCTGTCTGCTTTCAGTATTAATTATGGTGAGGACTGAGAGCCCTAATGTCAACTTGCAGCTATTGCCAAGCCAGCATTTTCCCTTGCTTGCCCCAGGGAGGTCTACTGGAGATTGCTCTCTAGGCCTACCCAAAATTCTCTCTGTAGGAAGTTGTCTGGTAGTTGATCGCTTTGGGGAAGTCAGCATTGCATGTGTAGAAAGGTAGCTTGTTCCTGCTGTGATACACGCTCACTTTTGCTTGAGCAGCAATGCTATAACTGAGACATGTAGTAGGAGATATTGTCCATGTAAATCACTGCGCTGGATGTTCGTGCAGACTTAACTGTTGGACTGTTACTTCATGTGTGACTGTGCAAACATGCTAATGTCCTTGAGCACAGCCTCTTCCAGAGCCTGGCCTAGGAAGCCGAGAGAGAACAACCATAGTCAATTCAGTAAATAAGGAACATGCCCTACCTGGACTGCAGTGTTTCTGTAAGTAAAAACTAAACTAACACAAGACAAAAAAGTCTATGGAGATTGCTTACTAACTAGTAACAGAACTTTTATTTGTAAACAGGATCTCTGCCTTGTGTGATCTTAGAACTCATTTCATAAACTCTGAATAGCTCCTTTACATGCAGCGTTAGCTTACATGCAACAAGTAAACTTATGAAATTCCATGGCAGAAACTGTTTTCTTATTTTTTTTTGCACAGTACTTAACAAAATAAGATCCCAGTTTCAGCTCAGCTTTTTGAAACTTTCCTGAAGAACAAACTATGGTCATTGCTATTGTTATTTAGTATATACTTATTTGCCTTATATGGAAGTCAGACCTAGAAGGCTCCATGATAGACTCTGCTATATACTCTTCATTTACATATATGTGTGTAAAATAAAATACCTGAAAAAGGGAGCTGAGCATGCTCCTCACAGAAGTCAAATTTAAGTATTATTGTAGTTACGTTTAGTAAATACAGGCATGAGTTGGAGGTATTATTTATTAAACATCTATATTTGAGTCCCATCATGTTTTTTGTTTGTTTATTTATTTTTGGGTTTTTTTGTTTGTTTGCTTGCTTGTTTTTTAAGGTAGTTAATTACAGTTATGCTCTTGTTCAAAATTAAGGTAAAAGATCAAGTGAAAAAAAAAAGGGGGGAATAAAAGAAACTCCCACTTGTCCAGTTGTTAACATTTACAGAGAAACCTTTTGCTTTCAAATCATTTATCTTGTTGCCGAAGGTGATTTTTTTTGGTGCAGTGAGGCAGTGATAAATGATGTGCAGTGATAACTGAAGAAACTATTGAATCAGGTGCAGGAACTTAAAGAGACATAGTGATGACAGTTCTGCATCAAATGTCTGTCCAACCCAATAAGCCTCGGGCTTGTTATGATTAGAGACTAAAAAGCATGTAGTTTTGGGGACTGTACGCTTTCAGATTATTTGCTATCACTTACAAACCCAGGGGATCTTTTAAGTCATCAGCCTCAACTCTTCAGTTCATGTTTGAGGAGCTTTAATTTTCCCTGTGTAATCTTCCTCTTTTCCTTCTCTGTTCAGCTCAAAATATGCCTTTTGCTTCTATATAGCTATCTGAGTATTCCAGACATGCCTGAATCCTTAGGATAGTCAGAGGGACAGACCGGAAGACTGCCAGATTAGCAGGCGTTATGTTTGGTGCCAGTACCGACCAGCAGCTGGCAGGGATTCCTACCTGGAGTGCCTCATGTCTGCTGAGCTCCATGGCCTAAGCCAACTCCTTTGCCTCTCTGTGGCCAAGTTCACTCATGTGCTGTATCACGTCTTAAAATAGAAAAGAAGAAAAAAAAAGGAGGGCAAGACACTACAAATTTAGAATTTAATTTAGAATTTAATTACCTGATTAAAAGATAGTCTTCTTAACCTCCCTTTCTAGTGACTGTGAATGAGCTTCTAGACAGCAATTCATTTCTCACATATCATCTCAAGCATTTGAGACTTCTAGCTTCAGTATCGTAAAATTTGGTGCAAAAAGTGACAGAGGCATTGATGGTACCACTGTCTGTTTTAAATATAATAGCCATGTCCCCTTTCCTCATTCCCCAGCAAGCCAATTCCAGAAGGAAAATATTTGACTAATCCATCCTCTCCATTCTGAAGTATGTGTAAAACCTTCCGTTAGAGGATTCACACCTTCCACTTTCCGGATCTAAGATAATCAAAGGTGAGGAACCTCACATGTTGAAGCTGATCTGATATGCAGAGAGAAGCATGAGTTTCAGGGGAGCCAGTGGGGAAAAAGCAAACAGCAACATGGCTCCTCCTTAGGTGTTAAACACACAGCTGTCATCCCATGTTTGGGAACTTTAGATGCTCCATCCTTTTCTTTCTACTTTGATGACTGTGTCTTAGACAAACTGAAGACAAAGACAACACCAAAATGCAAATCCCAGGGGCATAATCTCAGAACTAAGATCCCGGCTCTGGGTTTGGTGTAACAAACATATCCCTCAGAGTAGCGTGGAGGAAGCAGCCACGTCCTACAATAAATCATCTTACCCTGAGGTGACAGGGTGGGGACTGATCAACAAGAGGTCTTGTGATTGCATAATCAAGGACAAATGCACATAAAAATTCCTGAATTTTATGTATCAAATTGCAGAGGTTTTGAAAGACTCATGCACTGATGTTTGCTGCTGACTGAGGCAGCCCAGGTGTTATCATGTTGGCTGTTATAAATCCCTGCATAGGAATACAACTGTCTTCCACACAGTTTACGGGAGCTGGGGTATCTCGCTCTTCCACTCCCGGTTTTGAAGACATAAATTTCAGGGACTGCAGTGTCGAATATCTTAATGACTATGATTACTTTTCTAAGTAGCTTTATCAGAATGCTGTTATTAAATACAGAGTTGGGAGGTTAGCAAATGATGTAACCCATGCAACATCATTAAATCCAAAATCTGTATCACCTGGCTGTAAAACAGTGAAGCCAAAAAACTGAATGTTTAGAACAAGGGATGTTTGATAAATGAGCTGTAAAACAATGTCTTTCATTGAAGATATTAGAATGAATTACAGTCAATTCAATTAGCTCCATGTCTCACCATTTTGCAGCAACAGCAGCCAAGCAATCTTTCATGAATCCATTTTTTGGAAACAGAAACTACTGCATAGGGAAGTGCCTTACAGGGCTCTCAGTACAAATTAACAGCAGGGCCAAAGGTTGGCAGGACCATGTCATTCTGTTCCCATTACTGTCAAGGACAACATTTCTTTTAGTTTCAGTCAAACAGAACTGCATCCTGAGGACCATTATTCACAGATTTCAGGAGACATGCATTTTCTGTAAATGTTTATAGTTTGATTACAAAAAAAAAATGCAATCTGTTCATTCAGATATATATTCATAATGAATTATTTTGACTTAATTTGAGCATCCATAGAATTCCATTGAATGTAATTTTACTATATTGGTCAGCAAGTTCTGTCATTAATGCTGAAAAGAGATAAGCTTAGGACTTGACATAAGGGAGCATTGTATTCTTCCAAAAGCATGTGCAGGAAGTTAATCAGAAACTAATAATGTACTTCATTTTGTGCTTTCCTTGCTATAAATTAAACAGTAAAAAATAAATAAAAACAGGGCAAAAGATAAGGAAATATGTTGTAGATTGTTCCATTTAGAAGAGCAAAGATCAAAGTTCACTTATTTCATTTTCTTTTTCTAACTACCCAAAGGAAGATAGTGGAGCTCCAAAATAACTAAATCTTCAGCATAAAGCAGAACATACTGAAGAGCAAGGAGGCAGGAAAACAGTGTGGTATACAAAACTAAGCAACACTACTAACACTGAGGAAAAAATATTCAGCTAATAGTAACCACATTTTCAGCAAGAATAATTCCTGCAATACTGAAGAGATTAATAAAGCTCTATTTCTAGCTGTATTGAGAATGTATTTTATTGTAAAATGAATTCTGAACAGATAGTGATGCAACAGATTAGACTTCTAAATAGCAGTGATATACTGTGAGTGTGACTTGCTTCTGACTTCCTGACTTTTTTGGTAAAATATTGAATATATGTAGAATATAGCATGTTATATTTTGTATTTACTTACAGATCATATGAACTTTCTCTAGTTTAACCAAAAATCCAGGAGGAAATAAGTGTGAAAGCTGTGAAACTCCGCTACTGTTCCTACTCATTATTTTAGGCACTTCAGTGATATAGCATGCAGATTTTTAAGCACTTGTCTGAGTGTCAATAGAACTAACTAACAGGTCAGGTGTTTTTGTATATTTACGGAGTGATGATGACTGTAGATTCAATCTATGGGAAATACACCCATACAGATTTAACTGGAGGCATAAAGCTTCATGCCATGTTACAATAATCCCTAAATTACATCTCCTACCTGTAAAGTTATCCACATGGCTGACTATGAGAGCATTATACTGTTAAAGGAAGAACAATTTTCTTCTTCACTTCCCATGCAATCTAAAAATCCAGGCACTAGAATACTTCAAAACTAATGCTTCAATTAATCTCACATTTCACAAAGTTATCATAATAATAGGCAACAATTTTAAAGATATTTTAATACGTCGTGTGCAGAACACAGCAAGTAACAGAAAACTTTAAGAAGCATCACAAATCTGTCTGAGTATCTCAGTTCTGTATAACAGCTAAGGTAGACAACTGCCAACCATTTAGCCAAATGGAAGGAGGCTGAGTTCTTCCAAGAACCGGAGACTCCATTTTAGGGTTTTATAAACACATAAGCACACACACACACACAGACACACACACATATCCATCATCCTACTATGAATCGTACCATTTACAAAAATTGATGAAGTAAAATGCATTTTGGTCAGATTCCAACAGTTTCTTAAGACAAGGATAAAGACAAGAAAATCTAAAGATCTGCTTAGAAGCCTGGGATAAGGTGAAAAAGAAGTCTGATATGAGGAACTTATCTAGAAAGGAAATGGAGAAGATGATAAAAAGGAAGAAAATCAAATTCTCAGAAGACAGTGGGAGTACCTGTGCATATATATAAGTATATTCTGCCATACAAATTAATGAAGTAAGGTATGTCAGCTATATAGAAACATTTCACACATATCTCTATAAATATGCCAATCATTATACTAAAATCTCTTCATGACTTTGCCATAGGACTTGACCAACCATACACAGATTATGATGGGTATTAATAAAGAGCTATTATTCTCAATAAGTGAAGAGCTAATACAGAGGGCCAATAATTAGGCATAATGGGCTTCAGATCAAGTTCCCAAAATATGCCCATGTTGGCATTACTATGTCATTAACTACAGACTTTAGAGAAGGAAAATCTTTTTCATTTTTATTTTTACAATAACAGTAACATAGTTTGGAATCAATATATTAGCTCAGTCACTACCAAAACATGTGGCAAATAAACTATTGGCTTGTAGGTAGTACTTTAGTAGCTGGATTGATAATTATGTCTCTATAATTTAGTAGTTTCACAATGTAGTGATACTCCCTGAAGCATTGAAAGCTTTACTTATTTAAGTTGCAAAATGCCTTATATTTAATTTCCTTTTTATAAGTAAACATTGATAAAGGGATAAAGGACAGCTTGCAAAGGGTTGTGAAAATACAGGTTTGCTCATGATTTTAGATTAAAGCTTTCATGAGTTGCTAACTGTTAGTTCCCCTCTCTAATATCATTTTCACAAAGTTTTTCTGAGGCTGCTGTTGTCTGAAGATAAGATTATTGCATTTTCTTGACTGTGGTTTCATGTACAAAGTTTTGCAATAGTGTTTTTGCTCTTGTTGCACTACAACATGATGTAATTAGCACAGGGACACTGCCTTAAATGACTGGTTTGGAATATTAAAGCCAACAAAGATTTTGATAGAAACATTAAATCTGGATTCTTTCAGACTCTTCTGCCACTTTCACATACTAATCAGTATTAGTATTACAGCTGACAGTGAAGTTTCTTGGATTTTACAGAAGTTTTCACGAGAGGAAATCTGGAACATTATTTTTGCATTTGGCATCTAGAAACCTGCCTCTACATCTACAAAAACATTGATTTTACAAAAGTAAGAATGTCTCTAGCTGTAAAATTTAATAGGAGAATGCTATACAAGATGTATACCCCTTGTAGAAGAAGTCTGGATTTTAATAAACCAAATTACATGAAATTACACTAATGTATAATTAAGACAGCCAAAAAGAGAAAATCTCAGTCTTGATATTAAGAGTGCATAAACAGGCATGCATGTTATTTCAAAAAAAAAAAAAAAAAAGGCGGGGGGGAGTCACAAGAGACTGGTAACCATATTCCTCTCTACACACATAATTTGTGGCTTTTTATTTGTAGGGCAATATACCTAAGTACCGTAAGTAGCAAATCTCTTCCTTCAGCGGCATATTAAAGTTATTTACTGATGGTATTTGACCTGAAGCTGACTTGTTGCTGTAAGGAAGCACATACAGCTTATTTCTGTTGTCCTTTACATGACTGGTAATTTTGTACTGAACATCAGCATAAGGAGCTTTGCCATTGTTGCTATGGGAATGTCATGTTCCTTTTCATTACGCTGTTCCCCCACATCGACTGACTTACATACAAGCATCCTTCAGCAATGCATTGGTACTTTTTTGCATACACAACCATGACAACATGAATAGAGTAAAGGCATAATATACACACTGAAAGTCAAAGTGCCAAATCTGTTCCTGTATGGCAATGAAAAATGAAAGAGATCCACTGAAAGAGATTTGCTCTTTTCTTAAGCCAAAACAACTTTCATGGAGTCACCTAGAAAATCAAATGAAGAACCAATAATCTGAAAGCAAATCTCTCAAAGTGTGAAAAGGGTGGCTTGCCAAATAACCTTGTAGCAAAGGTTGCTTCTTTTCATCCTTTTCATCCTTCAAAGATCATCAGCTTTTATTCTAGTGCTTCTTTTGTTGTTTTGTTGTTATTGATGTTTGTTTTTTTGTTTTTAATCTTTGGTTCATTTTTTATACTTTTAGATTTTACAGTAAACAGAATGTATGGATTGCCAAATAGTCCAAACACGTTTTCAGCTGATAAAGTTTATATGTTGCTGATGTAATATTCAGAGATCTTTGCATCTATTACTGATTAACCCTCCAAATTGCCTTGAGAAACATTAGAACTTTCCCATCAGTTTTAGAACTGAGAAAATTCTATGGTTAAATGGCTCACTCTACTTCTGAAAGTCAGGATCAGAAACTGCAGTTCCAATCCTGAGATGATAATGGTCTACAAATTATTATTTTGTCATACAACTTTGTTTCATGTGTGCCATTAATTGTACAATCCATAAAGGGATTTGTACATCCCTTTATGTGATGTACAATCACATAAAGACATGTGACAAGTGATGAATATTAGCCACGATACATTTGAGTGCAAAGACACTAGACATCTACTAATGTAAAATGTTTTACAGTTTGCAGATCAAACTTAAAAGCTGCCACTTATAGTCACATTTATTTAGGTTTCAAGGATCCTCGTTCCCCACTGAGGCTGCTTAGAGAGCTGCTGTTTCTATTATTTTCCAGTAATGCTCTAATCTTGTCATTGCTTTCTATGGTTGTCTCACTCCCAGAGGCCTTCCTAACCACCTCTGAATGATTTGGATGCAGTTTCTCATGCATTAATATTAATACTTAACTGTGAACATCAAATTCTTTAATTGCTTTCAGAGCGAATACTTGATGTATCTGAGTAAACATTCCTACTTAAAGCTGCATAGCTCCATTAGTAATGATAATTATAGTACGCTTCACAAATATATCCTTCATTTTAATATGCTTAAAGAGTGCAAGATATGAGTAACAAATTGCTTTAAGACACAGAAAGAAGGGAGAAACATAAGCAGAAAATGATATACGGCAATGAACTGGAGAACAGGTGGCCTGAAAAAAAAAAAAAAGGTAAATTCATAGATGGGAACCTGCAGGACTTCACCTCCCTGCCATGTTAGCTCTGCCTTGTGCAGCATCCATGTGACAGTGGTGAGCAGAAGCACCACTATGTTGGCACTCACATGTCCATGCTGTGGCTGCATTCCCCCCACACTTCTTTCCTGTTTTTGCAAGCAATTTATGCAGATTTTCTATGCAATTTCAATCTAGTTGACCTTATCTCCAACAGGGCCAAAATCCAAGGGAGAAAATTAGGTGTCTAAGTCACAATGAAGATAGATTTTTCATTTTCAATAAAAGAGCAGAGGGTCATTTTCAAAATCAACCTCCACTCAGCACAGTCAATAATTCAGTAGTCAAAGCTCCCATACAGACTTGGCAATATCCAGTTTTAAATCTTGCCTCTGCCATCCCCTACTCTCCTAACCATCACTTGAGTAATGTGAGGTGGATATACTCCCTAAATCTATCTTGAATCTCTCTGGCCATATAGAAAATGAGTCACTATCAGGCTAAGGGAGAAACAGATGAGTAATGCAGTTCTTTACCTTGATATTTAGGGAAATTACTTGTGAGACAAAAGACCCTTCACTTAAGCCTTTTGCAATAATAGCTCAATTAGAGTACTTTCTTATTTTTTGAGAGACCCAGCTTAAAATACTTACTTGGAGAAGAGCACCCAGAACTTTTCTAATATCTCAAATTCTACCTCAGATATTACTTTCTCAATAAGATGATCCATTTCCTTTATAGATATGTAAGATTAAATGATTGCCAAGGAATTCTGACTCAAAATACATTTCATGGTAACAAATAATAGTCACTAATGTATATTCAAGAAGTGTACTCTCCAAAGTGATATGAGCAATAAGTCACATCTTCCTTTCCAAAGAATTTATAATCTGACAAAAAACATACCCTCAGGAAAAGATAAAAGATGAATGATCAGGAGAGAAGTCTGTGGTTTGCTAATTACTGGCCCTTTCCTGCAAAGTGTCAAATCAATAGCAATGGAGATCACTTAGGAATTTCCAATTGCCTTCTAGGATCAACACCTATAAACGGGAAGCAAGAGAGAATTCCTGCTTTTTTAATGAAACCAAATCTCTTTTGGTTTTTGAAATCAAATGTGTTCCAGGATAGAGGAAAGAATTAAATATAAAATAGTTCTCTTTCTGTTTGCTTAGCAAGATGCTAACTTTGTCCTCATGAACTCTATCTTTTCGACGCATAGTTTTCTTGTAAGCTAGATATTCTTCTATCCCTTCCACTTCTGTAGTGAATATATTGAATATTTTGTCATGACTTTAGGGAGGAAGAAAAAGAGATGTTGCCTTGTATATGAAAATGCCAATAGAATTTTTTTTCAGGCTATATTCAGGCTACAGAGAATACAAGACTTATGATGAGGCTCAAGTTAGCCAGAGCTTTGAGCAGGATTTGCTTTAACCTTCTCTTTATTTATAAAAGGGAAAGCAAAGACCTTTAAAATTTGCTCTTTGCCCAAATTTTATTCAAATGAAAAGCTATAATACTTAAGACTTTAAAAAGAAAACCCTCAAAGTGAATAAAGAAAAGAAATGAAAAGAAGTTTTGAGCATTCCCCTCCCGTCCATTGCATTCTTGGAAGCAAGTATTTTCTTCCTGGTGTTTTTTCAGATACAAAAGATAGAGAAGCAAGTAATTGGTAGACAAGAATTTGAATGAGAATGTTCATAAAATGACAAGAGTTCATGGCATTAAGAATGGGAGGAAAGTAAAAACAAGATAGCATAGATTTTCAGAAGGCAGATTTCATAGAAATGGTAGAAATATCTCATCTTAAATATTCCTATTTAAAGAAATAATTTAAAGGACACAGCGCGAGCTTAGGTTGTGAAAGAAAGATAGAGGGTATAGAAAAAAAATTAACATTAAAAAAAAAGACCAGAGTAGATAGAGCAAATTCAGCCAGCTTATTAAATGGAAGTGCAGAAGAATTATATAAGTAAAAAAACAAAATTAGAAAAATCAAATTGAGATGCAGGTGGAAAGAATTGTTGACCCTAAAAAGAAAACTTTCTGAAAGCACATTTGTAAGCTCTACTTACAGAAAAAGAAATTGTAGAATGTAGAAGACAATGAAACTACTACTGGTAATTTTCTGCTCTTGTAGGTATCATGGAGATCAGTTATAGATGTTTCAAGAACAATTGGCCTATCAAGCTAAATTATCTTTGCAACATAGTAGTTAGTTTTCTGATTATGGGAGAAGAACATGTATCATTTTGGCTGTGGTACGACATCTTCACAGCATCTCAGGTCTCAATCTTGTAAGTAACTTGACCAAAAAAGATTAGATGAAAGACAAATTTGGAAAGAAGGACAAATGGAACACCATCTTACAGCATAACTATTATTTGTGGGCTATCAGTACGGAAATGCATTGTACACAGTACTCCAGGGCCCTGTTGTAGGCCCTGGATCTGGAACTATTCAAAATTTTGATTAATATCATCAGTGATTAAATCTTCATGTTTAGAGGTATGTTTGAGGACAAAATTAATTTCCAGATTGATCTTGATAAACTGAAGGTATTCTGAGATAGAAATAAGATACTATTCATCAGTTCAAGTACAAAATAAACTTAAGGAATGAACATGGGCAAAAATATAGGATGGAGAACTGGTAACTAGGGAGCAGCATCACAGGATCTAACCATCACTGGGACTATAAACTGAACCTGAGTCAGCAATATCAGGCAGTTGAAAGAAAGACAACATGCCTGGATGTATCAAGAAAACATTCTGCAGAATACATGAGAGAATCCTTCTACTCGGCTTAGCATGCTTCAGGCCTCAGCTGCAATAGTTTAAAAATTCCTGAGCATCAAACTTTAAGCTTTCTCTTAATTGAAGAGATTCTGGGAGAAATCTGGGAGTTGAGAAAAAATAGGCCAAAAGGAAAAATCATCAATAATTTTCTCATTGCGAACTATTTGAATTTTACCATACTGTTTTTACCAAATACTGGTATTTTAAAGATTTTCACTATTTTTTGCATGTATGATATTACTGTTGTTAATATTCTTCCAACTATTACAGAAGAATAGACTGAAGATGTAGCGGTACAAAATAGTAAGAGCAACTTATTCATACAGTCCTGCATTATTTATTACAGAAGTTGAAAATGTAGAATACTTGAGGGAAGGAAAGGAGTGGTTTTATGACAAGGGCAGATAAATGCCGCTTTGGGGAGCTGAGTTCTGGGGAAAAGTCACTTTACCCAAACATTTCACAGATGATACCTAATTGAATGTTCATCATTTTCTACATGTTTAATTTAAAGATTTTTTGTTTAAATGTGTTCAGTTACCTCTTAGCAATTGTGCTATATCTAAATACAGTGATAAATGATGCTCTGTATTTTGATATAAATCAGATTTAGATTATTTAAAAATGTCACCCCAAATCAGTGGATGCTTTTGACAGTCACATATCTATGTTCATCTTGCCCATTCATCAAAATAATAAATAATTATTTGTCTCTGGTCTCTGCTCTATTTGTCTGGTCTCTGCTCCATCTGCTTCTATGTCTCATGAAGGTGCTGCAAAAATATATATCTATATCTATTTATCTATTTATATCTTTATCAAGTATTTGCATGTCAAGGACCGCTAGAGAAACCCATATGGAATCTTATTCCTTCCATCTTCAGTATAATAAACACACACAATGGTTATTCAAGATATGATTCAGATACACTTTATATATTTTTATTGTTGTTTTTGTTGTCCTTCAACCTTTATAATTAAAACTTTTTAGAGAAACATCAGTTTGTCTGCTTCATTCCAGTACATTTCTTGATCTAGGGTTCTGTTTGGGCATCTTGACTAGCAGATATAGCAAATAACTTCATCATTATTAAGTAATGAATCCTGGAAAAAGAAATACAGAGAACAAGCAGTAATTAATGACCTAGGTGGCTTAGGATGTTTACTGGAATAATGCTATAGAGTTTATATTCCTTTATGAGTAATATGCTTAAATTAATAGCTTGGAGATTTTAATAAAATGCACTTACTAACTGCATTTAATAAAGATGCAGTTATTTCAAAATTAATTAAGAAAGGAGAAAATTAAGGGGGAAAATGAAATTTACTAGTTATTATCTTACTGAAACCATCTTCCTTTCAGTGTTACAGTTTAATACAAGTTTAATCACATTGTTTAATCCAGATTCTGCCCTGAATTTCTAAAGCACATCATATCATTCCTTTAATAATCAGGGAGACTACAGTGATTTCTCATTAACTGTGTTGTAGGCATCCAATCAAGGCAGCTAAGACTTCTATGTACTTGATAGCTATTACACAAAACTCAAATTCTGAACTATTTATTTCCTTTATTATTTCTACTGAGAACACTGCCCAAAAGTGAAGTGCTTTATTTTAGAGACGGATGGATGTACAACTGCATATACACATTTTCTTCCCAGATTAAAATACTAGCCTCTAGTGGGGGGGAAAGGAAATATAATCTTTGTTTTAATTCAAAAAAGACCAATCTAAACTTCACTGTTACAAAGTCAGAACAACTGGTTAAAACATTTAGACCACAGAAAATAATTATGGACAATATCATATAGACCCCTGTGTATAAGCACTATTCATAACTTGCTCCACAACAGACACAATACACTATCTTGTATTAGCTGAGACTCAAAACAAACCATTAGAAGTTCTGGTTCTATATAAATTGATATTAGGAATTGCTGAAAGGTACAGAACATAAATTAGGAGCAGTGTAATGTAGAAACCGACTCGGAGACACAGGAGTCATGGATTCATAGAGGCTGGAGGCGCTTGGGCTCCAGGGACAACATCATTTTACCCAGTCCTGGTGTCTTCTGCCCTAGCATCTTAGACCTTCTTGTTGTGTAGTTTTCTCTTTGATGCCCTTGTCTCTGTCCATTTTCCTCACTGGGCTAGTCCAGACATCCAATCCAATCATAGCTATAGTCCAGTAAAAAAAAAAAAAAAAAAAAAAAAAAAAAAAACCCAGTTACACATCCTTGCACTATATATTCCAGGATCTCTCATACTTTCAATCACTGACAGCATCAAGCACTTTCTCCCCATTTCTAAGCATTTTCTTCCCCACCTCAAACTGAAAGGGGAACATTTTGTCCCTCTTTGATGGCCCTTGTGCTTTTTCTTCCAATTTGAATGAGCCATTAACACCTAATCCCAATTTCATTGATCGGCAGATCGATTTTGTCTTTGTACTTTAGCTCTATATTAGACCCCATATTTCCTTCCTTCTTCATGCTTTGTGGTTTCTAAATCTCAATTGTCTTTCTTTGCTCTTCTTTTAAGCTAATTTCTGCAGATGCCAGTTTAAAGAACTGTTTCACTCCACACTACCAGTACTAATAAATCCTTGGGGATTTTAACTCTAAAGTCCAAGAATTTCTACTGAGCATGTTAACTAACTGTATTTTTTTTCTTCTTCTTTTTTTTTCCCTGTGGCTCATTTTTTTTTTTGATTCTTCCTTTACCAGATTTCAAGACCTTGCTTAAGGAATGACATCACTGTTCAAAAGTAGTTTCAGAGATTGTTTCTTTTCTAACACATCCTACTGCAGTCCCCTTCACTCATCTCCACTGTTGGAAATGGAGAAATATTTTTATTTGAAATTTTCCAGAAAAAAAAAAGTCTGATACAGACCTGAGGACTGAATTCTTAAAGTTTAAAGAATTGTAGGCACCTTTATGTGAAAATCTCAGTCCTACATTTCTTGCAATATTATTTTGAATTACCAATGTTTAAATGAACGAAATGAACATATAGACAATATTCTGATTCCAAAATGCCCTGTTTTATTTTATATTATCCTCATACTGTATATATTGAATAGGTGTTTAGTCCTGAATCCCTCCTTTTTTAGGGAGAGGGAGCAGGAGGAAAGAACTGTTTTGGTAATCTGTTAATAACTGGAAGTTTGTGGAGTTAATAGAATTATAACTTTTACTGGTTTGTTAGTTTGTTCATTCTCTTCACACATGAAAACATTTACTCTGACAGCAACAAGAAATTTCAGCTCAAAAGAGAAAAGTTTTTATCTCCTGATCTTTGATCTCTATCCTATTGCCTGCCAAAATCCAAAAGCAGAGATTTTACCTCTGCTTTAAATCAAACACAATGACACATGACTGTGGTTTCTGGTGTGTGCTACCCACCAAGCATGACTAGGAATCACCTCAGAGAGAGCTAACTGGTTAAAACCACTGTAATCTGATCATGCACTTGACAAAAAAATGCAGGAGGAAATATTCATTTTTCATTTGAAATTTCACTTTTCATTTGAAATAACATTATTTTACATTGGTTTTTCTGCATTCATGCAGCTCTTAACATGTTAATTTCTCACCAATTTGTCTGTTCTTCTATAGGAATACATCTGAGGTATTCCAGTTGTCATCCTCATTAACTTTCAGTTGTTGCCGTCTTCATAAATCTTTGAGACTGCACTTAGAATTCTACTCATGTACAAGTAATGGTGACATGATCTGGTCCACTATCATTAGAAGGATGTTCATCTGGAAGGTTGTAGACTTCTGAATTATCTTTTCTCTATAATGAGGAAAATAATCAGACTATGCATTTCAAATTGATCTGCACTAGTTTAGAATCCTTTTTTTTTTTTTTTTTTTTTTTGGTATTTTTAATTTTAATGAAATTACCTCATTTCAGATTCTGAGTTAACCTGTACTGTACATGATGTTCTGACTCTAAATGATTGGAAACTACACTCAATAATGAAGTAAATTATTTGAAGTTAATATCCAATTAGTTTAAGTTAAACAGAAGTTGAAGACTGCAAAATACTTCATTAAGAATGGAGGACTGTAAAAGTGGCTTAGCAAGCATGGAGCTAGACTAGTACTGTGGTATTTTAGCAAATACATCTTTTCCTTAGGTGTGCAAGAACTTTGCACAGCACAGCAGTAGACTCAAATGCTGTAGGAGACCTGTATTCTTCTGGATCAGTAGCTTAAAGCTAGACAAAGTAACTGAGTTTCTTAAAAGGTGCTATATGCCTGCATAGGGACCACCAATTGCACATTAGATATCAGTTTTAAGGTGAGTTTAAGCTTGCTATTGTCCACCACAGACCCTTAGACATCTAGCATTTCTGCAAACATTCGCTGTGGACCTAACAGTCAATTCAGTGTGTCACTCACAAGAGCATAAGATATTTAAAATATATATATTATATATATATATGTATATATAAAATATATATATATATGGGATAGGATGGGATATGGGGCAGATAAGACACAAAACCAGCAGGCTACCAATGACTTTTGGTATGTATGATATCCAGAGGAATATACCAAAATTTCAAATGATACTATCAAGCTCCTGCTACTTACCCAAGGTTTTTATATGTTTTCAGTGGGATTACCTCTGTAGGATTGCTATCCTATGCTAAGGACTTTTCTATAATTCTGTTTTATGCAACTGTCCTTAGTTCATAGAATATAAAATATGTACCATAATTTCCACAGCATATGCCATTTTCCATTTCTTCTAGAATCCTCAAGTGTGTTTTTTCTAAGATTTCATTATTCAGTTGTCTTAGAAAAGTAATAATGATGAGCAAATAGTTTTAATATAGTTTTTGGACAAATAAACATTAATCTTAAATTCATCAATCTTTCAGCATTTTTGAAAATTTCATAAATATTTGGCAATTACACAATAAGGTTTAAAATAAATATGTAGTGCGCAAATTGTTGTCAGAAAACATATATACTGAAATAACGTTGTTGATTTTTCCTTTTCTTTGAACAATTTTCTCTTTATTATTAAATGCAGACTTGAAGCCCTGAAGAATAGAAACATCTGCATTTTTATTATTCAAAGAATATAGCAAAGAGGTGAATCATTGATTAGTGTTAAAGAGGACTACCCAAACGTGTTATTATAATCACGAAACAGAACTGATTCACCAATTTAATGTGAACATCTTAGGCTCAGATAAATGCAGTCTTTGTCTTCTAATATTACATTAGCAGCAGGATTCTTTTTATTGAGAAAAAAAATCAAATCTGATGCAGCCTCTGATTTCTAATGGCAATTACTGTTGTTGCAAAAATAATGTTTGTAGTATGGAAAATATTGCAGCCTATTCAACTCACATCATTTAAAATGATTCATATTAGCATATTTTAAGAAACTATAATTAATTATACCATTTCTGTTGAGAGGATGTTAATTTGCAATTGAGAGGGAGTATAATCTATGCATGGCATGGTAGATTCTTACAAGTCACTTTCAATTGTGTAAAAATGCCTTAGTATTTGAAACATGAACAAATAAGATTACTAAATGCCTTGTTGGATCAGTTTATGTAAACTGAATCCTTTTTCTTGGACTACACTGCTTCAAATGCAGATTGTCCAGAATTCTTAGGAAGTATCATTCTGACTGCTAACTACTACAAAATTGTTATTTAAAAAATAAATGAAACGTTATATTCCTCAAATTGGCCAGATATGCAAGAAAACTTCCCACACAAAGCAGCTGTATATGTACATCTTTATCTGTATGTAGAATCATAGAATCCTAGAATCATTATGGTTGGAAAAGACCTTCAAGAGCATCGAGTCCAACTATCACTATGCCTGTTAAACCATGTCCCTAACACGTTTCTTGAACACTGCCAAGGACGGTGACTCTACCACTTCTCTGAGCAGCCTGCTCCAATGCTTGACCACTCTTTCCATTCCTAACATCTAAGCTGAACCTCCCCTGGCCCAACTTGAGGCCAATTTTTCTTGTCCTACCAGTAGCTATTTTGGAGATTGACCTCCCAACCTCCTTTCAGGTAGTAGGGGATGATAAGCTCTCCCCTGAGCCTACTCTCCAGTTCCCTCAGTATTGCTTAGATATCTTTAAAAGGCTATTTGTATATGTATATGTACAATGTACATTTAGATACTGAGAGTCAATGCAGATGATCATGGCATAAATAGATGCCTGTCTATATTTATGCTATTGTATAGGGGCTTGTGCCTATTGTGTAGCCTATTGTATAGGCCAAATAGCCTATTGTGTAGCCTATTTTTATATGTATATGTATGTGTGTGTGTATATTTATATCTACACACAATATATAGCCTTTTTAAGATATCTGATCAAAAAAAATTAAAAAAATACAAGAAATAAAGAAATTCATCATCATAACATGGACAGCAGAGAAAAGTTTCCAAGAGTAGATTATATTATTTCTCTGCATGGCAGCCCTGGAACTACTGCAGATTTATTCTGTAGATAAAAGGCTTGGGGAAGTTAAAAACAGTCTGGCAACAACCTAGAGGTAGTGTAACTTTAGGAAAAAAATGCTCATAGAGGTTGGGTTTGGAAGGCATCTCAGAATATTATCTATTCTATCCTTTGCTTCAAGGCAAGATCTATGATATTATTCCTCACAAATATTTGAGTAACCTGTTCTGTAAGCAACTGGTTTGGGATTCTCATTTTATAATCTCAGAGGCTGATCCACATTCGTAACCTGTTTGCTGTTGTGAACAAATTTACAACTTTATTTCTCACATTTTTTTGTTACTTTGAAATGTGGATTAATAGCAAGTGAATCACTTAAAAGAAAAAATCAGTATATAATATGCATTTTTGCATGTCAGAAAGTCTTCTGTGAGCAATAGAAATTTGCAGTGAAATTTGTATTTTTTGAGTCTGTCTTCCCAAGAGAATGAGATGATAGAGAATATTCTGTGTGGATATTGAAAAATGGCAAATACAGGATGAAATAGCTTGACAAGTAGAAGCCTGAACAAGCTGTGAGCTCTTCCCTTTTTTCACCACATTGGGCAGCTTTTACAGCTTTCGCATGTAAATCTAAATAGAACCATTCAAGATGTGATATTTAGAAAACTGTACTGCTTATTCACATCTTTATCCAATCCTTCCTCTTCAAGGGAGTTTTTGCATATGTAACATCTCAACAAGGAAAGATTTCAAAATACATTTTCTCCTTTTGAAATAACCCCTTCATATAATGTTTATATATTATAATGTTCAAATTATTCCATCATATAAGTGAGAGTGACAAAGTAGTGACCTAAAAGAAAGAACTCATTTCATATTGCACATAAAACATTTACTTGTACCTCTTTTTCAGAAAGCAGGCAATCTGTATCATTTTTGTTGTATTGGAAAAAGTCCTGTGCAGCATTCGAAACTTAGTTGATATCAAACATATTGGACATACAAAAATGTTTCTATATTTCACAGAAATTACTTTAGGAAACTGGGAAGTCATGTTGGGAGTCTTTCTGAGAATCAGATTCTTTCTAAACACATTTTAAACCACACTATGAAATTTCATAGTATAAATATAGACAGGAATCTACTTATGCCATGATCATCTGCATTGACTCTCAGTATCTAAAAAGGATCACTTAGTAATGAAAAAGGTAGATATAAAATAGTTATATATTATTGATGTGTTTTTTGGAGACTGAAGCCATAATTATCAAATTACTTAATTTAGACCGAAATTAAAAGATATAGCCAAAAGTAAAGATTGCTATTTAGTTCATAAATGATTACAAGATGGGAAACAAAATGGTTCTGAAAAAAAAATCATACTAAAAAAATATAATAGTAGCACTTTTAACATGGCAGTGTGGCAACGAACGTAGGATAAAACAAAAAATAAATCATGCCTAGGGTCTCAAAAGTAAAAAATCCCTTTCCAAATTCATGATCCATGTCAGGAAGACAAAGGATGTAAGGAAGTCCAAGCACTAACTGGAAAAAAAGGCCAAGAAATCATAATTCTCACTGAATATTACAAATAACCACTGGTTATTTGGAATGAAGCTCCCATTAAAAAAGGTTCTCAAAGGGATTCTAAAACCACAGGTGGTCTGGCTTCCACCTCTGCTAAGATAACAGATTCTGTAATAAAGAATAGTCCACTGAGCACGTACATAAATAGAAACACGACCTCAGTAAAGGCAAATAGCCTAATTAGCCTGCTTGAGTTCTATAAGGGTATCAAAGAACACATGGAAAAAGGATAGCCAGCAAGCATAATGTATACAGTACACAATATACAATTCCAATATACAAAATATAGTAGGGGCATATCCTCTAATACCCTAATATAACAATTCTGGATGCTGAGAAAATGGACTAGAGAAAGTGGGTAGCTTTTCAAGGACAAGCTTTAGTGCTGTCCTTGAAAAAATCTTATATTGCCATTGCTGGAGATGTGATGCTGAGCTAGACAGAACACTGTTTTGAGGTAGTAGATTATTTAGTAGAGTAGATTATTTAGGTTCTTATTTTAAACACATCTGCCTTAGTCATTCTTATTCCTGTTTGGTCATTTTTCTGCCAATGTGTGCATTCTGAATCTATTCATCAATTATAGCACTGTAGATGAGAGCTGACATAGACCTCCTGCTTTCCAAATCTGAACTGCTGATACATCAGTATAAACATCAACCTTGACCTTTATTGCGCTGTTTAACCTTTGCATTCTAGCTTGCAAAGCATGAGTTGGCCACAGTCAGTATAAATCCTTATGGGACCAAAAAAAAAAAAAAAGAGAAATTTTGGTAATAGACTCATCAAATTGGAAAAAAATATACACAGTAGTTGAAATCAGATGAAGTCCATCTAGAAAAAAAGAAACTTTTAAACACAGACTGGCATTAATCTTTGGAACAAGAGTAGTGGTGAATTCACCAGATTATTTTTAATGTTTTATATTCATTTTATTTCAGAAAACTATTTTACAAGGATAATCCAGTAAAATGTATGATATAGCTAATGAGATTAGAGGAACATTCTAGTCTTCTCCAGGAACTATCATCTATGAATGCATAAAATCATCAGAGTTCATTACATCCCAAAGCAATTTCGTTAGACGTGTCATTAGGTATTACATATATGTACCTGGCAGAAGACTGTGTAGGTGAGCAAACAGACAGTGTAGGTTTTCTTTTTGGGGATTATTATTAATTATTTCAATTATGGTTATGTCCCAAACTGTATTCAAATTTCAACTGTCTGATAAGGCACTGTTTCTATACTAGGAAGTCTATAAACTAATCAGAAGAAAATACAAGTGATCATTGAATAAGGAAACCGAAAGACAATTGGAGCAAACAAAAAAGACTGTGTCTATACATGAATAAATTCCTAAACTACTTTACAATGAAAATGTAAGGTGTATTTATGTAAGGTACATAAATACATATGGATACATTTTATTCAAGAAACCTATGGGATGATACTTAGTGCTCAGAATCAAATCCCTTAATAATGATGAGTTATGAAACTCGTGAAACTTTTAAAAGGCTTATGGTAATTTGTTTGCGAAATACATTACAACCATTCAAACCAGATACAAACTGACTCCTTAGTTTAGCAAACCAAAAGAAAAAGAAAAAAAATCATTAAAATTAAAAAAAAATCAAATTAAAAAGTCAAATTGGAAAAAATCATTACTTATGAAATATTGTTTCAAATGATAATTTAAAATATTTTTTGCAGATTTTTTTCAGCATTATTGTCATAGCCTCATGAAAGCCTTATTTTTGTGATCTACTATTTCAAGGATCTGTTTACTTACATTAGGAATTAAGAATATTTTAGAATCCCAGTGTGCAGTATTTTTATCATGTGCACTTTTCTGTTATTAATACTTCTGAAATAGAAAACACAAGGGTCCGTGCTTTTTTTTTTCTTTTTAATGACCACCAATGAAGAAAAATTATAGTCAAAAATAGATCAGTAAGAGTACAATCAAAAAAGTTACGATTTAAAAGATACTATTTCTTCTCAAACTGACATTTCATTGAAAATTTGTGTTTACGTTAGAGTGCACCTTTTTTTCTTTCTCATAGTAGGGTTTTTTTCCCTTTTTTGTTTTTCTTTTTTTCCCTTGAGAAAAGGGGATAAAAAGGGATGCCTTTCCCTGAGCATCAGGGAAAAGTAATTTCATGCAAACTGGGTAAAAAAAATCCTAAGCCAAGTGCTATATGCCAGCATTTTCAGTTGGTTTCCACATTGTGCTCATGCAAAATCTTATCAGTTGCCAATTTTGCACAAAAAAAAGCATTTGCCCATGCACGTATCATGCTTGATTTTTCAGTTATGTTTTTGCAATGCATTAGGGATTGATTTAAAATTCAGTGATGTCAGTGAGGGTCTTTCCTTTTGATTTTAGCAAGATGAGCAGACATAAAAAAAATGAGACCAGCTGAAATTTTGTCCTATATAATTCAGATGAATATTGGTTCTTCAGGGTTTCATGTGTTTGGTGATGGTGTTAAAGGCCCAAAGAACTCTACATTTGGAACATTTTATATATTTAGTAGGTGTTACCTACTAAATCTATAACTGCACATAAGAAAGTGTTCATTGGCCAAGTCAGTTTATGAAATTCCTGAGCTGACTCTGCTTTTCCCCACATTCTAAAGCAGGCCAGATAAATCATATAGCTTGGAGATGGGAGGAGTAAACATAAAATTAAAGAGTTTCAAGTCTTTGGCTCTCATTATTTCTGGATTTCCATAGGATCGTTGCTGGAAACACTACCAAGAGGATAATCAGAGAAAATTTTATTTAAAAATGTGTATTTAGGTGTATAGAGAGGGAAGGTGAAAAAGATGATGCCTTTTTTCCCACAGCAGTGTTATCATTTCAGTCCAAGTAGATGATGCACCCTAGTTATCAGAACCTGTCCTAGCTACACAATTCCAGCTGAGTACAGTGTTACTTATTCCCCAGACCTTCATATGGTCTTGGTTCTGAGTTGATCATGATTTTCATTTTATTTTGGCAACTTTGATTCAAATGAGTTTGTGACCTTGTAAGTCTTTCCTCCACCCTTTATTGTTAAAGTCATTGGATTTTAACAATTCTCACTGCTTTATTTGTCCCCCAAATAGATGGCATGAACTTGTAGTTTACAGATTCCAGCTTAGAAAAGTGATATTGAAATCAGAAGATCCTAAAACTTCTGAAGATTTGTATGAAGAACCTAAACTTGTAAATCTTTTCAATATCAAAGGCATAAAATGATGATGATGATAATAATAATAATAATAATAATAAAGCAGCTAAAAAGACAACACAGGCAATGGAGAAAAAAATCCTATAAGCTGCCTGCTTGGAAATAAATTCTAGTGATGAAATCACTCAGTTAGTGCCTATCAGCAATATTAAAACTAAGTTCAAACTTGAGAACAGTTTTGTTATTTCTATTTATTATTCTTCTCTACGCATAGCATGTATAACATCAGTTAGGTTGGACAATTTCCATCTCTAGAAAAAAGTTAAGTTCAAGGATTTCCAGGAAAAAAAAAAAAAAGCTTCTGTGAAATCAATTGCAATGGTATAGAACACCATATAGTAGGCACAAAGAGACTTGAAGGTATACTTACTCAATGGACTACAGCACCATGCAGAAATACCCAATATAGAAGAAAATCACCTAGCTTGGGGGACAGAAAAAAGGGAGATCCTCTGAATTCCCACCTGCTCTCCATGTGTTCATTACTGAGTTTTGTTGTTGAGGAAACTCTCTGAATTTCCTGTTCCCACATGCACACAAGCAGACAGACTCTACTTTTCAAGGGCCTTGAACAGCTTTTCATTTCAGTGGTTTCATTAACTCAAGATCTATTCAAGTTGTTTGTTTACTTTCTTTCTTTGATTTGAAAAATGTAATTTTCCTCTTCAGACTTTCATTAAGTGTGTTCCCTGACTGTATATCCCTTCTAGGGGCTAGCATCCTCAATACCATATCTTCAACTAGCGCAAATCAATGCAGATCCAACTGCTGAATCTTCCAGAAGTATGGCAAAACAGTAGCTTATGATTTAGAACAGCTTTGTCCAGAATTATAATCATGGGCCAAACACTAATCTGAAAAAGTTATACTTTATCCTTTGAGTTTGTTTGCACTAAAAATCTAGTATGAATAGCTCATCTTCTTTGGTATCAGCCCACCGTGGAAGAAATTTGATAGGAAGAGCTCTTATGTTGACTCCTCAGGGGAAAAAAAAAAAGAAAAAAACACATAATTAATCGATCTACTGAGATTTCTGTCACTATGTTTTTTTTATATATTTTAAAAGACTTGAACTTGTTTGTGATGATTGAGACTGGAAAAAAAAATTAAAAAGAGAACATCTTGAGGGAAATCCCTTTCCCCCCCATTTTTTTTGCCATTTCATTTTTCCATCAGGGCAGTAAGTGAGAAAACTCAGAAAATAAACTTAGATAGAAGTTTTAGAAATATTTCATCAAAACAAGTCATCAGTAGCAGATCCTCTCATCTTACCTCAAGGAGTAGCAATGTTTCAAATTAATCCTCTAATGTATGCTGCAAATTCCATGTCACCAACAGAATAGAGAGAGAGAGATTGTTCTTGGTAGATGAAATTTTAAACTAATCAGCTTGTGTTTTGAATTACAGAACGTGTAATTCTTTACTGATTTTTTCAAATAAGTGTGTTTTGTATCAATGCTTGTAATAAACTATTAATTACTTTAGTATATGTCTTGGTAAAATAAGGTAATCAAGAAAATTCCACTTTCCAGCAATCACCAATTGTGAAATCATTTACGTTTTGCATTGCAAAATTTTGATGCATCTGGCTTGTTCACCCTATGGGTACACATGTTGCTGCAATCCCAAAATGAACCAAGAAAATGTATATAATCCCCCTGATTATGCTTACACTCCTGGGATGTTATGTTTTCCAGATCAATGAAAAGTAGAGGTAATGGGACAAACCTACTTCCCTTCTGTATTTAAATATATATATATATATATGTCTCCACAGTAATTAAATTGTTAGGTAGCATTAATCAAATTACAGGAGAGTTTATTTCCTTTCTGAAATTCATTTTAAAGAGCATAAAAAGATGTGTGAATGAATGATGAAACATTTTCCCACTTCCACAAAGAAAATGAAAACTTTTTTAAACTCCTTTTAGTTTTCAAAAAATTTTCCTCCTTTTTTCAAAAATTTTCTTCCTTTTAGTTTTCATGGAATAAACAGCTGAACTAATTTAATCTCTTCACTGGTCATTCTTTCCAACATAAAGTATTTTTTTTTAATCTCAGTCATAATAGTGCCACAGTATAGATAGCACAGATTTATATTGTCTTGTGTGCCTGCACAATCTTTTTTGTGTTTGGATCTATATTTATTCAAAAATTAGTGTTATTATGTGCTAAACGATTAATTCAATATGTTATATGGGAGTTCTCAGCTTTCAGTTGTTTGGGATGGTTGCTTTGCCTATTGATTATATTGTTCTACAACACTGAATTAAAGACATCTTAAAAGAGTGTTCTTCTGTTAATGTTTTCAACACTCCTTAGAGTCCCTATAGGATCTTTTTAGGGTCTTAGAGTCTTGTCTTTTCTTGTCCTTTTCCTTTTTTGGTAATTCAACAGAATGAAGTTTTGCACAACAAATATATAAAAAGCAAATAATTAAATCCACTTTAAATGTGTTTTTAGAAACCACAGAGAGCTTACTATTCTGTATTCATAGTTTTAGGTCAAAAAGTCTTCAATTCTGTTCTTTTCCAACTCATTTTCTGTATAAAATGAATCAACTGAAATAAGCCTCACAATAACCTCCAAAATAAGTGAAGATCAATCTGACTTGTTGATAATTTAGGATCTGAATAGTGTGGATGCTGAAATTTACATTTAAAATCAATATCCTCAAGGCAAGGATAAAATATTAATATACAGCAAGACAGTGAATCCTAAAATCTTTGTACTTCAAAAACAGGAGGAAACGTAATCTTAATAGAAGGTGCATATATTTTGTTTAAAACACTTGTACTATAAAATTGGTTGTAGAATACATAAGATTAAATTCTCCAAGGAATTTCTTTAGCTCTTTCTATAGCTCTGAAAGAATATGTAGACAATCTTTATATCTTATTACGGTTTGGTGTAGCCCTTCATAGCTAATATGGAAGTGCTCCTTTGAGAAATCTCATTATAAAGTTATCCTTTCAATAATCTGGGAACTAAGAATAATGCTGACTTGCTTTGGATTGTGGCAAGCTATATTAAAATAACAACCCTATATATCTATGTATATACACACACACACACATATATATATGTAACTAAGAGCATAAAGAAATTCAGTATTTTTATAACTTTTTAATATCCTTTTGAAAGTAGGTGGATAAGTAGTAATGTACTGAAATGAAATAAAGTTGTGCTATTACATTTTTTCCCTCCACAGTCTCTCAAGTTAATCAGAATACTACTACCAGCATAGATTACCTTCTATAAAGTCATCACTGCTCAATAAAGGAATGGACCCAAAGCCCAGGAATGGATTTATCAGAGAAGGTAGTAATATTTCCCCTTGCCCACCATATGTCATATGTCACCAACTGTTTGCCAGATGTGGAGTCCCAGCCATGCGCTCCAGATTGCAAAAGTTCAAAATGAATATTTGAAATGGAATTTTAAGTCTAAAGCTGTGTGAAGTATCAACGTAGGAGTTCAGGGTGATTTAGTCCCAGCTAATTCTAGAATCCAAAGTGCCTGGGAGTGCTGGGCTAGAACACTCCAGCTGAATCTGGAAGAGGCAGTTTCCATCCACTAAATTCACTTTTGGCTTTAATAGCTCAAGTGAAATGCAGAGACTCGACTGATTCAAGTTCAGCATCTATACTAGAATCATTTTCTGAGTATATGCACACATGCCCGAAGATATCTGGAAAAAGACTCAGAAAACAAGCTACTTCTTTAGAATTCCAGTCTTTCATTTTGACTAAATAGCTTTGATTTAAAGTAGCTTCATAAAATTTTAATGGAAGTATGTCCAAACTTCCTTAAAATTACACTTTGTAAGTTGCAACAAAAGCACATAGGCGAAATTCATCAAAAAATGAATTTTCCAAAAACTGATTACATTGGGTACCTAGTTGCTTACTGTTTTAACAATGTAAATGGGATGATTAGAGAATGCTAATGCTGGACACTGATGAAAATAGAAGCTGAACAAAAAACAAATCAAAGCAATCCCATAAAGTGCAATAACTTCATACATTTTGCTGGTCTAGTAATGTAAACATCATTGAAATTCATGCTCAAAAAATTTGGATGGCTTATGAGCTACAAAGAAAAATGAAAAGCAAACAGAATAAATTGCAGACTCTTAAGAATGATAAAAAGCTGCTATCAGGTAAATGAAACAAATTGATACACCATTAAATGTACTTTACAAAGTCATTTATGTCATAAAGCCAATCTACCTGGCTGTTCTCCAGGAGGTGGGAAAATGGGCATGCTGCCATAGCTATTTTTTTCCACAAACAATACGCCCTGTCACTTCTCTGATTCATAATCCGTCAGTGTCTTTTTGAGAGCTTTGGCTGTGATCTTTTAGTATGCACTTGGTATAGTCACAACCCACTATAAAGATGTATTTCACCTCATTTTCCAGGATGTCAGTGTCTGCCTAATGTAAATTTCTTTGGGAAAACAGTTAACTGCATTCTACTGGATCTGAATGTGGAGGATCCTTTGATTGCTGAACCCCCATATGTGATTCTGTGGGCAATCTCTATCTGTAAGCACCCCAGGACATAAAATTTAAGACTGACCACTTTATTCAAACCCAAAGGCACACTCTGAGAACTCCTTTTTAATACCAAACGTACTTAATTTTTAAAGCTCTGATCTCCTAAATCATTCAGCATGATGACTATTCAAGAGTACTGTGAATAAGATTAGATGTAAAGTCCCTATTGCAGCTCAAAGAAGCCAATACAAACCAATTATTTCTCTAGCTGCAACTGAGGGACCAATTAGCACTAGCTTGGCATAAATGATTGCGGCCCATCTAAAAAGGAATACAGACAGAGGGGTCAGGGCCTGTTTGGGAAAGGGTCTCAGTCTATAGATATGTATAGTTTTAAAAAAAAAAGTACGCGACGTCTATACATAAAGGCAGGAGCAGGCCAGGGAAAAAGAAAGAGCAGCCCCTTGCATGCTACTCATTCCTTTGTCTCTCATCTATAGGGGAGGAAGAAGTGGCCTTTAGACATAAAGGACAAGAAGTTGCAACCTTGTGTTCCTGGAAAAGCTAAGTATGGGAATCAGGCCTGGCAGACATTAGCCCATTAGGCTTCTTTTTTCTTTTTTTTTTTTTTTTTTTTTTTTTTTTTTTTTTTTTTTTACTTTCTATTACTGCTTTGATTTTCCCATTCCTCTGCCTTTTGAACTGCCTGGGATAACTCTCACATGTCTCTTCAAAAGAAAGTGAGAATGGATCGTGCTACTGCAGCTTTGAAGTGCCGCCTCTGTAATCTACTATCACACTGACCAGCAGAGCTGATGATTTAAAACTTTTGTCAGGGCAAGACTGAAAGAAGAAATGTCAAACAGAGCAAGGTGCTCTTCCAAATGTCGAGTTTGTAAACTTGCTATGCTCCATTCCATTTTGCTGTTCATCTTAGATACAGATATGTAGGAATAGTATTTCAATCACATCTTAAAAGGGATAAGATTTTTTTTTAAGAAGTATCCTTAGACTTAGGAGTTCCTCCTCCTCCTAGCTTCTGTAAGAGAAGTCTTGGGGAACTATTTTCCTAATTTTTCATATAGGAAATCAAAGTCTGTAAGGAAAAAAAAAAATCTGGACTGAGGTTGCCACACTGGTCTATACTTGTAATTTTCTCATTTGTTCATGCCTTGGATTGTCTTTGAAATCAGGACAGTGAACCCATAAAGACCAGATCTCTATAGCTAGGCTGTTTTCACAACTGAAGTTATCTTGTTTAAAGTTTATTGGAAGTCCAGTGAAACAGTACTATGTTTTTGCAGTGCGCACTCACATCTTAGATTCTATTTCTTGCTTAGACATTTCTGGCAGGCTGGGCCAAAAAGTACCAAATATCATGAGAATAACTATATTTTTAGTTTTAGATCCCATACTTTACATTAAATTATCGGTCAAGTTTTCTATTACAAAGATAAAATTGGGGAAAACAAAATTTTAGAGTATTGATGCCAAAACATTACAGTTCTAATTCAATTTTGCAAAAGCTGGATGGGTCAGGGTGTTCTTAATACTAACTCTTATAGTGATGACAGCTGAGATAATACCTCTTGAGCTACGCAACGTTACGGTCTTTTTACAATTGTTTCCTGTATAAAAATAAACTAATTATTTGCTATCTTCAGTGTTCACATTTATGCACTATTATTTCAACACTTAAAACATCATCCTCGACAACTTCTACTGTGATATCTATAAATAAGTGATATGAGCAGATGTTTGCTTTTTAGCATCCAAGAATTTTTATTTAACTGCTGGCTTATATTTTATTAATTTCTTCCCCTCTACATTTTCTAGGACTTCCTAGTCTGACATTTTGTGCACTGAATTGTACTATAGACATGAAAACACAGACATAAATAGAAATTTAGGGATTAACTTTTAGAAATTAGGGATTAATTTTAGAATATGATCGGTCACTCTTCGTTTTAACCACCTAATCACATCAACATCTATTTGCAAACCACCAACAAAATAACAGAGATCAGAGGATAACTTCATATTTTTTGTTTATGTTTGGCATTGAGATGAATGCATGGAGGTGTTGGGATAATGGCTTGGGCGGGGAAGGAAGTAGGCAGGTAATAGCACTTCAGTCTGTGTGATGGTCTATAAAAGATCCTGGCGAAGTGAGAAGAAGGTGCAAAACGCCACAAAACATCTAACAATAATTTTGTTCTCAGATGAAGTAATCTCATTGCTCTTCCATTATTATAAGAACTTAATTTAAAAATTCTGCTCTTCTGGCATTGATAAAACAAATTGGTCCTACTGTTGATTATGCACCTGGCCACAGTTTTTGCATTAAAACTGCTTATCAAAATGAAACCGGCTGCTCTTCACATAGCTGGACAAAAATGGGTGCTTTCCTTCCCTGAAATTTATTATGGACCTGAAACTTTTTATGTAGTTTCAGTTAAAGACCTCAGAGGTGTGTGATGCATGTATCTACCTTATTTGTTTAGAGTTCTATACTGATACCTAAATATTTCTCTCTAAATACCTCAGGGGAAAAGCCATTCCATTTTTGTATGCATGTGTGCTTACCTTTCTATCTTGCATATTGCCTCTTCTGTCTTTTAAAACATTTACTCAATTTCCTTACTAATAATGCATATTTAAAACGACTGAAAATAGAGATCGACATGTGAAGAACTCTATTAAGCATTTTAACTCTGACTGTTAAAATCACATTATTCATAAGATAGTCATAAAGTAGTTTTACTTATTTCATATTCTGTAATTATTAGCATTGTATTTAAAGATAGTAATCATATAGAAGACTTTTCTACTATGTAGTAGAGTCTTATATATTGTTAGTTTTATGTAAAAAAAAAAAAAAAGAGAGAAATTATATCTCATGCTGTCAATAATCTAAAAAGTATTCTTTCGCTGTTGTAAATTTCCTCAGGAGAAATTTCTTAAGATACTGATCTTAATTACACTAGTATTTTAGTAATGCTGTAAGGGTAAGATAATGATGAGGGTATGAGTCATGCTGAAAAGAGCTACAGCTTAAATTAAAGCTGATTAGTTTTAGCTTTCTTGTAGTGTATTTTCAAAACTTTTAAACTACAAAAGGTCTCTGCATACATGACATTCTCCCTTATGCTGGGTGAAATTTCCTGCATCTATTTTAATGTAGAAAATATGCTTACTACATTTTAATCATATTTCTTCAGTAAATGGAAGCCAGTCTGGAAACATATGTGAATTTGGAGAGAAAAAAAAAATAATGGGCCAGCTAAGGAAGGAACTGATCTCATTACCTTTCATGTCTACAGTGAATGACCTCATCAAAAAGCAGGATGGAGCAGGCCCAGAACCACTTCTTTGTGTTTTGAAAAAGTGACTCATTCCCTCTTAAGGTTACATTGATAAAAACTGAGTAGTGCACACGTGTGTGGGCAGTAACGGGAATATAACTGTGTGGTGTTAGGTTGTTAGAACTGCATTCAAGCCCAATCTCCCAAACAATTTCTGACCATGATTTAGTGGTTATCCTAGGACAGAGATCATTCCAAGTAAGCAATTTTGATATGGTTACCCTGTCTGGAGGTCTAACATGGTTTATTGGTATGAATGTGGTCAGAATGTGTTAGCTGATAACAGAGACAGAAATCATTCTTAGATCACCTAAACTTCACACATACAGACTGTCCTGAATCCAGTGCTACATATAAATAACCTGCCACAGCAGCATGAGTGGATCTAAGCTCCAGATTGACCCTTAGCTGCCAAATTTGAATCCCACTGGGCACCTTCAACCTGATTTCTACTTCTCTGCACCTTAGACACAGAACACCTTCATCCCATATTGAGGTATTCACTTATCACAGCTTTCCTTCAGGAAAAATGAGGAAGGCAGCTCAGCTGGGCCTTTTGGGATAAACAAATCTACCAGCCTTGTATCTTGAACTTCCTATGGACAAGAAAGTGCTTGTATCAAGTTGATACTTATTTTCATGTTTCCATTCCACACCTCTATGTACAAATAACAGTAATAAAAAAGACATTGAACACAATTTCTGTGTGTGCTGAAGATGTAATAAATTATTAAAACATGCAGCTATTCAGCAGAAAATACATGCTATGCTTTTCTTAATAAAATTGGCAAATGTTCACTTCTCTATGCTCTTTATGCAACATTTTCTGTCTTAAAATGTTTCTTACTTTGTAAATGGTGCTTTAGAAACCTCCAGAGATATTATGATGAAATATTGATTGTCCTTTTCTCGACTTTACCTACTTCCCAAACTCTCTTCTCCACCTGCAGTACTTCTGATTTATATTTTTTTATTATTTTGACAAATTAAAAACATTTCATGCTGTGAAATAACTAGTAACAAGGGAGAATTCCAGACACACATTCACGAGGAAGAAAAACAAACAAGTATGTAGCGCATATATTTCTATTACTGCTAGATGGACTAACTTTTCAAGCTCTAGACTCTATCCTGGCGTTTGAATTTACGGGTTAAATTCTGAAAATGTTATCTTTAATCCTGCAGATATTTAAGGGCGTGCCCAACTTCAACATTATTAGTAGTCATCGTGTGTTAATAAGATAATGTAGGATTGTTTAATTTAAACTAGTTTAAAAACAATATTTCTGTAATTTCTATCAACCACCTTAATTCTTATTTTGAAGTAGTTTTATTTTAGCTTACTGCAGCATTTTCTAATATGATTTCTAACCTAATGAAACTTTGATTCAGAATTTGAACTAGCATTGGTGTTTTCTGGATTATTGTAATCTACAGAGGTTCATTAAAAATACAATGATATAAGTGTTGTAAAAGGCATATATTCTTAAAAATAAAGAAGTTCTATATCTAACAATATCTAACAATATCTGGTATCTATGAGATACAAACTGTCTGTCTATATGCTCTAAAGAATGTGTGTATATAAATACAATTTTTGACATTTTTAAATGTGCCACTTTAGCAGAAAGGATTTTCACAATTTCAAATTGCCTGTTACACTTGCATTACAAATTTCAGTGTGTTACAGCAAGAGCTAAATGAGCAAGTTGGTGACCCTTAACATTTTCACTTAGCAAGTACGTGAAAATTAAAATGTACCTTAAAATGTTTAAATTATAACAGTAATATGTATCACTGCTAATGTAGAATAAGGGAAACAAGTAAAGCTGAGACGTTATATATAACCATATACCTTAATATATGGTGTAAATTCAGTTTCTTTTCATATCTAGCCACAATGCCATTTCTGCAAACGAAAATACACAATGGGACTAGCAATTACACCAGACTAACCAGCAGCATTAAAACAGGGTACTTTATGATACAGTAGCTATCACACACTGATTTTTTGACAACTTATCACAAAAGATTAATTAATGCATCATTGTCTTATATTTTCGGGTATGTACAGGTGTTCTTATTATAGATATTCTCTTTCCTCATGTTTCACAATTGCTGAATGGATGAGCCTAATGCTACTTGCTTGCATAGTCTAGGAAAAAGAGGCCTGTCAATCTCTTCCATCCCTGGTATGGGTCATTATCCATTTTAACCAACACACAATGAGTCAATTTCTAGGTTTCTTTTGTAACATACTATTCCTCTCCAAAAAGAAACCTTAAGAAAAAAATGATGAAATAGACTGGTTTAGTGGCTAATTTCTACCAGTATTGTAGATGAGATAATGTTAAGTGAGTTTTTTTCTTACCTTCCTTTTAATACCTTTCATAGGTGCACGTGACACCCTTCCTTTCATGCTGCGCTGGGATACAACACGTATCACTGTTTTCATGATGTAAGGCATTTTTATGGCAATCTGCAAGGAGTTCTCCCATTCTTTGAATTTTAAAATGTATACATTTTTAAAATTTCTTTTAGAAATTTTCAGAACAAGACTGAATCTCTGACTTAGTTCAAACATGCAACTGGGGTTCTGTACCCAACAGAAGTATTCTGCACAACATCCTTCTGCAGCTGTGGGTTGTGGCTACGGGGAGAAATACTGAACCTTTTAACTTGAAAAGTCATAGCAAATCAGGCTCATTTGTGGTTATAATTCTGGAATGGAGGTGAAGGTGAGCAACCACACAGACTTGACATTACATGACAGGACAACAGGCCATCGATTCTCAGAGCAAGCAGCCTTTTTCTCAGAGACCATCCTCTTCCGCTCCTTCACTGGGTACAAACATCTCGGACCCATTGGGATGTTCCAGAGACTCTCAAGACTTTTTGTTGTTGTTTTATTTTGTTTGTTTTTTAATGTCCCTTTTAAAAATATATACTCTAATGAAACAGATGCTCGCTAATCATTGTTCAAAGTTAGAATGAAAAAATATGCACCAGGCTAAGAGATGGTGTGACCTTATTGCATGAGTAATTGAATAGCTGTAATGGATTAAAAAATTGAAAAGAAATTTGAAAATCAGCTGTTTACTCAGTTGTTGTAGATACCCCAGAAATACATTTTTTTAAAATTATTGAACAGAATAGAAAGAATTACTGCTATTGTTTAATGCACAAATTGATGGAAATTGATGGAAAGAAAACTGTGGAAAAAAGACTGGAAATATGAGTGACTTATTAAAACGTCACATTCACATTTACAGTGAGGAACCCCAGTGAGGTTGTGGAGTCTACATCCTTGGAGATACTCAAAAGCTGTCTGGACAGTCTTGGGCAACCTGCCCTTAATGACCCTGATTGGGTGGCTTAAGGGAGGTTGAACTGGGTGATCTGCAGGTCCCTTCCAACTTCAACTGTTCTGTGATTCTGCAAAAAGGCATCTTTTCCAACTCAGCCTTCAGTCTCCAAGTTTTCCACAGAACTCTTTTACTCATGATTTTTTTTTTTTTAACCATTTCCCTTATTCACTGACAAAAAGAGACAGCTGGGCACCATCTTTAATGCTGCATATCTCAACTTATGTTTAGTGAATATCATTTTCTAATTTGTCCAAATAAATCTCATTCAGGAATTTCTAAATAAAATAAAATCCTAATAACTATAAAGAGCATGATCTTAAGAATATATAGATATAGATATAGATATACACAAAAAGCACAGAAATCTGACCTCTTTTTGGCAGTATTTTCTTCCTAAATCATCAAATTGTACTTATCAAACTAAAATGTGAAGCATCAGCACACACATACGGATTGATTTCATATTAACTAATTAGGATTTCCAGTCTTACATTAGGCATGTCAAAGAACTGCTTTTTTGCAAAATATTTTTTTTAGCAACTGGATAATTAAAAACTTCTCATTCATCATCACCAAGATATTCATTGAATATCTTTTTAAAACGAAAAACATAAATTCAATCATTTTGTCTTTTGGGATTTTCTTCTTGTAATTTCTCATGATTTTGATACAAACCATTATGACACAAATTGCCTTTAGATATACATTTCCTGCAGACATACGTTTTTTAAATGCTTGGAAAAAGGATAAACTGCATCATTCATCTTTTACATTCCAACAGCTTTTTCTCCTGCTCTGGATTAGTCTATAACCTATGCATATATACACGGCCCTACTGTCTAAATAATAGTTTTCTTATCATTTTGAATCATTTGTTTTCATTGCTGTTCTTGTGTGTTTCTAGCTCTTTGTGGTTAATTAGATCAAGCTGGATTTCCACTGAGACACTGACAGTAGTGCCATCAGCTTTTAATCTGTCAAGTTCCCATGAAGCCTCCTTCACCACTTTTGTAACTTAGTAGGCTTTTTGTACTGTCTCTTTATATAAAACATTTTGATCAAAGTCCAATTCACACTCCATGCAAAATGTAACGTGTACAGCTGTTGTATGGAAATACAAAGGACCAGATTCCATGCAGCTAGGTGCACAGACAAACACCCGTTATGTGACTCTTAATCTGACAGTTAAGGAAAATTCCTGCAAGGAAACCAGAATAGAAATCAGTCGTCGTGAACCAGCCAGGCCTGTTAGCGCTGCTGTGAATTTTACTCCCTTTTCAGCAAGCTTGAAAGTTGTCAAATGTTGAAGAAGTTTAGAACAATTGAAAGACAACTTTAGAATCATCATAAAAAAATCTTATTGGGGAGGTTTTGTTGGCCTGATTTTCTCTAACGGTCTTCCTGCCAGTTCCTTTAAAGACTTGACCAATGAATGACCTGTGCCTGAACCACTCAAATGACTCTGGTTTATGGAGAGACCTGGAAACAAAAAAAGCATCTATAAGCGTACAGATGTTTGAGATCTGTTGTGGATACACAGGAAAAAGGCCACTTCAAGCACATCGTTCTAGTTGCATCTACTAGATGGTATGTAGGAGCTTCTGCAAATTTATTTGTCTCCTCTTTCCATCTCTTTAAGCAGCCTCACCATTGCTTCTCATGTACAGTTATCAAGGAAGTGCCCCCACAGTGTTGTGTGCCAGCAGAGCTTTCTGATTCCTAGGGACAACAGAGGCTGCTGAGAGTACTGCTGAGGTGGTAATGGTACCAAATCATTGGCTGTCTAAACGGCCGCTCAGTAGCAAATCAAAAAAGACAGAAGGGACAAAGTTATTGCACTTAAATTGAAACGTCTTTCAAAACGTACTTTTGAATTTTCCTTTTTTTTTTTTTTTTTTTCCAAAGGAAATATTGCATATTCCTCTCAGACTAAATACTTTTCTGTATTTTTAAGGCCTGAAAAGCCCTGAATTATTCTGGGTATTACTCTGGTTTTAAGATGTATATCCTAAGAACATTATTTTTTATGTAAATCCATCCTATCTTCCCATTTCAAAATACCATGAAGGAAAGAGCATTCTAGGAACATGGACTGGTGAGGTGCTGGTCAATTTTGTATAATGAGTAGCTACCCTTAAGAAGTCAATGTGCTTCTACACAGAGAAGCAAAACAAAGAACAAAGCACTCTGCGTGAAGGAAACAAATTTCCTATTCAAGCCAGGCAGAAAAAAAACATTCCTCAGCAAGCCTGATTCAAAGATATTATTTATGAAACAAGGCATGAAACTACTGAGCTAGCAAGCAAGACTAAACAGTAGTTCAGTGTCATAGCAACAGAAACTGGCCTCACGCACACCAAGTTAGAGCTCTTTGAAGGCATATTGAGGTCCTACATGCATATTCAGCCATCAGAAGCATTTGACTGCTGAGAAGGGGCAGCTGGCATCCCCAGCATACGCACACCTCTGGGGGCTAGGATATCAACATGCATAACAGAATTACCGAAGTGCCTGTAGGCGTAAAGTGCCATTCTCAAGCTGGCTCCAATCTCTATACGTTGTGGATATAACTTGGCCTCCCTAGAGGCAAATTAATAGATGGACAGCAAAAGCTTTCTCAGGGCAATCTCATTATGTGTCTTGCTCATGAAGTCCAGAGAGGTCTGCACCTGCAGTGTGAACACTGCAAAAGCCTTCCCATTTTTCTGGTGATAAAACCCTATAATATTACCAAATAGCAATAGAAAAAAAAATCCATTATGCACTGTAGATCATGAGCCTTGACTTATTCATTTGGATTTTTAACACCCCTTCATCTACATCTTCTAATCTTTCTGCTTTGTACATGCTATTCATGTACTTGAGTACAGCATTGAAAGATAATGATGGAACACGCCGCAAGAGTACTGCAGAGTGCTAACCGCAAGCATTGTTTTTTTGGGAAAACAGCAGTGTGTTTAGGTAGACAATGACAACGAATATGCCAGAAAGATATTTATAATGTAATCAAATTTACCACCTTTAAGTACTCTGGCATGAATTCTAGAAGCTAGTGTACTCATTAAGAATCCAACTAGGAGGAACTTGCATTGTATACAATTTAAATTCAGCCTTGAGAGCCTAAAGTAAAATGTGATTGTTGTTTCCTATTGTTGCTTATGGGCAGCAAACTATGTTATATAATCTTCCCATATCATTATGTGTGACTGGTAGGCTGTATAACAGTAAAGCCCTGGCCTAAACCTACAACAAAACTGGGAGGATTTCATTATTACTTACTTCAAATCCAAAGAGCAGAGGCAGTATGAAATAAACCACCAACAAATATCTGCCTGTGCTTAAACACCTCAATTTCTTCTCAGATTCACCAAAACCACAGACTAGTCCAAACAAAGGGAAAAAAACAGCATTAAATCACAAATAATTTGATCAAATACATATTTTCACATAATTGTGACGGGTCAGTTTTTAGTTGTAAAGTTCTAGCATATTAAAACAAAGTGGCACAGGCTTAGGTAACAAAGATACTGAAATCTCCCCATGGCTACTCCTTATTCCTTTACGTTCCTAAAAGCTCTAGGCAACTTTTTCATCAAAAAGTTATGCTACATGTTTCTTCCTTATGTGCATATGTAGAATTGTCTAATTAATCCTTAATTTCACTAAATTCAGTGGCTCCCAAAAGATAGGTGCTGTCAAAATAAACCTTTTCAATGCACTTTCAGCAAAATATAAGACCATACTTTTCTTTGATAAGAAGACAGAAGACAGAAGTAAGAAGACAGAAGACAGACCAGGAATTTTCCATTGTACTGCAAATCAGGAAACACTGGTGGTCAAACACTAGATCTCTCAGGTTGTCCAGAGAGGTTGTGGAGTCCCAATCCTTGGAGATTCCACCAAATCCCAACTGAACTGGGCAGGCCCAGGGCAACTTCCTCTAGTTGATGCTGGATGAAAAGAAGGTTGGATCAGAAAATCTCCAGCACACCTTATCTACTCCAAATATTCTGTGATTACATGAACTTAGATCTAAAATATGTTCGGGATTTGCTTTGTTTTAATAAACTATTATTATTATTAGAGATTTGTGCCAAAAATGTTACTTATTTTACTTGCATAACCCTCACAAGTTACTAGAATAGAGATGCCCTTTATGAGAACAAATCCATTTTTGGTGCTGGAAGAATTTTAATTTTATTCCAACACATTACACTGGACTTTTCCCTGGAATGTTATGTCTAGCACTGAGGAAAATGTTTATCAAAAGCAGGCTTTATAAAAGTCAGATGTTATTATGTCTTTCAGTTTATGCTGTGAAAATTTACAGCATCAGTTTTCAAAACTGCCAAAAACACTGGCACAAAGGCTCCTCAAGGAAGTACCTTGTTCTGAAGAATCTGATATTAATAATACATCTGCAAACCTCATGACTATCTCCTGTTTACTAGTTCTACTGGTCCCCTTGGGAGCCAGCATTCAGTAACACTGGTGCAGCCAGACATCTGATGAACATCTCCTTCTTCCTGCCAAGGCAGCTCTCAGTTCTCTTACATAGACCCTGAGATCACTGGGTATTTGCATCTCCTGTATGCCAACTTCAGGCCACGTATTTTCCTGATACCTTTGGCAGTGGAAAGAAAAAACACCCAGCTCTTCTAGATTTTTTCACACACACACATTTGACGCAGTGGCAACAACTGTTTCTTGCAGAATGGAATGCAGAAGTCGCTGAAATGAGAAGCTGTTGTCAAGAAAGCCAACTGAGAGGGGAGAGCAAGCCAGGTTAATGCTATTCCACCCGAGTCACTTGTGCGAGGCAACACTCATGACCAGTTGTGCTGAGAGGTGCATGTTGCTTGTCTGGGGCTAACCTTGCAATGCCCACAGGTTAGTCAGGAAGCATGGAGAAGGTAACATTCACAGGAAGAAAGCAACATTCATAGGAAGCAACATTTACACAAGAGAATTGGAAAACAAAAACAGGCAAACAAGCAAAACATCCCTTGAAAGATATTCATAACACTGAAGAATAACAAAAAATAAACACAACATTTTGCTCACAACTTATGCTCAGAAATTATCTCTCTTTCTTCAATGCCGAACTTCAGGGTAGTGTTGTCTGCTGCTGCCACATGTCTGACACAAACAAACCTAGTGTAAGAAGAGCTGATTTATTGCCAAAGTACATATCTGCAGAGCGGCAGGAGATAAGTCTGTGTTAACTTACTCTGTTACATAAGTCTCTTCCAAAATACCATTCTGTACAAAACATTATATGAAGCAACTATCTACCTAAATTTCTTTTTTTCTTTTTTTTTTTTTTTTTTTTTGCACTAGAGAGGCTAGATCTGATGACCAAAGTGGTTTTGTTTTCTAAAAAAAATCATTGACTGAAAAAATACAAGTAATAGTATGCAACATGATGATACAAATACAACATGATGATACATTGCTGATGATATGAAACTGGGAGGAGTGGCTGATATCCCAGAGGGCTGCGCTGCCATCCAGAGGGACCTGGACAGACTGGACAACTGTGCGGTGAAAAACCTCATGCAATTCAACAAGGCCAAGTGCAAGGTCCTGCACCTGGGGAGGAATAACCCCAGACACCAGTACAGGCTGGGGACCGACCTTCTGGAGAGCAGCTCTGCAGAGAGGGCCCTGGGTGTCATGGTGGACAACAAGTTGACCATGAGGCAGCAGTGTGCCCTTGTGGCCAAGGCAGCCAATGGGATCCTGGGCTGCATTAAGAAGAGCATCTCCAGCAGGTCGAGGGAGGTGATCCTGCCCCTCTACTCAGCCCTGATAAGGCCGGGTCTGGAGTATTGTGTCCAGTTCTGGGCCCCACAAAACAAGAGGGATGTGGAGCTGCTGGAGAGAGTCCAGCACAGGGCCACAAGGATGATCAGGGGCCTGGAACATCTGCCCTATGAGGAGAGGCTGAGGGAGCTGGGCCTGTTCAGCCTGGAGAAGAGATGGCACAGGCTGCCCAGAGAGGCTGTGGAGTCTCCTTCTCTGGAGATCTTCCAAACCCGCTTGGATGCCACCCTGTGCCACGTGCTCTAGGTGACCCTGCTGGAGCAGGGGGGTTGGACTAGATGATCTCTAGAGCTCCCTTCCAACCTTAAGTATTCTATGATTCTATGACTAACAGCACTTGGATCAAATTTCAGCTAAAACAGTGACAGTTCATACCACTTTGTTTTCAAGCCACCTATTTAATAATGCTAATTAACATTTTTTTCAACTGACCATAAAAATTACAATAATGCTATTACATACTCTATGTAACATTTCTCATTTCTCACAGGGTGACTTTGGGGTCACAAAACCAAAAAATTCTAATTCTGGAAAATAAAATGCCTCTCAGACTGTAATGTTGGTTTAAGAAAGAGGCTGCAGAAGTGCTGTGCCAGTTCATAGGATGCGCAGTGTATTACATGTACCACAGGAAAGCAGTGAACTACACTGACCTTTCCAGTAATCTCTGCGTACATAATCTAGACATTCTATATCATCTTTCTAAGAGTATTTTATTATTAATAATATTATATTTGTATTCTTCTATTCTGGATCCAAAGATGAGTTGGCACGCAGCAGAGAGCTTGGTGAGGCCAAGAGACACAAGTAAATCAGCATTTACTCAAAAGGGCTGGATGGATACAGTTGTGTAAATAAGAATTCCAAGTTCCTGCTGTTCTCACTAGGTTGGGCTGATATGTTCTTAGGGGCAAGCTGAGCTTTTCTTGCTGCTCATAAAAATTTCTTGGCTAGCATAGTTTGGAGAGTGTCTGTATATGGAAAAAAGTGCTAGAGACTATTTGTTCAGGAAGAGTTAAAAAGTAGTACAGTGTACAGTTTGTTTGGATTTTCCCCACATGAAAACAACACTGGATACTCCACTGATGGCTCATTAATATATCACTTATTTTCTACCTTTGGGGAGCAGAAAAATATCACTTGACTTCAAAAATTATGACTGCAACTTTCCTATTCTGTTAGTCCATGATAAAACCAGAGCTCATGTTCTTTCCCTGTAATGTAGTTGAAGTAATTTACACATGAAAGAACTGTAAACTGTCCTATATTGGTTATGCAATGTATGCAATGAAAACAGATGATACACTGAATTATTTTTCAAAAACGTGAATTTTAAAAATAATTGTGCCTTGTCTGTATCTTCAGACTTCTGAATTCCATGTCAGTTTAGTCTACCTTTAAAGACAGAAGAAAGCAGATCATAGGTATGGATATAATATCCATCTATTAATTACAAAATTGAATCACTTCTGCTCTTTAATGTCTTAATTTAATTCACCATTTCTTAAAACAGAGACAGAAAGAACTTTGCCTCATTATCTTTATGAATAACACCAGCGGACACCCATCTAATATTCACCATTCAGATGTCCAAGGATGTCATAAATCATATCTGCCACTGGGCTGCTGTTGTTTCTGTGTTTCTGCAGTGACACTCTGCTCCTCCGTAACCTACTGCCATGCTGCATTCTGAAAGAACTCCTCATTTAATTCAAACAGGGAAGTTCAATGTAATTGAAAGGCAAAGCTGAGAGCCCTCAACCCCAAAATGAATAAAAATAGGCTTCTGATTAAAATAGTCCCTTAGAGTATTTCATGTCCTATTTCACACAGATCAGTTTGATGCAACAGCTAACAATATGACTTTGCAGACGGTTGCATTGGCACAGTGGAGGGGACATTGCATTACCACAGAAGGCCGGGACACATGGCATGGGAAAGGAGGGCAGGGATTTTCGAAGTGGGTTGGTCACTGCAGCTTTTCCTACAATGACACCATGAGCAGTGCTCATCTTCTCAAGTAGTTTGAGCATTTATAAATCTGGTTGTTCTCAGTGTCCCAGTCTAGTCTCAACCCTGAGGGCTTGGCATACACACAAGGCATGTCTATTCTCAGACTATAGGAAGCCATGCCACATTGTCCACATTTTATGTGCTGAATAAGAACTATTCAAGATAGGTCACATTTATGCCACACTAAAATCTTATTCAAAATTAAATATTTCCAGGTTTCTGTCACTCTCCCCTATCAATAAATAAGGATTATACACAGGCTATGTCTATACTACAAAGTAATATTGTCCAGGGAACACTTTCTAGTTCTCAGGCAGATGACGCAGTGCAGCTTGCAATCTCATAGCTAAACTCGACTGCTACAAAAACAGGGTGGATGCATCCAAACTGCACAGAGGGAAAGATCTCTGGCCAATGCTAATTCCCCGTGCCTGGGAATGTTTGCTTTCATGCTAAACCTAGACTAGGGCACACACTAACAGTTTAACAGCTATGACTGCTTTAGGCCCTATTTACTTGACAAGTATAGATGTAGCCGTCTGATTTCATCTCCCAATGAAGTCCTCTCAATGCCAGTGAACTGCAATAAACACCCTTATTGCTCATTCTCTCTTCAGTTCTAGATCATCACAGGTTCCTAGGATAGCAGCAAAGCTCACACAAATCTTTATTTCATTGCTCTGCCCTCCTTTTCCCTCCGGAACATCCCCAGTAGAGCATGAAAATAGGTTTCAGAAACCTACTGCTGGGTTTTCTTTCTGCTCTGGGAGCTACAGAGGAAATGGAAACTCTAGGACCCCTTGCAGTGTTGCTGACAGCAACTATGTGGAAGGTGGATGGTGCTTACTGAGCAGGAGGAGTTTCAATTTTAATCTTTTAATCACATTTTTCACAAAAAATTAACCCCTATAAATTTCTGTTTCCTCTTTCTGAGCATGAAGATGTTAGACCTTCTTTGAAAACTGACTTCAATAGTTTCTATAATATATGCAAACAATATATCTCTATGTCCTGTTCTTCAGAAATGGATGAATTGATTTGGTCGAAGCAAGCAAGCAAGAAATCAACCTGATGTAGTAATTTAGCAAGTAAGCTTTTAGCCTGTATGGTTATACTTTGTCAAAATTACAAGTCCCTGAAAACAAGGTCTTATAATAGGAAGTGTCAGTCAACCTTAATAATAGATAGTCTTAATAACTCTGCCTATAATGTAAAAGATTGTAAAAGAAAGAAAAGAGAAAAAGAAAAATAAGATTTCAAAAATAACGTCAACTTGCAGATCTGAAAAACATTTTGAAATTCAGAGAGAATCTGTTTAGCCTCTGGGCAAAAACTAATACTAGAAAAAAATAGGCTTTCATTTTTGTAACACTATGAACTAAATTTTTAGCAAGAGCTTAGACTAACATAAATAAATGGCTGTTCAGGGAATGGGAAATGTGTGAATGAGTTTCTCATTTTTCAAAGGTGAGATCTCAAAAACACTACAAGTCACTGATGACTTCAAAATATCTTTGACAGCTATATTAATATTTTGTATTTTCATAGTATTTTTCATATGCTACTTCATATGAATAATAATCCAGAAATATTCAGAATGTATGAAGTGTGCTAAACTGTGGAAACTGAAATACATTTTTTGTTTTAGATAGGTAGAGATTTCAGCTGGGGGAATAGAGTATCAGACAATTAGAGATTATATATTATTACCCTCCAAGCTGTACATTCAGAGGATCAATAGTCTTCGGTCCCTGAAATTCTCAATACATAATAGACTTTTTTTTTTTTTTTTTGAGAACAGATAACCTGCAAGTATGTTTGGAGGCTGGACTTCATCATTTATTTTTAGTTGAAAAAGTTCTCAAAAAAATTCTCAGTTTTCAACAACAACATGGTTTATGAGAATGAATTAAAAACACAAGACTCAACATATATAACTTAGCTAAGAGACTTCTTCAGTTATTTATAAGTACAATGAATGAAGAGGAACTTCATTGCACTGTATATAGTATGGGAAGGCACAACATTAATCAGAGATCTGAAAACAGGGAAAAATATACTCAAACTCAGAAGATAGGTTAATAGTGACAGTACTAGATTATGGACCAGAAATAGAAGGCAATCCTCTCATTCGTTCCTCTATTCATAAACTGAACAATATACTACAAATCTTCCTGCAGAAGAAAGTTTCACACATCGTAATCCTGTCTGGATTTTATTAGGGCTCAGTACAGTGCAAAAACCTGTGTAGGCTAAATGTACCTAATTGTGTACTTCACTTCATTGACTCCCCCAAAATTACGAGCTCCACTGCAACAAGAGATTTAGATCAGCTATTTCACTGATAATGATACTTGGGCTAGGAGAAGATTTCCAATGCAGTAGCCAGCAGCATCTTCATCAAAAGAAGCTCGCTTTTGATTGTTTTTTCTTCCTCAAAGTGGATCAGAAAAACAAAAAATATATCTGACAAGAAAAGTTTACGTGTGGTTGATTCTGCCTTGATACAGAGAACAATGTGACCTTCAAGATTCTTTTGAGACATAACTTATATTTATGTACCTGTATAATTCATAACAACAGCATTAAAAAACATACATGTTACAAATATACACCTTTTATTCTGGTGGTCTATGACTAATTCTTTTGGACAGCTGGCCAGTGAGTGACAGGAGAAGAGCACAGTAAATGATGACAGACAAGCTGGAATTTCTGCCCGATTGTTCCGGGAAATTAGAGCACTGAATCATATCATATAATAAGAAAAGAAGAGATAATGATGAATAATGTTACTGTAGTGAGAAATAGAGTCTGCAGGAAAGGAAAGTAGCTAGTGAAATAATAGATATAAAAGGAAGAGCAATATTGTTAGTGAAAATAAGCAAGTGAAAAAAAATCTAAATAACAGATGACAGACTTGGTTAACAAATCTAAAATATTTAGAATCAGGTGCTATATTTTGTTTCTTTGAGTTTGCTCTCCATATGGTTCAGTAAGTATGTTGCTCTGGGCACCCAAGAGTCAAATGCAAACATCTGGCCATCTGGATCTAAAAGGTGCAAAATATAATCTGTAGAGAATCCATCTGCAAATTTGACATACCAATTAACTTCAAGGAATATTAAGAAGTGGGCTAAAAACATTGAAGTGATCAAAACGTTGGGTTTAGATTCATGGAGATAGGGTAGACAAAACTGAACATGAAAAGAGTGATGGTAAAGAGGACAGGAGATAGTAATAGATGGGAGGAAAAATGAGGAAAAGGAATGAAAAGAGATGGATGTAAAATTAGATAATTTCATTTTGAAAGAAACAAACAAACAAAAATGTGTTCTGGGATTTGTAATGCCCTAAACTGCTAGGTATGAAATGTCATCCAATTAATCCTGTGAAACTGAGAAACCGCACAGTCAATTTGCTGGTGTAAACACCAGTACAGTTTTTGTTAGCAGAAATCATGAGTGACTGCTCAAGGACAGCAAATATAGCCCACAGCCTATCTCCTTTCCAGCTTCTGGATTTACAAGATTGTAAATATGAAAGGCAAGAAGAGAAATGAAAGAAGGCACTTTTCAATATGCAACATGCCCCTCCATTCCCAACCCACATGAAAGTAGGTGAATTTTGAGAGTGATTAGATAAAAAAAAAAAAGAAATCAAAACATAGTGGAGTAAGCATAACAGAAGGGCTGGCTTGTAATGGCATTTCCGCAGTCATTTATCACTCAAAATATATTCATACACCTTTGCTGCACCATTACACATCAGTTTAGTTGCTGCAATGGGTTTATAATCATAGAGGGGAAAAAAAAAGAGGAAAATTTGAACAAAAGTGACAATCTGAAAAAAGCCTCATTTATTCCCATTCAGTATACAGAAGAGGAAAATTAAAAGAAAAAGAGAGTGAGAGAGAATGAGGGAGAGAGAAGGAACAAGAAATTAGGAAAGTTCTGATCTTATAATCCTTTGTATCTCAGGTAATCCATAACTTTGATTAACTTCCAAAACACCAGGATTACAAAGCAGGAGGCACAAGGAATTTCTTAATTCTGATTAATCAACCAATCAATCCTTACAGAGCTCTTAACCTGTCTCTTAACCTGAGCTGCACACAGAAGTCACATAAATGAAAAAAAAAAGAGAGGGAGAGAGAGAGAAGTTTTCCAGGTTATCTGGCTCATCTTCCTTTTCCTCTGCCTGTTTATCCACAGACTTCTCTGCAGAAGCACCAGCTCGTGTTATGAGTACGCATGCTTTTTGGCTGAAAGCTGTGATTATTTATTAGCACTGTGACAACAGGACTATAGACAAATGTCATGTTTGAATAATAAAATCTTTTGCAGTTAGGTAGCCCACTGACTCTCAAAAGTTTATATATACACAGCTGAAATCAGTGATTAATCTTCAGAACACTGTGGATAGGCCTGGGTATTTCTGAGAGGTTACAGTTTTGCACCACAATGTGAGCAAAGAAGTAATTGTGCATATTGTACGAGCTGTCCTTCTTTGGGGATAAAGAAAACCAAACAAAACATAGGCAATATTGCTTCTATTAAACCAGAGTCCCTTCCCTATTTTCATGCTAAAATTACATACCATAATTCAAAGTTTATATTCAATGTTGATAATGGATTATGAGACAGCTGTTCTAGGAGATAAATGGTTTTATATTTCTCACTTCATCTCCATTCAGCAGCGGAAGGGCCAAATTCTAAGCCAAAGGTTTCAGCTAAGTGAAATATTCTTCTGATCTTTTCAGTACTGTACTACATTACCATCATTAATGGGAAACTGGAAGTATCTGTGATAACTGATACATTGATAATTTAAGAGAACATACTTGATTTCAAGTAACTTCAGTAAAGCATTTCCATTTCGAAATAACATACAGCACTACATTTCAGAGTCCAGTCTTGGGAAGTTGCAAGCAGGTGAGAAGTGAAATTATAGACAACAATTATTGAAATTATTGACAACATCATAGGATTAGCTTGATTTTCTCAGACAGAAACTCCTGGGCTTTCCAGCACTGACAAATCTCAGAAGTTCACTCTGGCTTTCTGGCTGCCGTGGAGGCTGCCCATCTGCACGGTCAGAGGCAGAGCAAGTATGCAGAGGGAGGAGGACGATCCCTGTGGTTTTCCTGCTTCTGGGAATGCAGATTGCCCCTGGGATATTTATGGAAGCAGGTTTTAATATGTCTCCAACAGGAAAACAATTCTGATGAAACAAGCCTGTCTGTGCAGGAAGAAGAAAAGTACCTGCGGATTAATGAGAGACTTTCAAACTGTAGAATTCCAAGCCCAAATTCCTGATGTCTGGTACACCAGGCTCCTCTGCCCAAGTCCGAAGGTGAGTGTGGAGCTGAGTTCATTCCCTGGCCCCTCACTGCTAAACCTATGCACTTCCCTCCTGTGCTCACAGTCTCAGTCCTGGAAAAGCGGGCGATAGTATTTACTACTTACTGGATTTTTTTGAAAATCTTCTCTCAAAGATATTCACTTTTTTCTTTTTTTTTTAAGATGGAAAAAAAGGACTGTACAGATTATTAATAAAGATTGACCTAATCGGGAATTAAGGGAATCTTGCCAGAGTCACCTTTTTAAAGTGAGTTTTCAGGTATGAAGACAGTCCCATCAAATTTACCATCCACACGCAAAACAAGAAAAAATAAATCCATATCTCTACTCTTTTTTTTTTTTACTCAAGCCTTTGTCCACAAAAATCAAGGCTTTTTTCACTAATGAGTTCAGCTGTACACTTCTGTTAACCCAGAAATTGTGATTTCAGACTGAGTAAAATACAGCAGCACTGCCTCAGACTTCACTGGACATTTGACCTGACTTTCCTGTGAACAAAATCTTTTGTCAAACTTCTCAACGTCATTGAGGAATTATTATGTAGGAGAGAGAGAAGTAGTCTGTGCTTTATTAAAGACTGTAAAAACATTTAGGCAAAAAAAAAAAAAATCTGAAATCTCATGTTTGCTTACTCATTGAAGACAATATGCAGTTGTGTGCTATCCTTAACCAAAAGTGACATCTATGATTTATATTGCAGTAGCACTTGCATGGGGCTATATTTCATAAATGCATTAGATAGACACTGAACATAATGTTAGAGACCAACTTTTTGAAACTTTAATGAAACTTTACCTTTTTAAAAATTTTACATAGTGTTACTTAAGCTAAGAGCTGCTAATAAAGTAAATGGGAAAAGCTGACTTGGATAAATTATTATGCTGCTCAATATACAGTATCTAAGGAGAGGTATTAAGAAAAGCTACTTTTTTTTTTAGTGTCAGCTGAATCAACCTGGTGTAAACTGCATATCAGACCTCAGAATAAAGTAACTAATTTACACTGAGTTCAGTTTCCTGTGGGAGCAAATTACAGATATGGGATCCAATTAAATAAGAACAAATAATGGCTTCTCCTGGGCAGTAACCTCTTTCTATAGAGCTTCCCACAGAAGCTGCAAGGACAGGCATGAGTGTCATGTAGTGCTGCACGCATTTCACACAACCCAGGACCTTTCCACAAGCACCATTACTTTAATCATTTCCACTGGTTAAAGTAACTAAGTGTTGTGCCTGCTTTCACCATGGCTAGATTTTGTTCTTATGTTTTTGAATATAGAAAAAAAAAAGGAATGAAAGAAAGTGGTTTAAACTCTGTCATCATCTGCTAGAAGACAGAGAGCAAATAAAGTTACCAAGCAGAAATAACGTAAGTGCTATTTTGTAATAGCTCCTTTGACTTCAGTGTGTAATAACCCCTCAGAAATAGCATCAGCCACAATGAAGTTCATTCCTACTCTTTATGCTGCACTCATACACTGTAGAAAGCAAATGACAGTAAAGAATCACAGATTATCTCTGTTTTTTTTTTTTTTTTCCCCTACATGGAGCTACATCTGCACTATTATCCCTACTCACTGCCTGCTTTGCTGTCACTGTGCAAGGTATCTGGAATCAAGCAGTGAAACTGCTCGAGATCACAGCTCTAGCTAAACATTTTGGTACCCCAATATCCATTTCACACTCTTCAACAACCACCAACTTGCTCATGCCATTACTATGAATTAATAATTTCCTTTCCTAGACCAGATGGCACAAGGACAAATTTGTCTAGCCAATTTTCCCACAACTGATGAACTCCTCTCACCAACACTAGTGATGGCCCAGTCCTTTGAATACTCCACCAGTGAGCAAAGAAGAAGCAGAAATTTGAGTGCCTTTCTGAACTACTGCTTCTCACTTTTCAAATTTGTCTTGCACTGTAATGTCTTGATAGCCCAAACAGCAATTTTACACCAATTCCTGAAATATATTTTATTTCAGTTTAATGCTTTATTTTCAGTTTAAATTATTGAAACATTGAGTAGGTGGTGTATCTTTTAAAATGCACACAACCAAAGAATAAACAATTCACTAAATACTTACCACTAAAAACAGTCTGTGTTGAATATCACAGGTTCCTCTAATCAGCCTCTTACTTATGGTCAAGATGGAAAAATGCACTTTATCAGGGCTTACTGTACCAAGAATGTGCTTCTATGTGTTCTTTAGGAAGGACAGGCTGGGAAGGCGAGGTGGTGGAGTTGCTCTTTTTGTGAGAGAGCAACTGAAATGCATGGAGCTCAACCTGGGAGTGGATGATGAGCAAGTTGAGAGCTTGTGGGTAAGGGTTTAAGGGCAGGGTTATGTGGGAGACACTGTGGTGGGTGTCTGCTACAGGCCACCTGACCAGGATGAGGAGGTTGATGAGGCCTTCTATAGTCAGCTGGATGTTGCCTCTCGGTCACAGGCCCTGGTTCTCATGGGGGACTTCAACTACCCCGACATCAACTGGAAGGACAACACAGCCAGGCACAAACAGTCCTGGAGGTTCCTGCAGAGCACTGATGATAACTTTTTGACACAGGTTGTGGAGGAGCCAACGAGGAGAGGTGGGCTACTGGACCTCGTGCTAACAAGGGACTTGAGGGATATAGAGACGGACTTGTAGGAGGTGTGAAGGTGGGG
>NW_010581651.1:0-13419 GCF_000705375.1 Tinamus guttatus
ATAATAGTTCTACATGGGTGTGCCTGGTCTTTGTCTTTGGGATTCATTGTAGATATCACAGTGTGATTCTCTTAAATGAGAAACACATTCTAGTTAATGCTTCATTTTGCCTAATGCTTTTGTCAAAATTGCATGCCTCTGTTCTCACTCAACATTATGGACAATCTTAACTTTTAACTCTGTTGGTTCAAACTCCACTTCATGGCTTTAATTTGCTTGTTGTGAGTGGGAAAGGTGAATATTTATCTGATAATATAAATATTATCACAGAAGTCCTTTGCATGCATATTGAACTTATTAAAAATCAGGAGCTGGAGTCAAATCCATGGCAGATACTTTTAAAGCATCTTTGATGGGTCATCTGTCTTTAGGATTCATCCTCGCATGATAGTTACAGCTGAAATATTCTTCTGTGTGAGCAGATACCAATTTTAAAAATGCTCAAAACTGAAATAAAACATACATGAAGCCTGACAGTTTTTAGCACATGTGGGACTACATTTCTCACACTGAGCTCCAAAAATACACCTTTGAAGTTGCACATAAATCTAATTTCACTTTTTCAAAACTAGGACTTTGCATGGGTAGCACAGAGGACAACAGCATATTTAGAACATGCAATTTAGCACAGAGCCTTTCCACATGCAGATTAGGAAAACAGCCTTGAGCACACCAAAAAAATCAAATGGAAAACAAAGCCATGAACTGCACGCATGACAGTCACAACCGGCATAGATCATCATCCTGTTTCTCATTTGGACATTATTCGGGAGGAAAGAAAAAAAATAAAATAAAATCACTGTTCAGATCAACATTACATTGCCAAAGCAGCATCTCTCTCATGAACGTTAAGATATAATTGCCCTGTAAGGAATGATTCCTATTAAACATTTAATACATCTCCCTCTAATTGAAATTGAAGCTTTTGGCTGTGGTTGGGTGTCACCAAAGATGTGATTAAACATAAAATATGTATAACGCTTAACTCCTTTAGGGATGTTGAGATAGCTTCAACTAAGTAATAAACATAAATAATTTCTCGTGTGCTACAAAGTTTCTTTCAAGTTGCTCAATATTAGGCTGGTGCAGGAAGATCTCCTTCCTTGGAGAAAAGGACATCTCTCAACTACTCCCTTTACACACCAGAGAAGGAATTGGAGAACCCTTCAACTCCACCTTCAAACAAAGTGTGGCCAATTTTGCTCCTTGAAAGACCTTTTGAAAGACTTTTGTGCAGCCCTGAAAGCTCCCACCTGCCTCACCTGCTCCTTAAGTCACCTTGGCTAGTACTTTTGGGCAGGAAAAGTGTTCCCTTTCCTTCACTAGAAACACAAAATGGGTGTTTTTCTAACCTCCTTGGAGGCATTGTCAGCGTAGCAGAAGATGCATTGCAGAGTATGGGCTACTGGGGAGATCTGACCAGGTCCAGCATGAAGGTGGGCAGAGAAGGGGCTGTGAGCCAGGCCTGGAGGGAAGCAAGTTTCTCTCTCCTTATGGGAGAGGCATAACTCCCTTTGGTGTAAAACATCTATGAGGTGAAAAGAAGGGGACAAAACTGATGAGTTTTCTATGATCATTGATCTATGGATCAAATTGAATGCATCTGTCTCTTGCATTGATCAAAGGTGTCCAAGGGGAGAGGAGTAGTGAGCCCCCGTGAAGCTAAATCATGTGGCACAGTGCCTGCGTGCTGTTGTGTTGCTTTCTCCCTGCTGTTAAAATCACTACCTGCTGCAAAGAGGGGTAGATATGTAAGGAGAAATTCCTGTTTTCTCACCAGCGTTTAATCAAGAGAGAAACAAGAGATGCACATTACACTCCTAAAGTCCAATCGGGTCTGGCTCAGAACTCACTCTGAGTAAAATACTCTCATGGTGCGACATCCCTCATGGCGCGACATCCCTCATGGCACTGCGAGGGGATGGAGACCAGCTCGCAGAGGATGCGAAAGGCCAGCACAGTACAGCCCCTGCGCTCCAGAACCTCCTACCTTCTCCCAGGCTCCTGGTGCACACTCGCCAACGACAGTTGGTGTGGGCAGGATGAGAGTCCTGGTGCCTGTGTTGTCCTGTGAGCTCAACCATGACAGGCCTCTGTTTGTGGACAGACCTCTGTTCGAGCCTTTTGCATTTCTGCACCAGGTCCCATGAGTAAAGCAATAGATGGGAACTCACCTGTGAAACCAGCCAGACCTTTAGAGGAAACTTCTACTGCTCGCTGCTCAGGTGGAGCAGCCTGAGACTCTTCCCAAACCTGGGAACAGTCTTGGTCTGCAGGCAGAGTCCCCAGGCCACCGCCAGGCAGCCTGTGCTGGAGATGCTCAGAAGTTGGAGCTCACTCAGGCCACCACTGGCTGAGCTCTCAGTTCTCAGAGCAGGTTAGATCCTTGGCTTCAGGAGATGCTTATTCTAGTGATTTTGCTTCTGAGTTTAGAGCCCCTAAAAGGTGCCTTGACCAGGGACCAAGAGCTTCATGATACCCACACAATAAATAGAAGCAGGACAAAAGTCCCCAAGCCCAGATGCTCCTTGTACACCTTATCCACACCTTATTCTCTGTTTTTTAAGGAACAATTTTCTACCACAAAACACAACCTAAAAGCAACAGTCAGAGGAGCAAGGCACCTCCTCAGGTCAGATACACAAGGGGGCCCATGGTAATGGCATGTTAAAAATGTTAAAGCAAAGCCTTCTCCTGCCAGGTCCCTCTAGGGAAGGCCCTTGGTAGGAAATCTGTAGGAATTACACTATACATATTTTCCCTCTAATTAGCATCCTGTGATATTTATTTGTGAGTCAAGCAGCAATTTAGGATGCAAAGACATCATTACAGAGCTGGTAAAAAGATTAGCTAGGGAAGATGTAAAGAGCACATCTGTCTGCAAAAGAGAGTGTCTTGAGAGTTAGACACGAGTCCTACTCAAATGAGTTAACTGCATGACATAACCAGTGTTTATTAATTTATCCTAAAAAAAGGGACACAAAACCTCTAATGAACCACGAGAACTAGACTGTCTGCACTGAGAAAGACAGCAGGCGATGCACTGCATGGACAGCGCTGCGCGCGCCGTGCCCGGCCCCCTGGGACGTTAATGCTCACGCTGCTGCGGCGCTCTCCGTCCTGCGGTGAAAATGAACCTACACACTTTAGCACTCGGGAACGCATCTTCCGTGGCGCTCGCCCTGCCTTGCCCAGCAGCCTTCCCTAAACTGCTGATCAGTGCATCTGACCTGCCTTCAGATCATTAGTATAGCCTGAAAGAAAACAAATGACAAAAAAGTTGTTTGTTCTGGGGGAAAATTCCACCCATTGAAAAAAAAAAAGATAGGTCCAGACAGGTGCTTTCAGAAGTGACTGAGAAATAAACCCAGCTATAAGAATAGACTGTGAAATAGTTTATCACCTTTCACTGGATAAAACCTTTACTCAGAGAATGGCTGAATGTGCTCTAGTGGCTGCCTTAAAACGAGTTTCTGAAAACAGCTATATATACTTTTTTGGACAGGAAAAAAAGTGACACATCTCATGAAATGCTAAAAGCTTGAAAAACAGTAATGATATGAAAACAGCCCTTTCTTACAGTGCTGCATGCAACTCAACAGACATGTTTTAAATATCTTTTAGTTGCATTAGGGTTTTTATAGCCCATGGGTCTGAGTGGATGCTTCATTCAGCTCTGACACATCTCTCTGTAGTTTTGGTAGGTAAACTTAATGGCAGTGAAGGGCCAAGCTCCGTCTTTGTAATAATCTTCCAACCACCATCTTTCATTTGAAAGGGAGAAGCTGCCTGACATTTCTACCCTTCTCCTCAAAGGCCGAGACAAGTCATCTGTAATACTTTGCTTTCTTTCCCTGTTGCTGGCCTGGCTCAAAGCTAAGGTTTTCTAATTGCTTTCCTGCAACTATGTTGAAAGTGCTTGAACAAAGCAGGAGATAAAAAGCAGTTTGGAATAATGACGCAGCTAAATTCAAGTCTGAGCATCTTTTACACCAGCTCTAAGGTAACTGTGAGAATGTGGGCTGGATTTTCAAGTGTGCTGAGGACGTTGCAAAGCTGGGAGCTTTAGACAAAACAAAACACACACACCACAACCCTTCACAACCTTTAGACTTACGCACTACACCCATTTTGTGTGTGAGCTCTTGAGCAAACCACCCAGGGACCTCCTTACCTCTCTCTTTGCCGGAACACAACTTGAAAACTCCATTGGCCTAATGCCAGTCTGCAACATTCCCTCCAGACAACCATGCCTTTGCAGTATAGATTATTTCCAAAGATGCCCAACAAATTCAGCAGCTCAATTCTCGTGAATAGTCATTAGAAACAGCCCTTAAACAAATTACCTCAATGGGTTTTGCAATACCTGTACACAAGCATAAATCACAGCAAACGCAAAATGAATAATTAGGATGAATCCAGCAAGACCAACTCATCTGGAAAACCAGGCAGTCCTTGCATGGAGGAGAGAGACTGTCCCACAGCTCCTGGCTCCATGAAGAGCATCCACCCCTGAGGCTCCCGGCACAGCCTTCCTCCGAGGAAGGCCCAGCCTGGCCCCCGGGAGCCCGGCCCCTCCGCGGCACCACCAGCTCCACGGACACACCAGGGCAGGCCGGGCACCGCCAAAGCGCCAGCACGGACACAGACCCACATGCAGGGCTCCAGAGAGAGGGTTTTGCAGACGCTCTGGTACACATACACAAATATTTTAATATAATGGTAACTGAAATGTTATCCATATTCTTAGTACTGTCATAATTAACTAAAAAGATATTTTTTAAATTTTGTAAAAATGACATATTTTACACATCTTCTATTTACAATTGCAACATACTTAAATGTTATAAAACATCCACTCTGACCTTTAAAATATATGTATACTAGGACTTAGTATTAGATATATTATAATTTAGAGCAAACATAGGGTTTGCTGAGTATCTATCTGTTCAATGGATATTTTTTGATCAGCCTGGCTTAATAAAGACTGCTCAAAACCAAAAATCAACAACTGAGAAGAAATGTGCAAATACTGGGGCAGCAAAAAAAAAAAAAAAAAAAAAGCTTGCGGTTTTAAAAAATACCACTGTGAAGACTTCCAATAAATTAAAATTATAGCCCACGAATGCTTTTCTTGTCATTGTCCGTGGTCAAATCCATTTTCAGTATGAGCGACGTGGAGGGGGAGCCGGGGCGCTCCGGGCAGTGCCCGCCTCAGGCCTCGGCGTTGGCGGGGGGCTGGCGGCCGCGGGCGCCGCCGCGCTGCCTCTATGGATGACCCGCGAGTACGTGCGCTCCATTCCTTGCTGCTTTGCCGAGTCCTCCTTGTACGCAATCTTGTCACAAAGAGAGAGAAAGATAAAAGATGCAGTAGTGAGAGCAATCCCAATATTCAGGCTTTGCAGATGCTGCTTCTCTAATCTAACCCGCTCACAGCTCCCATGCAGACGCAACCGAGCAGTCACCAATATTTTATAAGATTGGTATCTACTGCTTGTGGTACTGGCAGGTTCCAGCTCTATCTAGACAGCCATTCTGGGCCCACAGGAATCCCACTGAGCTTAAAACATAGCGGAACTGCAAAATATGCCCGATAGCCAAATTTGAGCCAGTTTACTGGAATATCAAGCAGGCCAAGCTGTGGACAGAACTGCACACTCAAAGCAAAGCCTGTTTGGCCCTGCCATTTTTTCAGTGTTCCTCAAGGAAGGTTTTACTCTAAGTAAGTTCCACTTAGCCGTACTTACAGCTATTTTTCCCTACTTCAGGAATGGCAGACAAACAACCTGCCACCACCAACCTTCCCTGCAGCAACAGGGAGCTCAGCAACACCAGCTCCCACTGCCCCTGTGCCGCAGGGAGGACCAGGGGCCACCAGCAACATCCCATGTCATGTGCGGGGGAACTGAGGCACAGACGTGCTGGGCTGGGGTGTCTCGGACCCCTGGGCAGCTCTCTGCATTCCCTCCCCTTGCAATGAGGTTTTGCTGCCTGACAGTCCTGCCAGCACCTGACTGAGCACCTGAAAGTCTAAGCACAGAGCTGCTCGCGCGCTACCAGAGACGTTCTGGTTATGATTCATGCATCAGCTGCCACTGCATCCCACAAAACGGGGATCTTCTGATAGGCGAGTGACTGAAGGAGCATTTCCATTTTCCCCAGCACTCATGCAGTAAACATCTCCTGGGTGGGAGGGTTAGAGATGTTCAGAGTGATTCTGGGCACATCTCCATTTCCTTAAAACAAATAGAAATCTACCCTGCCACCTTCAGCCCTCTAAGAATGAAGATGAACAAAATGCAAGGTTTTGAAGTACCAACTCCAGTGCTTTTACCAAACCACTGCATAAATAAACCAAACCCAATATTCATATTGCCTTTTTATTTATTTATTTATTGTAGGGATACCTCAATTCTCAGATCCCTTTTAGGCAGAAGAACTTGGCTCCTAATGAGCAAAAATTAGGCAAACGAAATCTTGCATGGAGAAGACTGTTTGAAATACAGTTAGTTTTGCAATCAAGCATGTTTGGACATACGTACAATGCACATGCATGTATGAACTTACAAGAACTTTGTACGTACTGTAAAAGCACCTAAATTTTGCCTACCTCTACTCCCCTGCCTTATTTTTTTTGACGGAGAGAGAAGTTAAACATTGTCCCTAAAAACCCATTTTCCTTTTTACCACATATACTTTACTTTCCTCATCCCACCCAGCCTGAAACGCACTCTTAGCTCCTGGTGTCTCAGGCATGAAGCCAGTTCCAGCAAAATCAGCAAAAGCTGCATGGCAGCCTCAGAGCACAGTTGAGCACAAGGGGACTCTGCAGCCAAATTAATCCACCTATAACTCACATCCAAAGCACTTCCCAAGGGCACAAGAAGAGTAAAGCTTGGGACAGCTGCTGCAGGGCTGCACCCAACCCTTCTGGGCTGCAAAATTCTGGGCTTAAGCAAAAGCCCCAGGTTGGCTCCCAGCATGTCACTGACAGCATGGCTAAACCTGTGTTTTAGTTGCACCAATGTGCAGGGTGCTGGGCAGGATTGGCTTCAGCAATTAAACATCCACAGCACCTTCTGCTCCCTGGATGCTGATTCCCATCCTGTCACCTGCGCTGCTGCCTCCAGGGCTTCTCCCTGAGGTCGTGACCAATGTCCCAAAAGCTGGAAGAACACGTCTCAAATGGGACCACGGAGCGGAGCTCACATACACCCTGGCTTGTTGATTTGACCTCCCTGAGCAAGGGAGTCATCAGACATGGAACTAAATGAACCACGTAGGAAACTCATCGAGAAAGCACATGACATTAAATGAAAAAGTAGATGTAAGAAAAATGAACATACCACATTTGGCTATAGTATTGAGGGAAATGTTAGACAGGGAAGAAGAGAAGCTGTATAAGCAAGGACCATGACAGAGCTGTCAGAAAAGAAAAATACAACAAAACAGAGAAGAGAAAAAAACATGTGGTGATGAAAGAGTCACTACCGGCGGGTGAGCAGACACAACGCTCTTGAGCACAGGAGTGGGAAGCATGGCAAATCTCACTGTCATGGTGAGGAGCAGCAAGGGCAGGGCCACGAGCTTTCCAGCTGCAAGATAAATACTCCAGCTGCCATCGGAGTATGTCACTAGTCTGGGGCAGCCCGAGAGGGCTTCCCAGCGGGAAGGAAGGGGGAGCCTAGTTTTCATTAGGGACTTCCAGAGTATCCTGGTTTTGGTTAATAAGATGATAATTTTGACTTTACTGGATGAACTCTGATATTACTGGGGATAACATTAATATTACATACCAATATATTAATATAGTTATGTACAAATAATTTTGCATTATTCTGTCTTCAATTAAATGTAAAAATCTCAGAGCTCATTGATAAAAAATGAATAGAGGTATGAGTACTTAATAGCAATTGCTGAATGTATTTTATGGACAACGAAACTCATGGGCTGCTCATAACTAGTTTATGCATTTTTCATTTTTTGTGGGGAAGAGTAGTTCACATAAGTCATACTGTACTGTCTCTGCACATTGACAGGATTACAAAAAAGACTTCTACAGGAGAAGCAGGAGCAATAACTGATACTCACAATTATACCTTTACACCCTAGGAAAATTTAGTTTGATACCACAGTCATAACAACAAAACAAACAAGAGAAATTATTATTCTCCTCATACATGAAGATGAGCAACATTTTGGAATGCATATTATATAATACAGGCATGCACACTAATGCTTCTGAAATTGCTAGCACTTGAAATGGAATTTCAACATGACATGTATTTTGACACAGCATTTTAAAAAAATCATTCTTACTCTAAAAGCTGAATACAAATAGAAACTATACAGATATCCCCTGAAGCTATAAGTTTAGCTCTAAAAGCAATTTTATATTTTAATTAAATACTTGCCTCACAGCTTTAGGATATAGCAGTCTAATCATGAAATACTGGCTTAATTGATTACCTTCTTATGCCTCTAGACTTCGGTCCTCATTTAGTCTTACACACATTCAACTTTTCAATATGCAGCAAGACAAGCAGAAATAACAAGTCTTTGTTCATCAGATTCATTATACGAAATACAGGAGGATTAAAAAAAAGCAGAAGTAAGTTTGCTCAATGACTGTTGCACAACCAGTTTTTACCGCCACCATTTTGCTCTACAGCTTGATTTGTGAATAAAAGAAACACTCAGCCACCCTCATTCAAGCCCAGCCAGCAATAAAAGAGATAAACTAACCTGTTCATTCATAACTGCAGAGAGCTCATTGAGCATATCCTTATAATGAGACTTCATTTCTCCCTGGTATTCAAACTGGTCCTCCTTAATAAGGCGTTCGTTGACATCGAGAGCATGCCCACATGCTTCTGCAAACTGCCTGCAAGCACAGACACACACAGATAAATGTTCTCGTAACAAAAATGAAATAGATATACAACTATTTCTCTTCCTTCCCTGGCAAATTATACCTTGTTAGAAGTGAATTTCAGAACTTATCACCAGATAAAGAGGAACATAGATTAATGGGTCAGACCAAAACTTCAGTAATTCTTTCTCAAGAAAGATTTGTTGGTGGGTAAACACAGATGTACATCAGTCTGGTTCAATTCAGTGACTCGGTCTGCTTTAATGTCACTCTACTTGGTCATTTAGTTATCCTAGGCAGCAGTTGGCAAGCCTAGCCATATCGCTTACCTGAAGATTTCCTTCAGAAGCTTAACTTGATTATCAGGATATCTCTTAGCATTTGTTTCTTCAAGAAAAGCTTGAGCATAGGCCATTGGTCCTGCATTGACCTGAGGGAAAGATGCACAGGTTACAGTGCAGAGAAGAGCCAAGATTACGGCCTGTAACCATCTCTCACACCCTAGGGCCTGGGAGCTGGCCTAAGAGCGTGGAAAACAGCTGATCCATCCTGATGTTGCCTCAATGAAACTCCAAGAGTTTTTCAAGAAAAACAAACTGAAGATCTGTTCTTGCCTTTGAGGGTGCAAGCCAAATATTCAAAGGAAATGACCAAACTAATCCTAACAAAACCCCTTTTACTATAGCTGCATGCTTGACTGCGAGACAAGCAGTATCTTCAAGTGGCACAGGATGGACTGATTAGAAAGGTCTTAACATTTATTTGGAGAAGATCTGACAGAATTAATAACAGTTGCACATAAAATCCAAAACACTTCAACACCAATGGAAAGATTTCCACTATCGTAAGTTAGTGACAGCCCTGGGACACAAGATATGTCCTGAAGCATAAAACAAAGTGTGGCTGGAATGATGGCAATTCCAGAATAGAAATTTAGGCAGATGCACAAGAGCTAAGGCAAACTGCTATTACCTTGACACTGACGCTCCCCTGGAGCTTGAGCTGCAGCCTGATCATGTCCACCTCCTCCATCGTGCAGAGCTGGTTGAGTTCAGAGACCTTTCTGGACATCTCATCAATAGCTACTTCAATAGGGTTCAGCTCTGTGCTTGTCTGGCTTATGACTTGAATACGCTTCTTCACATAAGGGAACAAGTGACTGGCTACTCAAAAGAAAGGAAGTTTTCAGAGAAATTCACCCCAAACAAGATGGTAATAAGGGAAATAATTAAGTAAAGGTAATAAGCAAATTAATTAAATCACAGGTTTAGTTTGTATTAACTTTTGACTTTGTCAACCTTGGTATTAATAAGAATTTACAGCTCTATTGACCAAATGCTTAGCAGTGACTCAGTAGGTCCAAACTGAATTTCTGAGGCAGCGGTAGCTGAGAAACTCCTTCCTTCTGAATTCAGTGTTTGCTACTTAGCTCTGTCAGATCCACATGGCACTAAGATTTTAAAATCTATTAATTTCTTCCTCTGAACTGAAGGACTAAATCATAAGCCTGTGCTGAACTTCAAACACATCAAAATTCCCACCAAATATGCTTCAAGTTAGAGGTAGAAACTCCAGTGCTTAGCTGAATTGGTACCATTCATCTCTAAACAAATTATTAAAACAAGCAGGAACTTTCATCATTCAACCTAAATAATGTTATATTCCCTAATGAGAGGTGAGAGAGGAACTATTCATCATCAAAATCATTTCCTTCCAGGAGAGACATTTTCATATATCTCAAGGGGTCTGGCAGTACTGCACGTTACATCTGATCTAAGCCATGATGCCTAAGAGTCTTTTCCTGGTTTCTTACACACTTTGGAAGATCTCCCAAACTCTGTCTCCTTCCCTCCTCCAGTGACCATATGCTACCAGTCAGCTCAGAGCGGAACGAGTTCCAGCCTACGGGGCAGCTGCTCCCCCGGGCAGCAGGAGACCAAGGACTTCCCGTGCTGGAAGCAGGAGCTACCGCCAGGCACAGGGAAGTGCCAGCAACCCACAGACGGAGCCAGGTGGTTTCTCCGTGCAACATGGGCTGCAGGACATGGAGCGGTCCTGTTTCAGCTACCCTGTACCTCTGCCTGTACCAGCCACAAGAACTTCAGTTTCTCCTCCAGCCATACTGGCCAACCCTGTTTTCCTCTAAAACTAAGGGCATTCATTTTTACAAAGGCAATAAATTAATATTTTTTTTCCCCAAGGAGGGGAAAAAGAATCATGTTTCCTTTACAGAAAAGCATCGAGGTGAAAAAAAGGCCAGGAGAAAAAGAATGGAGAAAGGTCAAGTTCCCACTTAACATTGAAGATGGAGCTGGTCTGAGACCACTTGGAAGGGAAAACAACATGCCACAACCTGGAAAAGATGTCCTGCTCCTTCAATACAGATCTCCAAAATCGCCTAGCACTAAAAAAAAAAAAAAAAAAAAAAGCCCCAAAAGACAAACACACACGCGCCAGCTGCTGCTCTTACAAGCAAAGCTATGGCATGTAACAAGATGTCCCCAGACATGAGCGTCTTCTCTGACTTGTCAGAGCAAAGCTTTCAGGTGACTAAGTCTCCACTATAAGCAGCTTGCCTCCCTTTGCCCTGTGGGGGAAGTATGTGCTCTGCAGTCAGTAGGAAACGGGATTTTCTGTCATTCAGGAGCCTTTGTTGTGAACATCGACCTCTCTGCTCACTGCTAACCCTTTTCTGTTTAAAATGACTCAGAACAGACATAGAGAGCGCGCTGTCCAATCCTGTCCTAAAGCAGTAATTTTATTCCATGAGCTGAACGCTTACCTCCCACTTAAGAACACTGTATAACGTATCCCACTTCCATTTTGAACAAATATTCATGTCTGTTAAAATGTATTCTTCTTAACATGATACGTACCCTGCCTTGATTTCTGTTTGACCTGTTTGTGATGAAAATGGCAGCCTAGGCTGCCTCCAGCAGAACTGCCCTCAAATCACATGATTGTGAACAACAGTAATGCCAATAATAAGGAAAAATAAGAGCTTTCCACAGATGAAAATAACTTTAGCTAAAATAGTCAGCAGGACTATAAGATAGAGCGTGCTTTGCAGAAGGACACAGTGGAAAGATCTGATCATTCTGCAGGACACACTCCACCCCACAGTGACTGCAGAAAAACCAGCCCCAAAATTTGCTCCTCACAGGTCAGCAGGAGAAGGGAGCAGCAGCAGGAAACCTACTCGTCAGGATCGTGCGCCTCTTGCACTGCTCCTCCACGCCGCCGTGCTTCTTGCCTGAGAGCGTGAAAGGCGTTTCGAACACAAACCGGTTGATGTTGTGGTGCATCTCAAAGTCAGTCTTTCGATCTTCGGCTTCTTTCTCTTCAAAGAAAGGTGTGACATACGTGACCTGGATATAGGCGTATTTTGGATCCAAGTCTTTTGGGTTGACCTGTTTAACAGGGGCAAACAGTTGAATTGTTAAGTGTGACATGCCACCAAGGCATCAAGTATAAGTCTGATGCTTTTATCAATCATGGAATTATAGATAAAGAGTGAGATTTCTAAATGCAATACTTAGACCAAATTAATACCCTTAGTATTTAACTAAGAGCTCCCTAAAAACATAGGGCTTTAAAATACAACTAACAGTGAAAGCAGATGAAAGCTAAATGAAAGAAGCCACCCTGGCCCTGCAGGTTTCTGTTATGACCAACACCTGCATTTGCAGCATTTTCCCTCCTCTCACTGGCAGGGCACAGTGGTGCCCTGCTACAGCACTGTCACTTCAACATGCTGCCCCACTGTAACATTAAGTTTTTTTTTCTGTTATAAGACAAGGCCATAGGAGTTCATACATATGCTCAGATGCACTGTCACGGTGACGCTGAATGTTTGGGTCTCGGAAGCTGTTGGATGGAGGGATGCTGAGCTGCGCAGTGCGGGACGATGCCAAGCGCGGAGCTGCCGCTGGTGCCTCTGTGCCTTCGTTCATCAGCGCTGTTCACTGGCTTAGGGCTAAGCCCTGCTCAGCGGCAGGCGGAAAGGGGTGCAGTGACGCTGCAACACCACCCCGATGCATTCCCTGCGCTACCATTCACAAATCATGGGACAGAAACAGTCTCTGTCACAGGGCCTGCACACTCGTTTGCACACCTACAGGCAGGCCAGAGGGCGGGAGCTTCCTCTGTCAACCATTACAGCCCGACTAAGGCAGAGCATGGTGTGCTCCATGTCAAGCTTAGAGACCTTTAAATGCCCCTTGTCTTGACTCAGGTTGAGCTCAAGCTTGTGTCTGGTCCGTGCTCCGTTTGCACCTCCTTGCAGGCAGCGTTTCTTTACTGCGGCCCTCCCCTAACAGCCCTGTCCCTACAGAAGGGACTAACGGTGCCTTCATGCCTCCCCCGGCGCCGGGGCTGCCCTCCCATCGTACCTTGTTGGAATCCTGGATTATCTTCACATTTTCTATTCCAAACTTGTCCGCATAAAGTTTCAGCAGTCTCTGAGAGATCTCAGACAAGCCTGTCAATTTGGGCTCTTTATAGATATACTCTTTTCCTTCCTCCTCTTCAAAAAAACCCTGTAGGGA
>NW_010581651.1:13435-109508 GCF_000705375.1 Tinamus guttatus
TAGTGAAAGAAATGAAAGGACAAAATGAACACAGCAGGCAGGGAAAAGCCTGAATGAAAGCCTTGATTCCTAATGCAAGCACATCTATACATCTGCTGGAGCCTCCAGAAGGCCATTTCCAGCACTAAGTTCAAAGCTTACCTCTCCACTTGCAGCATACAGATGCCTAGATGTCTGCATTTATATTGGCTCAGTATCACCTAAGCTACCCACAAAAAAATTCATACCCATTTATTAACGTCACATATCTAGTGGTTTAGACAGTGACAGTGCTTTCTCTAGGACGCTGCAATGTGTGAATCACAAAGAAATCTGAATCCATTCCGCACTGGACATTAAAAATGCTTTATTATCTGGTTACTCTATTTCTGAAACACTCTGCAAACTCGCTGGGCATCGGACATGGGTCTAGCCCTGTGCAGGGCTGCGTGGAGCCCGTCACCTCGCAGTGCAGCCGCCCCGCGCACCGTGCGCACGCGGAGCCGCCGCGGCGACGCGCAGCCCCCGGCGCCCCAAAACCTCCTCCGGGACGAGGAGAGGCCGTCGCTTGGGGAGGGCAAACGAACGGATCAGCCTGTCTGCTTCCTTCAGGCAAACAGGAACTCTGAGGGCATCTTCAGAGGCAGGAAGGAACTGCAGCATGCAAATTAATTATTCATATTTAAAACAAAAAACCACACGGAGACCCTGCTCCTCTGCAAAAAAGCCCAATCTTGCTAAGGCCATTTATTTGTTACTGTGGATGCCACCGGCACCTGCTGAGAGCAGCGCAGGAGCCCGCCAGGCTCCCGGAGGAGGGTGCCCTGCGGAGAGCAGCTCCAGGGCCTCCCCAGCCCTTCAGCCTCCCGGGCCGCCCTGCCGTGCGGCTCTGCAAACCAGCGAGGGGATGCGCGCCGGGCAAAACCCCGTGCCAGCTGCTCGGGCAAAAAGCAGCTTTTCTGCATTCAAGTGTAGTGCCACTTGGGTCAGGAAAAAAAAAAAACACAGAAAAGATTTGGCTACTAAAATCACAGCCTAGGCAAATATTTGCAAAAAGTGCACAGAAGAACTAAAATAAATCAGCTGTAAATTTCCATGTGTGCACAGGAATAAAGCCTAAAGCTTTATTTCAACAACAATTAAAATATCCATGCATACTCCTTCAGTCGGGGTGAGGAAACGTGTCTTTGCTAAGCGGGGAAGGCCAAAGTGCGTCGCAGGCGCTACCAGACCCGCACGGCCAGGACCAGCAACAGCGGCTCTGCCGACACCATCCTTGGGCAGTCTCACAGGGACCTTCTAACACAACCAGATTTTGCAAGGCATTAGCAATTAAGCTCCACATGTGTGTAAAGGACTTCACAGGTCATCAGAAGACAACTCTAGAGCTCAGAAGATAACAGCCTCCCCAGTAAACATTTATTGAGCTGGGCAATCAACTTGCTGTTGATTTCCCAGGGAAAGGCTCTGCAGCATCATAACCTGGTTGCTGATCTTATTTCCAGTGAAGCAGAAGTGTTTTCAGCGAAAACTTCGTTAGTGCCACACAACCTTACTCTAACACATTACTCAGGACTGCTGCTGTCCAAAGCCATCTAATTTTGTCAGCATTCAATTAAAACAAGCAAGCAAACAACAACACAACCAACCAAACAAGAAAACATCCCCAAAAACATGTTTTCCAGATTAATCAGGCAGCAAGCTGGACTACAGCCTCCTCCCTTGGCTAGTACTACAAATGTTTGCTAGCTGGACGTGGTGTTTTCAGAGAAGAGCCAAGCCTGTGCACTGCTGCGTGGCACATGAAGGTGACACCCGTGTTAGTGCTTTTGCTTGCCCTCTCCCTCCTCGCCACCTCCCCAGACAACCAACGGATCTCGCCTTGCCTCTAAACACTAGAGATATCACTGAAGTACATACTCCCTGGAGCATTTCAGCTGACAAGTGACAAGCATAAGTTAATTGGGAGCTATAAACAATCCTGCCTGCCATATGCTACGTGCCTGGCAACGACCACTGAAAGCGAGATTAAGCGCTTTTTAGGAGCCAAATATCCTCCATTTAAGAATTACACAGCCAAGGTCACGTCACCAACGTGCACCCCGGCACGGTTTTCATACCAGGGGCTATTGCACTGCAAGAGCGGCGCAGCTGCCCGGACAAAAACGGTCACACGGATCAGCCAAACGCGACGGAAGGCAGGCGACCTCCTGGGCGAGAGGCCTCTGGCTTCCGCTGAACTCACGTTTGCCACTACAAGGGGTGGCCCAGGAAAAGCAGCCTGCAAGTGCTGCGAGGGCCAGCCTTCCTCGTGCCCGCAGCTCCAGCCCGTGGGGCTGGTCCGGGCGCAGCCAGGGGCATCCTGGCAGGGAAGGCAGTGCAGACCTGCAGAGGCTGAAATGGGCAAACAGGTGCACATCCCTACTGGAACAACACCCTGCTAGGACTGAGGGCAACATGCTTCACCAGCTGCCTCCCCTTAGAGCCACAGACAAGGCAGTCCACACTGTTCTTCAGCAGTACGTAATCCTGTCACACAGCAGGGTGTAGGAGTTGGGATTTTTGCACAGTCTTGAAGAAGAACATGGAAGCAACATCGCTGAAGTAGTTACTCCAGCCATGGCTGCTGCGGATCTAGGGAGGCTGCGTTGAGAGCTCTGTGAAACATTCAAACTCACCTGCATGAAAGTAGCCATTCGGTGAGTGTCAGTAGAAATGAAAGTGGTGCTTTTTCCAGTTTGACAGGAAAAGCAAGAATTAGCCAGATGTCTTTACACCGACCACATATCTATAGCTGACAAGGGCCGGAGTTTGACCACGGTCACTGGACGCGGCCCGTCACCGGCACGGCCGCTCGGTGGTGCAGCGGGACACCCGCGACGGCCTCCGCGGGGCTCGCTCTGCTAACGAGGACCCACGACACCCTCCCCAGGGACCGCGGCATCCCTCGCTCAATCCATCCTTCCAGATGGGCCCTGCAGCAGTGCAGCAACCAAACACTGCCTTGGCCTTTGCATGAATATGGACGGTTTTCACTTGCAGCTGCAGATTTTCTTTTTTCGCCAAGAACCCCTTAAATTCTCCCTGATGATTATGTAAAATGCATACGTTTGACCTATTCTTTTGTCCAGCATTTGTTTTTTCATATTTTATGTCAGTTAAGAAATACTAGTATGTTTCTTACACAGCACAGTATAGTTATTATTTTTTATATATGAATAAAATGCTTAATGAATACATACACATGTGCTATAGTATATTATTTCTATGTGTGTGCTTACATATGTATTTACTCATAGGTATTTTTGAGAATAATTTGTCTAACAGAAAAGGAGCATCATACCCACATACTGAGTTTCCTGCTGTGGGATTCTTTGCAGTGGCCTGAGCAGAACAATTCGTATTCATTTACACTGGTTTAATTGTCTAACACGAGTAAAACCTGCAGTTGTTACCTTTGGGGAAGAAGTGTGCAATATCTGCCAGAAACTCAGGAAAAAAAAAACAGAATTGCTTACAGCACATTAAATGAATTGGCCACTGAAACTGGCTGGAGGCCTGCAAGGACTCTTGGCAATGAGAGGAAGAAAAGGCCACATTCCTTCCACTTATACAGTGAAAATGGAAGCAAGTGGCACACGGGGAAAAAGCTCTGACAGAATTACAGAGAGGAAACTTCCTGGAGGGAAAAGCGCACAGGGACAGCCAACACACAAGAATGGACAATTCTCTCTTTCCTTCCTGGTCAAGCCTGACCTATGACCATTTTATCTGATATGGTGCTTGGTATACTGGAAAAGTTTCTGCATTTGAGGACATTCCTTAATCAGTTATGTGCACCCAGCCATAATTTCCTTAGCGAGGCACAAGAAACATTGGTGGAAATTATCTGCCTTTAATTATTTGCACTGTGCCACTCAATTTGCTACTGTGCCTCTGCAAGAAGCCAAATGGAGCAATCACACTGTTTACTGCATAAAATCTCTTCTGGAAAAGGAAAGAAGCTGTGCTTGTTTGCATTTAGAGCTCAGTATCCAAGTGTATCAGTGAATAAACCAAGCAATATGCAGCTGTGAAAGTCATAGGCTTTAGAGCACCAAAGCTGTTCAAATGAAGTTGCCCTTATGGCACAGGCAGTTGAAAGTCCTTGCACTGTAATGGAGATTTCAATGCAGTTTGACAGCACTGCTGCAGCTCAGCTGTCCACTTGGAGCCAGCTCTGGGTCTGGGCTCAGGCCCTGGGTGGGATGGCACACACCTGAGCTGCTGCAGAGGCAGAGCCCTGGCACAAAGCCTGCCCACAAAGGAGATCCCAGGTCCTCCTCCGCTGCCCCCACTTTGAGGAATGTTGGACAGTAGGAAACCTCTGCCCTTCCTCCGATGCCGCTTGCTTTCTCCTTGCATTTAAGTGTGGTTCAGATGGCCGGGATGAAGAATCAGGACTTTTGTTGCTGTCCTCTGACCCCCAGTTTGCTCATCCCGGGAGGCAGTGCCAGGCACATGCTTCCCCGCTGTCCGGAGGGCTCCAAGATCAAGGGCAGGAGCTCTTGGACCGATGGATCAGCCTTACGCTTTGGAGGTGCTACACAGGCCAGGAAAGCAGTCCTGCATTCAGACAGCATTAGTGCTCCACCAATTTTTCCATCAGAGCAAGAAGAGGTCCAATCCTGCTCCCAGTGAAGGTGAGAGAAAAACTTTCACTGAGTTGAGGTGACACAGCATTGGGCCCCAGAGTGCACACGCAATGCGGCGACAGATACAGCTTTGTAATTCGGGTAACTGAACAAGCAAAAATTAGTTTTTAAGATGCAACAATGAATGAAACAACGTTATTTCATTGGACATGAAACGAAGAATCAAGAGCACAGGAGCGTTAATGTTAAGTAACAGTACAGGGAAGGATGAAGGATGTGTGAGGAGAATTAATCAAAGCATGCAAAAGAACTAGACTTACCACAGCCTTGAATAAGATCAAAAGGAGAAAAGAGCAAATTTCTGCATTAAAATCTAATTAGCAAACAGAATGATTCACATCAATCTGTTGTTCATAGACCTGATTATTTTTAAGGAAATTGTATGCTTGCCAAAGAGCTCTTAGAAGAACACGCTGCACTCCTACACACTGGTTTGTATTGGGAGAAAGCACAAAATAACACCAAGAGAGTGCTTTGAGGATGCTGAAGGACAGCAGAGGGATTAAAACTACTCTAGAGAATATTGCACAGGATCAGAGGGGCCTGAAAGCAGAAGCCAGAATCAGCAAGAAACCAAAACAAAAATCTACTGCATACATCACTGCTTTAAGGTCTACTAGAAACCAGGATCAAATCCCAAAGTTGTTACTCTGGTTTTGTTTAAGTTTTACTCTTAAGACTGCCTTGGCCTCAGTCTATTTTGCTTGAGAAAGTTGCGCGCTAAGCTGATGTACAACTCTGTGCTCCATTACACCACTGTAAATCCACAGCAGCAGTTAACACAGACACAACTAAGTGCTCTTCTGAGTAAAATCCTCCCGAGATTGACCCGAGACTCACTTTTTGACCAGCCAGTCATTGCACAACATTTCTCTGTTTTAGCTTCCTTGAAATACATTATGATTAGAAGAACATGGCTGAAATCTGAGAACCTGTTGAGACAGAAGAACATAAGCTGACTTACCTGCCCATAAAATGCGACCCGGTAGTACCGCCCAAAGAGCCTTTTCTCCGAGTTCACCACTTCAGCAACCTTCAGGTACGAGCGGTGGATGTCGTAGTACAGGTCAGACAGCCTCTGCAGGAAGAGGCAGAGGAAGGAAGAGTGTGCTTATTCCCAACAAACGACACTAAGGAGCTATGCAAGAAGGGCTTGCCTTAGCTGGATTCCCAAGCCCTTGAAAGGACAACTTGTGCCATCAGAGTTCTTTAACCTCCCCAGCCGCCACTAAAGACTTGCTGCAAGGTCTCCTGTGAGCATAAAGCTTCATAGGAGCATGGGCCCTTGCACAGGGGTCACACGGCAGACAGTACAAGCAGCAGATATCCATCCCTTTTTGCACCCATGAATACAGCAGTGATAAGGACTTCTATTAAGAGGTCCAAAAACATGAAGTGTTTACTGTTGTCTTAAGACAAATTTTAACTCTATTTTAAAGCTAAAAAAGTGACTTACCTTAAAGTCCCTCTGCTTCTCAAAAACAGCAATAATAGGCTTGTTAACCTCTGCAATAAGCTCATATCGTTCTGACTTCCACAGGTATTCAACACACAGCTCCAGCTGCTCCACAAGAATATTCTGCAATTCCACAAACACCAATTCCATAGTGACTTGGCAGTTGACAGCACTTTATTAATAAAAAGTGTAGTAAAAATACATATGCAGCATTTTATTTTAGACTCCATCTTCTATACTAAAATTTATTCAACCACACAGGGTTTAGCTAGGCATTGATGGGTGATGATGCCTTCTTAAGATAAATGACTAAACTAATAGGAACATGAAAACATCCAACCATCTGTTCAGAAGACCAGAGTTGCTTTGTGCAGTTCCAACTCTGGCTCTTTATGTTCTGGTTTTCAAAAATACTATTCCTACTATTTGGTGAAAACAGCAATAACATTTCATTCAAAAGTGCATGACTTACCACATTGGGTAAAGTGCACGCTTACAATAATTTACTGTAATGTCCACCACAGGCATCCTTTGGAAATAACACATTCCATAATTAAAGAACATGTATATAAACGTTAACGCTGCTGACCTCATTATAGGGAGTATCTTGCATCCCAGAGTCTTCCTTCATAGCACCTTCTTCTTTAATGTTGGGGGTAATGCTCAGGAAAGCCGGCCATCCCATGGAAAATAAGCCTTGAAGTACAAGTTTTAACAGTGTCAGTGAACAACCAAATAACCATATGCCTTAAAATTACTGGATATCATTAAAACAAAGTTATTTTTTTCCCCACCTCCAGCCAAAGTAATGAGAAATAATGGAACCAACTGAATTTACGGCACTATGATAAGTTTTCCTTAATCCCAGGCTGGGGCTAAAGTGTCCAGGGATGCTCACAGGGCACCAACCCAAGCACGCACAGTATTTACCAAGCCAGGGCCTTGCTGTGTATGCAGTGCAACGACTTCAGATTTACAGAGCCCGTTGCATGTTGTAGGTCAGGTTTGCAGAGCCTGACTCACAGATTTTAGCCACTTTTTGGAACACTATGGTTGAACAGCCAAGGTAAATCTGCCAGTGAAGGCAAAGAACATGGTTCATGTTCAACTTAAAGGTAGGAAACCATGTCTGGCTGAGTGCTTTTAAGGTATCATTAAAAAGATCAGCTCCACATGGAGCCAGAGGGACTCTTCCCAGTCACAAATGAGTTTTGGGCAGCTTAGACTTTATCTTCGGTTTGAAATGGCTCCCAAGTTCTTCATGCCACCCACCTAAGCTGTGGTGTTGTTTACACCAAGTGTTCTAGCATCTGTGACACACCTCAGCAATGCCACCCTTCAGAGAGGGCCCCAAAAGGCCACTTCCACCAGGGCTGTTCCCCCTGCTCAGCTCACCCACAGCCCCTTGGAGAACCCCAGCCCTCCCAAAGCCCACGGCTGCCTCAGCCCCATGTGTTTACTTGCTTCCACAAGGACTGCTCTTTATGAAAACTGCTAGCACCTGCTAAAATACCTCATTACTTTGAAATACATATTTCATAAAATAATAATTGTTGGGATGGAAGCTTTTTGGAAATATCTACCTGAATTTCTCTCTCAAACAAGCATCACAAATTAAAAAAAAAAACCTTGATCTATTTTAAGTTACACATGAGCAACCAGATGTTACCCTCTTCCTCCCACCACCTCCTCACCACTAGCAATGAATCTTCAGGGGAATCAGAGGCAGATTTGTGTGCCAAATGCCAATTGATCTGAGAGGGATTCACATTCATGGGGGAGAGCAGGCTGCTCTACCTGCTGGAAAAGCCCTTAGCCAGACACTTTCCATGCAATTCAAACCAGCCAAAGAGCACAAGGAAAGGAACATAAAACATTTCTGGTATTTTTTTTGCTTACTATTACAGCCATAAACATGCACTAGAGATCTTTTCCCTTTGGCAGATATTTTTCCAGATCAGCTGAACAACTGCAATTGGGTTCCCTAATCATGTTATTTGACCGAGAAGAGGCACGGTTAGAGCACTCACTTCCTCCACTGTGAGTTGTTAGTAACACATTACTATCAGAGACTTGACCATCTTCCAGGAACATACGTGAGGTACAAATCTTTTCCATTTTCCAGTAACCTATGATAGTGTAAGATGGTATTAGTATACTGCTACTGGTATGTGTTAATACATGCATATTTAATAACGACACACTAACAAGTGAAGCATTCTCTTTCAGTATTAGCTTATGGAACATTTACTTAACTGTCTACATCAAGCATACACTTTTACTGCTCTAGTGCTAAGGCTAGAATTTATTATGTGTTTTGAAAATTAAACATCTGTGAAGAAATCAAGCAGCTTTAAGAATAATTTACATATACCTAACGAAAGTAGGACAAATAAAAGTAATTTTCAACAATATAATTTATAGGTACACGTTTGGTTTGGAATATGTGCATCTTACCCTTTCTTTTCAGGTACTCTGCAATGAGAGCAGCTATATGAATATAGCACATCGCAGCCTGTAACGAGACATCAATACACATGTTAATGTGTTAAGCGTATTGTACAACTTAGGCATACACGTGATAAGGAGTGCACACATTCATGACTGTCAATTCATAATGCAGAAAAGGGAAGACAAAAATTAATGCAGGAATTTGAGAATATAATGGATTAAATGAACCTCCCAGAGCCACAAAGATGATTAAGGGACTGGAGCATTTATCTTATGAGGAAAGACTAAGTGAACTGGGCCTGTTTAGCCTAGAGAAGAGAAGACTGAGAGGAGATCTGATCAACATGTACAAGTACTTGAGGGAAGAGTGTAGGGAGGATGGCACCAAACTCTTCTCCATGGTGGCCAGGGACAGGGCAATGGGTACAAGTTGAAACACAGGCAGTTCCACCTCCATGTGAGGAAGAACTTCTTTACTGTGAGGGTGACAGAGCCCTGGAACAGGCTGCCCAGAGAGGTTGCAGTCGAGCAGCTGGGATGCTGGCCACAACCTCCCGGTCACCAAGCCCTGCTCAACCACATCTCGGCCAGTCACAACTTAGCAGACAGGAATAATGAGCACATCACAGCTCCAGGCATTCTTGAGAGCTGTTTTTCTCTAGCTTCAGGGATATGAAAAATGCTGTATGAGTCTCAAATTACTACTATTGTCGTCTCAGCTCTTTTCATCAGAATGTCTTAGCCTACAGGAAAAGGGCTTTCCTCTTCATTTATATAAAATTACCTCTGATAAATCTCCATTTCTTGCGTGAATTTTGGCCATGCTTTCAAGCCATGTCCTACGTAATTCAGGTGTGCTGGCATAAGAATTTGCTAAGCTGTACTGCAGGTCCACAAGCATCTCAGGGTCTTTCTCATGCTCCTTCATTTGAGCTGTGGCCATCAAAACCGTCCTGATGCGCTTGGTCAAATCCTTTACCTCTGCTGGGAAATTAACGTTCTTTGGGAAAGAGAAGCAATACATCACTAAAGGCGTCCAAAGAACCACACGCAGCGCCCCTGAACACATTTGCACTCTGCTTATGCAAGACCTCCCTCCCCTCCTCCTAATCCAGTCAGTTTAGGAGCAGAGTCACAGTTCAAAAGCATGTGAAGGTTTTACACAGCTCCTCGAGATTTGTTCACGGAAGCACCGTAGCACTTATTAAGAGATTGCAGGCAGGCAGCAATGCCCCTGCATGGAGGAGCTCTGCCAAGGGCAGCAAACTGAAGCATTTCATCCTTGCTTGCTTACTGGCTCTGGCTGCATCCTCGCACTACTACTGGGGATGAAAAGCTGTGTGTGCCACAAACAGGCTCCTGGCCTTCTCACACTGCACAAGATTAAGACACTGCCCTCATACCACCCAGATCAACTTTCCTCAATATATTTAACTCATCTCTGCAGTTCTTCTTTTGTTTGAGATGGACAATAATAGTATATTTATTTTCATACATACATATATATATATATATATATTTTCATTTGTTCCTCTTGATTAAAACCAAAAATATCCTGAAAAACTAAAGTGAAATGAAATGCTTCCTCCTCTGTGTGAGGCAGAGATGAAAATCAGAGTGACTACGTGGCTGGGAAATAAAAGCTGGACTTTAGAAACAAATACAGTTGTACACATCTTATGTGATCACACGCCAAATTACTTATACTAATTATCTACCAATTTGCTTACACTAATTTTAGGATTGGTCTCCACTGAGGTACTCCAAGTCACCATCAAAGGAAACCAATTCCAAAATATAAAATTCAAAATGCCTATTGACAAATATTTGGCCAAAGTTCGGAAAAATGAAAAAATTGAGTCCTCTAACACCTTCAACGTGAATAGCTGATATAAAAGTAATAACTAACCTAAGAGCTAACTGCTTTTTGGAAGGGGAGGGAAGCCAAAGGGGAGGTAAGTTAAGAAACCCAACCATTGTAAATGTTTTGGTTACACATTTACTGAACAGACTGAAGGGACAGTTTGCAAACTAGGTGTTGTTTGTCAACTGCTATAGTGCTCCATTAATCAGAACGCCTGCTGTCGTCCCTGATCAGGCAAATGAGACATTTTTTCTAGAGAGCAAAATAAACAGTGAATAACAAATAACCTATTTTTCATATAAAATCCTCTCACACAAAATTATTAAGCTTTGGGGAGTCATTTCCGATTGCCTGAGAAAAGCACACTATGAATGCGTAAGCATAGTCTAAACGTCAGCAATGTTATTCACAGAAATACTTGCTCCTCTGAAATTGTTGACCTTTTGAAAGCGGTAGCGATTGACAAAAAATGTTTCTTACTTTCATCTGCTTGTCTCCATTAGCAAAATTATTTATAATTGCAAGTGAATGTTGAAAGCGAGACCCGCCAATCCCTGCATCTGCTATCAGCTGGCTCACTGCTTTGATGAGCTGCACATGTAGAAGGGAAATAAAGAGCAAGAATGAGATGCAGTTAAAGAAAAACTGAAGTTTACTTATAGTTTTTAATATATGTCTTAGTGTAAACTGATGACTCCAGATAGCCAAGCCGCAGTTTGAACATATTTTAAATTGTATTTTACTTTGTACATTAAGATAGTATATACAAATGCAAGGATTATAAATAATCTTTCCAATGTTTGTAGATGCAACCATATTTTGCAAGGTAAGGAGGAAGGGCATTAATACTGCACTTTACCATACTATGAGATTCTGTTCAGTTGCTACTTCAGCTATGCTGTTAATGCTGTGAGCAACCTACAGGATGCAGGAATGGCCAACTATATGATTTGTTTGGCTATGTGGCCAGGTTTACAGCTGCTGTGTCTCCCTAGAGCACAGCTGAGCAGCTCCAGAAAGCGGAGAATCCAGCCCAATGTCCCCAGACTGAGCAGATATGTTCAACTGCTGCACACAACTGGATCTGTTTTGCTACAGTACATGTAATAACAATATTAATAATAATAAAATCAATCCATATAACTAAATACTGATAAGTTTACACTTCACTTACCTGTAGATGGGATCTGACTATTGATTTCTGCTTATTGAATTCAAAGTTCTTCCTCATGAAAAAATAAAGAAGAGCAGATGCCTCTGTCTGAGTTGAACGTGACCTATGGTTACAACACTTCAGGATTTCATAGCAGAGTGAACCGCAGAGATCTGCTTGTCCTTGGAAGAATGCTGATGGGAACTATTGAAAAAAAAAGAAAAAAAAAAAGCATAAGTATGTTTAATACTACTCTTAGGCCTCTACATTTATTCTCAGTTTATTCCGTTTTTTCTGTCTAGCTTTCCTACAGGGCTGTGAAGGGAGAAATCAGTGGTAGAAGTACACAACAAATGTAAAGGACAATCCTGGACATTTACTACCTTCTCCATCCCCACACATCTTCTGAATGTCCCACTTTCCATCAACAATAAATCAGAAGATCTCTGTTAGTCATAAGCTCCCTTCACACAGTGAAGGAAAAGGCTGAGAACTCTCTGCAAATATCTGATTCTCCTCCAGTTGCATTTGCTTAAATCAACAGGTCAAACTAAGAGAATGAAACAGTAGTTACCTTGCCTACAAAAAGCCGTAGGGCAGCAAAGACATGCTTGAGAGCTGCTGCAGACTGGTTGATTTGCAAGAAGAGCATGTATGTGTCAAAGACTTTTTTCATCAATGCATTCTGGCAATCCGATTGCTGGAGCTGCCTCTGAAAAGTTTAGACACAAAACAGGACAGTCATGTTATCAAAGAGAATAAACAGAAAAAAGATCTCCTAGATTTTGCATCTTGTCAGAATGTTCCTAGGAAATGTTGTTTTAAAATGTCTTTCCCAAAATCTCTACAGATGAGCGAGTCCTGGCATGTTGCAGACTCTCTGTGGATTGCGGTCTTTTAAGGACACTTTTCCATCTCTCTTTGCACCTTCCCTCCAGCACCTATCTTACATGGTACCCTTTTAAGCAGATATTGAAATAACAAAACATACCTGGTGATTCAGAGTGTAAAGACATAACAGATCGAGGATTGTGAGGGACACCTCCGTAGCAGTATTTGCCTCTGTGTCTACATACTGCACAATGTCCGTTTCATTGGAGCTGCCTGCAGCAGATACACCAAGGAAACAGACAATCTTCTAAGTACAGCTAAAGATGACATAACTACGCAACCTGGTAAGCGAGTGTCTGTGCGACAGAGATAGGGGCCTAGATGAACGCTTAATTGAAAGGGTATTGTGAAAAAACAAAACAAAACAAAAAACACTCATGGAAAGGAAAAAGGGAGAGGAGTTCACTCATTTTCTTGGTTGCACCAATCGGAAAGAAAAAGGGAGAGGACTTCACTCATTTTCTTGGTTGCACCAATCATAATTTGAGTATATTCTGTCTTTGTTTCTGGTTGTCCTCAAAGGAGGAGAGCAGCCTTGGGTTGAGTATATGAGTTTTATCCCACCATCTCAGCCTCTTTTCCAATTTTCCACATTTAACAGATATTGCTACATTCCATTAGCCATAATACAAGTGCTTTGTCTTATTTAGGATGATATCTCTAGAAAATTAACCCCTCTTCCAGGCCTGGTGAGGGCCACAGTGCATATGAGTTGGACTGTACTTGTAGAAGGTGTTGTGGGAGCATTAGCCTTGGGGTATAACCCTTCATCAGAAGGCAAAGACAGAAGCACACAGAGCAACTCCAGAGAACACAAGGACTAAACTTTGGGGCATCCATTCTTAGATTCAAAAGAAGCTTCTATATTTTAGCAACTTGCAGTTGCTAACTTTGCAAATTGCTTTTATTACTAGGACTAATAATTACAACATTTCAGCAGGTTTATATCTGATTATACTGCACAGCATGCATCCACATATTAAAGACATGCCAGCAGTCAGGGACAGGAGGAAATAACTTGTCATTATTAAGTTAAATGTGTCAGACTTTAAAACTGATTTTGCTTTGAAATGAATTTATACTGACTTTTAAAGCTCCTGACAGGAACATTTTGTTTTCTGACAGGAAACAAAAGTCAGCAGCTCTACGTTTCGGAATTTCTCTTCAGGATTTCACTGATATTCATGAAAACCCATTTATCTGTACAGAACATGATCCTAAACCCACAGGTATGATCCTAAATCACAGGTATGAGAGGCAACTCATACATCTCTTGTACTTACTTGCAGTGCTGCTGTCAATCATCTGCAAGAGTTTGGGGTTAGAAAGTGCATTTTTGCCACGGATTATTGGTAATGTTTGAGATCTGTGATGTTTGTGGCCATCATGACTAGAAGCAGAATGCATCCTGCAATGGAAAGGCACCGTTAAGCACAGGAAAACAAAAAGGATCATGCCTCAAAAGACTTTCCCTTGTCACTAAAAATTTTCTGCAGTATCTCTCAGAGGCTAAATAAAACAAATGCATGCAAAACTTTTCAGAGCAACGTAGATGAAGAATGAAGCCAGTGAGGTGGACAAAACTTAAACAGATGTGCTGCGACGTATTGAGATCGCAGGAGACTGAACACTCAGCACTGAAAAAAGGCATCAGCTTGAACAGCTGACTGATGTTTGGACAACAGCCCTTGGGGGAAGTGGAAATTGAGATTATTTCTGTTAATTCAGAAAGTATAAGAAATGTAAACTGTTCATTAAAGAAGTAATAAAGCTATTAAGTGCCAGGAAGGATCTAAAATAACAACAGGACTGCCAGTGCAAGTAAATATATGCTTTTTTGCATGTGCATCTGTGCATATATCTAGACTTGCTTTTATACTGACAGTACCGCTATGAACAATACAAAACATGTCATTTATCATTAGAAGCTTAGAACTAAAATATGAAATGTTTATCCTAAGCTTTGAAAGGAGCCGGAATCTCAAAATACTATACAATTTAGGAAGATCTAGCAGCATCTCTCAAAATTCAGATTATTAATACACTTATATTTTTGAATCAATGACTCTTATAAATTTGAGTAATTTGAAACTGTTCTATGGACAGAAATGTTTCCTGCCCCCAACCAAAGCCTCTTTTATTTGTTAGCTATTTTTAGAAAAAATAATTTAGAAAATTGGCATTTCAGATTTAAAAAAAAATCCGAAGTCAAGTACAAAATTGCAGGCCAAGCTTTTGCAAATCATGCAATAAAATGTGTCCTGTAATGCAGGAAAATGTGATCCTGCAATGTGTCAAAGGGGAAGTACATGTGTGGACATCCAGGCAAAACAGTGGATTGAGACATTTAGAAACTTAATCCTGAGATTTTTTTATTATTATTATTATTGAAAGTCTGGTTCCATAATGCTGCACTGATATTCAGCAAATTCAAACACATAAATGTAAGGGCAAGTCAGAGATTACCACAAGCAACATTTCATCACTCAACTTGCTAAAAAAATGTTCTGTATTACAACTGGCAAAAAAAAAAAAAAAAGTCTATTTGGACAACAAATGAGGATGATCTGTGATGATGCAAGGTGTAAAGGTCCCAGACACAGCTAGAGTCTGATCTTATTTTCTGGATTGTCACTACGTTGCTTCATTTGCAAACATGCAGCAAAATGACGATGTCCAGAAAGCAGCTCTCCCACCCAGTTGGGAGAGAAATAAATGCTGCTGCTTGAAGACTGCACAGCAGGGGCAGAAAGAACGAGGTATGGCAAGGAAAGCATCTCTTCTTGCTTTACACACCCTCCTCTATATAAATTGCTCTGTCCCAAGATCCATACTTATAATGGCGCATACATTGGCACATAAATGAAAAATGTCAAGAATCCGATACGTGAGGAATAGGGACTTTTTCCATTCACTCAATTACAATCACCAACTACACAAAGTGGAAGGGCCACTTCCTTTCCAGTTTTACTTTCCTTTGCATTGTTTTGCATTAGTGACCAAGAAAGAAACTGCACTTTTCCACTCAAAGGGTAACAAAGGCTATTAAACACCTTCTGCACCCGCAGTTCACTTCCATGGCATGGATTAGAATGATTAAATCTTACAATGACTGGACTAGCAAGAAGGGAGGAAAAAGGCCAAGAGAAAGCGATTCTCTAGCTGGCAACGTGGACATACGAGTACAGAACTAGGCTACTACAGCAGTCCAGAAACATAAAGATGCATGTCAAGACCACCTGCTCTTAAATTGGATTTTGTATTGCTATACACCTCCTCCTTCCCCACCTTGGGATACTGGAGAGGAAACCAACTCCCTCGATACTGTAACTGCATCCATACAAATTTCCCCTTAAAATAGTAAGATTCCACAAAAAGATAATTATGCAGAGTCAGGAATTCATTCAAACTGGGGAAAACTGTGGGTTATTCTTCAGACAGAGATCCTGCCTGAATAACATTCCTTCCTGAAAAAAAAAATCCTGCCATACTCTACTGAGAGGAACTAACAATTCTTCTGAACATGACATTTTGAGCAGTTGCTTAGATCATAAGTGAGGTTACAAGGACTCAGTTCTTTTAAGGCTCATGCTTTTTGGGGCGCTGAGGTGTTACATATTGTGTCAGTTCCTTGACAATCACCAGTGCTGATGGGGTGAGCTGAAAGCTGCACAAAGCCCACGATTACAGGGGCACCAGGAGTGCAACACGGCATTACCATTGCGAGAGCAGCCCGGACGCCTGCCCGGAGGAGTTCGAACCTTTGAGGGTGCCGTTATTCTGAGTGGCCTGAACAAATTTAAATGCAGCAGCAATTTTCCTGTTAAGAGAAAATAACTGTTAATCTCTTACGGAACATGACATTGATTTCAGTGTGTCTCCAAAGAATAATAAAGGCTTGACTAAGCCTGTCATAGAGCGTAAATTGGTTCATGAGGTGACCTTTTATCTTCTTACAATATGACATACAGGCAAGCTCACAGTTGTAGCATAAAATTAAAAATGAAACATCATCTGAGATGTGTGCATTTCATATTACACAGCTGGAAAATGATCTCATGGTGGGTAGAGACAACACTTTTTGATCATCGTGGAACACTTATCTGTGCGTATTAAAATTATATATATTTTTTTTACCTTTACATGAGTGAAAAAGCAATCAGATTCATTCATTTGGCATTTGCACAGAAATATATCTGAGAATATGTGGGGTTATAAATGTGATAGTGGTTACCATCACAAGCAATTCACCATTTACACCATGCATGCACTCGGATGTCCAGAATATTCTGGTAACTTTGTCTGTGTAAAAGAAGAAAGGTCGGCTTCAGAGTGCCTGACTGATACTTCCAGGAGAAAATGCATACACCAATAACTTCATATAAGCATAATGTCATGCACTAATATTTAAATGCTGTAACATGCAGTCTATAATTAAAATGATTACCTTACAATATTGCGCTTTCCAAGATATCTGAAATTTTGCAGACAAACCCTGAAAGATAAAACAGCATGTTTTCTGATTAACAATGACTTCTGAATTATGACTTCCTAAATGCTGACTCTTACTGCTCTTGAGAAGCAATTTTGATAATTGCAAACACAAAAGGGTGCAGCAGTTACCAGACTAGAGACACACCTGGTGCAGCTAGCACTTTCCATACCCTTGTTCTTTCTCCACTGTTGAGGATTCCTCCTTGGTGAGGAAGTGAAATTATAGATGTGGCTGCAAACTTCACCAGTGGGAGTTAAATAAGCAATCCACATTTCACTTCTGAGACAGGGAAGAATTTCAGAAAACAGCCACCTCCCTGGGTTCTGCACACATGCATGGGCTGAAATGATTAGACCAACTTGGAGAGGGAAAAGCTGTTCATGCTATGTTACACGGTCTTTTCATCCACAAGGGATCAACGATTTTGGAGAGCTAAATACTATTCTTGAGGGAAGAAAAGAATCTCAACCTCAACTGGAGACACTACTTTGAAATTCTCCTCCTCAAGGAAAGCCCAAAGCATTAAGCTCCCTCCTTCATGGAAATTATTTGCAATAGTGACTTTAGAACATTGTAATTTAACAATAAAAAATAAAATCATCTAACCACAAAGGGAACTTACTCTAAAATGCTGAAAAAGTCTGTTATTTCTGAGAATGGAGCTCTCAACCAGTAGGAAATCAGTGCATCTGGAAGGAGATTTTAAATAACATTAAGTATCTGTTACAGATAATTAAATGGGGCCCAAAGTCTGCAGAACACACTCATAATTCTGTGTATTTTAACAAGCTTCAACAATATTTCAAAACAATCCAAATAAATTTGTGCTTGTTTGCTTACCTTCTGAAATGGTTTTCATAATGTGAAGGAAACACATTAGAAGGCTTCTAGTTTCAGCTTGATCCAACTTGTCAAAGCGAAGGGTAGAGCCAATCAAAGACAACGGTCTCGTGATCTGTCCAATTCAAAGGGTCACACTGAGTACAGTGATACATTTCCAACTCTAGCAATCACTTTCGACTTTTGCACATGTACCTTTTCACACGTGTCAGTTCTCTCACTGTTTTTTTCAGTGGTACTTGGGTTAGAGTCAAGGCTCGCTAAGGAAGCTCTGGAGTCAGCATGGTTTGCTGCAGAGATAGCTATTGATGAAAAGGCTGTAAATGAAAGTCACAGCAAACATGCTAAAACAAAACATTTATGGAGACAAAAACCAAAAGGGAAAATGGAAAAATTAAAGTGTGCTGCATGCTAGACTGACACCGATGCTTTGAACTTTCAATAGCAAAGGCATTGATGGGTATGTTTAGCACAGAAAACATGTAAAAGTTGAAGTAAAATGATCTAATTTGCTGTTATTCATGACATCAAAATGTCTGTTTGCATTCCATAAGGCCTAACACCCAAAGCCACCAAAATCAGTGGAAAGATTTCCATGGACTTCCCCGAATTTTGAAACAGGCTGTGGTTGATTTGGACAAAGCTAGCTGTGTTTCTACCTTTTCTCTTAAGCCCAGAAAAACTAAGCACACTTGCCTCCAAGAGATTTGAGGAGTTTTCAGGAGAAGCTTTGGAACTGCTTTTACACTGTGCAGAGATTGCAAGAATGAACTTGTGCATGGGAATGTATGAGAGCCTGAATATGGCATCACTCCAAGGCAGGGAAGTGAGTGAAGCAGTGGAAAAAGAGATGCTTCACAAGAGAAATAAAAACAATACAAAAAAAGAACATCCTGAGGGAAGAGAAACATTGTATGCCATGTTTCCCTGCATATGTGAAAAATGGGTGAATGATATCTTTCATGAAGACTAAGCAGAAAGCACAATGAATTGAGATACACAGAAATCCACTTGTGTGCATGATCAGTCTTTCATTTTTACCTGCTATGGAGTTCAGAACATCTTTGGAGAAGGAAGTATCCACTGAGTTGGCATGTTTCATCACTGTCTGGCTCTGAAACCCTCCAGCTGTGCTCAAATCATCCCTAGATCCCTGAATTTTGAAGTAAACCAAAGAACTAATTCAGTGATATGATATTACTCAAGTTTTATAATTACATCACACCCAATAGATACTGAACTTGAAAACCCACTTTCAGCTCTTGAGGCATGACAGTCTTAGAAGATCAAGGCTTACTATAAACATATTGAAAAGTTATCTGTAAAGTGAAACCATTCCACAGACAGAGTTTAGAATGACAGATCAAGTCTAACTGTGTTTGCTTCCTAAACATTTGCATAGCTTAGGAAAGGAGCATTAAATGCTGTCAGCAACTATCAGATGAAACAGGCTGACTTGCTGGAGGAACTAAAGGACACAGAGTCCCTGCAGAAATCTGTTCCTAGCTTTGAGAGCCAAGCTAGGATTACAATACACCTAATTTTTTAAGGAATAAGTCCACTTGATTCCCTCCTGACCAAGCTTCTTAGACCTTGGCCTAACCTTTTCACTGTTCTGCACAATCATGTTAAATTACCTGGTTGGAAGTATTGATATTGAAAAGGAACATGTCCTTCATGTAGATCCTTGGCATGTTGTCCAAAAGCATCCCATAGAGGGGCATGTACAGGTTTGCTATTTGTGCCTGTTTTGCCTAAAAATAAAAGAAATAAACAAATCTGAAAAAACTAATTCACACATCCTGAGATTTGAGGAAATTTCATGTACGTACAGTACTACATGGAAACGGTGAAGAAAAAAACAAGTTTCCTTACCGGCTCTGCATATCGATCATCAAATGAATGTTTTGCCATTAAATGTTTAAGCACAGCCAAAGCTAAGTGCCTAATATCCTGGTCTTCTTGCAAGGCAAAACCGACCTCCCGCAGCAGGACTCCAATTAAGAAATGTTTACGGCAAAATTCATTGGTCAAAGTGTACTCGGGAATATCTTTGAAGAGAACAGAGAAGACTGGCTATATTAATATGCAAATTGCCCATAACAATCCTTGCTCATAGTCCAAATTTTCAGTAACTTCTACTGCTTTAAAGCTCAGACAAATGCCGATTTCCTGACTTGACTGCCCCATCTGAATCTCTCACACTTGTGAGAATGAATTTATCTAGTATCTTGCAAAAGCTGCAAAATCTTGTAACTTTTATAATTTAAAAATGAAATACAGTTTATATGCATATTACAATATGAGAAATTCATGTGTTCCACACACAAGCAGACACTGTTCACTCCTTTAAGGAACAGGGTCCAAATTATTATTCCCAAATTCTGGCTTGAAGAGTTCTGAAACACAGAGATCCAGACAAATTCTCCTTTTACAAAAGGTGTGTCAGAGTTTGCCACAATTCAAGGTCAATAGTGGAAGAGCCTGCTTAAGCTCTTGATGAACAATTCTACTTACTCCTTATGCAGTCACTTTGTTCATACCTGATGTTCGATACTCCTGTCCCGCTTCTGATGGCGTCACGGGGTCTTCAATTTGTCATAAAAACAAAATAGTTATAGGCAAATATACATTTCCTCATTTCCTATACACTTCCAAATACAAATTTCCTTTTCTTCATCAAATACTGCTGGAAACAAACTTCTCCCAAGCAATGGCAGAGTGTTATGAGCTTGGTGGTGCTCTGCAGCTGACAGAAGCACAGCTCTCGCCTATGCAGGCTGTGCCATGCAAGCTGACATTCCCCTACTGTCCCCAGCCTGCATTCCAACTGCTAGAAAACAAACCCTTAACCCATGTTCTGCACTTCTCCAAAGTCTGCTGCTCGAGGAACTCACATTTCCTACACCAGATCTCACCCAAATTTAACTCATTCATTCCAAAGGAGTTACCTCCCACATCCTCACTGTACTGACATGGGTTTAAGTATCACATGTGAAAAGCCATTTGGGGCCTTCATATCTAGTGGGCAGATGATGTTTCCCCAGGTTAGTTGTTCTCTTCTCTTTGACTTGGTAGTTAATTCTACCTCACAGAAATTGTTTGAGGTACGGGACGATCATTACCTGGGATGTTTGCAGACCGTATGGGCAGGCACAGAGGGATAAAGTGCTCGTGGTGACAAACTTCTTGGAGAAAGTCAAACTTGAACTGATGCAAAATCTGAAAAATCACAGCAATGGCAGTTTACATCAGAACTGCGAAAACGGTAAGACAGGCTTGTAGGAACATCTACCTCAAAATCCACACTCACATCCCACAGCAAAACCTTTGAGCCTATTATTACCAGTACAACAGAATATCAGTCCAAGGCAAACACATGCCCTAGCAAAGATTGCAAGCTGGCTGTGGTTTTAAATGTTTGTAAATCTTGGCTAACTTGGACCATTCTGCTCCCACAGTCAGGCTAGAATATCTGGAACGCACAGGAACATACACTTTTTAAAAATCTATTGAGTACAGGATGATGGGGAATTTTCCCCAGAAATAACACTGCAGTACCTCATTAAAATACAGTTAGATATGGAATGCAGGGTCTGCTGACAAGCAAATGAAGCACCTGGAATATGCTTTCCAAGAGAAACTGTGGCATTTCCAGGGAACATAAACATTGACCTGAACAGTAATGAAGCGTTTCAAATTTGGGATATTTCTCAAAACTCCATGTGGATAATCTGACTTTCAGACTGATGTTTAAACGTTGAAACATGGCGTGTTGTGAATGAAACTTCTATGGAACAGAAATTACAATTTTTCTTTCATGATTTAAATCCAGACTGCGATACTACGCTGCTAAGTCACAATCTACTTATTCAAGCAATGACAAATGCTTTTAGATTTTATGAAGGTCAGGTTGTAGCAAAGTTTTCGATATATTAAAAAATCACTTAAAGAAGCAAAGTACACAAAGAAACAAGGACACCCTGCAGCAAACTTGACTGACTTTTGTTTACGTATCTGAGCATGAAAACAATCCCAGATACGGGCCTTTCCTTGAGATCAGAGGTCTCAGATGTGCTGTTTTTAAGCACTTAAAAGGCTGTTTCATTGTCACTGTCTCAACCCCACAACGATTCTGCTTTCAAGTATCCTGGGGAATTGCTCCAAGCAGCAGCTATGTGGGAGGCAACACATATGTACTTACTGCAAAGAAGGTGCTAAACTCTGCTCTGCACACTGAGTAATCACAGATTGTTTTACTGGTCGTTAATTGACTTTTAAAATTAAATATCTGCCTTTGTGGTTGCATCCATTTAACAAAGTCTGAAATATGTGGAACCTGTTTTCAGATTGTCTAATGTTATTTGCAGAATTATAGACTTCAGGTTATGACATTAATTATGACATTCGTGCTGAAAGGCTCCTTACTAAATCCATTCCAGAAAGTACAGAAGAAGGCAGATCTGAGTGGAGCATGATGCATGGCTTCAGTAAAAAGTGATAATCTCAGGTGATAACCTCATTCATTACCTACAAACATCAGATCCGCACTGAAGAAAATAAATAACAAAAGTTTTGTAGGCCTATTTGGGAAAGATGAGTCATCAAAAACGCATACCTTGAGCATGTTCTGTTTCCTATTATCTTATACTCCTGTATAATAGTTCAGAAACTCAGCTATGCAGGAGAAAAACCTTGCCACTCATCTGATGGACAGAGCAAAGGAATCAAGCTGAATAATTTGGGAACCTCCTGCTGTTTGAAATTTATTGGCCACTACAGAAGAAACTATATTCAGCACAAAAGAAAATTAGCCTGCAGGATTTTTTTTTCCCTAGTGGTAATTATAAGATAATTTGGACCAGGTTTGCTCCTTGCATTATCAATGAGGTAAGAGAATAGCATCTCAGTTGCTTTGAATTAATGGTAAGTTCTCACTTAACCTTATGCAGCAGTCCATGAGGGCTCATATGCTCTTGCTTTAAGCCTCCAAAATAAAATGATTACCAGCTGTTGGTTAACTTACAGCTCAAACCACCTAGTGTGGTTTGATTCAACCATAATACATTTTTTTCTACCAACGCAAGTTCTGAGCATGGTGAAACTGTGGAATAGATCATGAAGAGTTTCAACCTAGAGGGGCAGGAGGAAGAAAAAGAGCAAAACAAAAACCACAATACCTTGCTATCTCCTGTTCCAAACATGTTTACATAATTGTTGACCATCTTGAATATAAATCCGCGATCCATAAATGTGAAGCAGCGCTAAGAAAGGAGGAAAGAATTATCATTTTATAGTCGAAAAACTAGTGCATGGTCTGACTTATCTGGTTGTTTGCCTTGCCTCATTTAAAATTTGCATCACTTGGGGCAAGGCAATATAGCAAGGAAAACAAAAAAAAAGAAAAAAAAAGAAGAAGAACTAGTGAATTTGCCCTCCCCCATGCTATTTTTTAAGTAGTAATTGAGCAAACTTCTCATTTTCATTGTATCTACAGCCCAAAATAATTACCACAGGCTACGGTGCACTAGAAGGAAACTTACCTAATGAAATCATCATTTACATAGTGCAACACTCAATAACTAGAGATGCAGATGGGAGCTGACCTGAACATCTCCTTCAGTCACAGAGCAAGGATTCTTGGGGAATCCAGCCAGCCAGAATACTTGCTGTCTGCAGACCACATTACCTCTCTGGGAGCACGTACTCAAGCCTCTGCATTACGTTATGATGAGAACAGTGCTCTTGCTGACTGATGAAGCTGAATGTCTAGAAGTCGTAAAGGTTTGAGGGCTTTGGTACTACAGCTACTAACATTTTTTCCTTGTAGAGTCAGACAAGGAGACAGGAAATGTAACCTTGGATTCCCTACTTCTTTGGTTGCTCTTGAATTCTGCAAGATCAGCAACCTCCCTACATGCTTTGTTACACAGCATCCAAATGAGGCTGCTGCAAACTCCAATCTGGAGAAAGTCAGATCATTTCTAGCCTGGGTAATTCTTTCTGGCAGGTGAGATTTGAAAAAGTAAAATGGAACCACCTGCCTTACCATGTAGCAGAGCATAACCAGCTGCCCTTCTTACATGAGTAACACATAAAAAAAAAAAAAAAAAAGCATGCAAAACTGCAACATCATCACAGCTGCAACACCGCACAGTCCCTGACCAGGTTCCTGCACTTTTGCTCCTGCCTCAAAACAGCACCATCTTCCATCTCGATATCACACCATGCAAAGATACAGCTTAACGCCAATGCATCAGCAACAGCTTCCATATTAAACTGTCACCAGAGACCAATGCAGTGTTTTACAGGAGAATAAGGACACAGGAACATTTTATTGCTGATATATAGCTCAGCAATAAATGCAGTGCTTCAGCCTGATGCAGAAAGCTTTGAGCCTGCGTTTCACTGCATACAATATATAACATTCTGTACCTTATTGGCAGTTCTGTCCTTTGTTTCTTGCCCCCCAAAAATTTATTTCTAGGTAAGTGGCTGGCCACCCCACCTACTGAATGGCAGTTTTCCTTCCCATGTCCCACAGCTTATTCAATGTTGGGAAAGTCAACATGACTGAGAAATAGTAGGACAAGAGAAAAAAAATGCAACTACTGCTAGTGACTTCTCTAAAGCCCGTGTGCATTTTCTTATACTTGATAAATGAGAGGGTCTTACAGAGTTAAAAGGGTAGCTCACAGTCTTTCAGACAATATTTGCAATTTTTATACTGGTATCTTAAAGATTCCTACTCCCTTTGTTATTAGGAAATATTAATCCATCCATGAACACTCATTCATAGCTACAGTGGTTAAATAAAATATACTAGCTTAATTGCACTCACAGTTCAATTCCTTACTAAATTTTTTTAATAATAATTGAATGTAATGTAAGAATTAGTAGAATTTGCAAAACAGGCTTCTTTAAAGTGAGATATATAAAGCAGGTACATCTAAAGCTTTTGCATTCTCAAAGATCCAAGGGCATAGAAAAACTGAACTACAGGTCAATAATAAACTCGGAATTTCTTTGTTCATGCAGAATAGTTTTTATTCCCTTCAACTAGAGTGGAATATCTTCAACTTTGCATTAAGTATGGGAAAATAAGTGCATATTGCTGTAAAGGAAGAACATCTCACCTTGAGGAACCTGGCAGTGCTGTGGTTTGCATTTCTGGTTTCTTCAAGAGCATCTCTGTACTTCCAGACAACATGATCTGCCAAGACCATCACAAGTGTATCCAGCTCAGTTTGAAACGATTCTGGAAACCTCTGAGTTCGAGAAACCTAAGCAGAGAACACATCATCACTTAGGAGTGTATAATGTTGCATATTAAACCTGAAAATACATTCATGTCAAGAGTAATGACACAACAACACAGGTTATTTAATGTGACAGATAAAAATATGTCTAGATTTTCATGGTCACATTCTGAGTATAAACACCAAATGTAAGTCTTGTACATAAGAAACTGGGAAATGTAATTCTCAGATTGAAGCACAAGTATAGGAAAGGCAGCTTTGAAATCCAGAGAGAAGACAAGTCAAATTAGAAAATAGGAGAGAGAAAAAACTAACAAAAATAAACACAGAATACACACACAAAACACTGACCTCCAGCTATGCCAGGTTTGCCCAGAATAGTCTCTAGATCATTCATTTAGTACCTTACATACCCATCTGCTGCTTATCCAGCCAACATTAGAGACTTTCCATTTCTCTCTAACCCATCCATAACAAAGATGATACGAAAGAACTTTAACTGAAAAACTTTATTAAAAACCTACCTTTGTTTTATTTGTATCGACCAAGTGCTGTGCCATTGATTTTAAAATAACTGCAAAGAAGAACCAGGAATGCTGTTCAAAGGAAGAAAACAAAAAGGTTAGGAAAAACAGTTGCTTGATAGATATTTACAACCCAAATTCCACTCTGCTGAGATGGTCTGCATTTCTGCATAATGCATGAGTAGATGCTACATGGCAAATAAATTAAGAGCATAAGCGCAGTGTATTTGAATAACTTGAATTTGGATCCTGTCTTTCAGAGAGCTGAAGCCAGCTGGAGGGTTACGAGAATCAGAGGCCTTCACTGATCAGGCACTTAGCACTTGTGGTTCTTTGGGTTTTAAGGAATAAGGAGTTCAAACATGATTACAATTCTTTCACTCCTAGCGAAGCCTGTCTTCATTCTGTGTTTGTTGATAACTCTGGCAGAAATGCACCATGAGGAGAACAGAAGTGGAGAACAAATTGCTCTATTAATTCCAGAGTGATAATTTGGCCCAGAGTGAGACAGCACTTCCTCAAATACTATTTGTAACAGTGAATGGGAGGCATATAGATTGATTCCTTAAGGAGATATTGGATACAAAAATACACTCATACACTGCAAAACCACCACCACAAGTAGTTTCTAATGGTCCAGGTTTCTCTCAGGTTAGCTTTGCTACTTTTTTCTTTCCCCTCCCATTCCACCCCACAAGTATTTCTGCCACTCTGGTGGCCTAGCATGGAAAACTGAAACTGTCTGGCTCTAAGCTGAGCCCGTCTTTGTACTGGGAACTTCTAAGGTGGGCTAGCAAGCCCTTACACCACATTCTGGAGCCTCAGTGATGGGGATCGCATGTGGATGACATATAGCTGGTCTGATGTGAGGAAATGCATGTTGGTCAACACACTAAGTGTATCACAGAGCCTCAGTCATTCTCATTTTTCTCACTGCCAATCCTCGGCAGCAGCTGCAATCAGATACAATTGTCCCCCTTACCTGTGAATATTCTCCCTACAACAACTTCTAAAATAAAAACTTAAACCAGGTATCCTAAAAGTAATTTCTTGCATCATATTACATAAGAATTAGGTTTCTCACATAAGCTGAGCACTAACAGAAAGAAGGAATGGTATTATGCAAATCAAGGTATTTTGAAAAATGTTGTGTTCAGAAGCTGTAGCAAATCTGAAAAAGTTATTGAATTGACATGGGATTCAATATGTGCAAAGCTCATACAGCAAAGGGGGAGGAGAGAAAGAGGTAGCACAAGTGAGGCTCAGGCAGAAACTAGAATTAATGGTAGAGATGGGCTAACTCAAAGCATCCGTTACCTTTAAGACCTGTTTCACTGTCACTTGGTCATTTAGCTTCAGAAGACCAGTCATATTCTTGGTCAACTCTTCATGAACAGTCCTCTCTCCAAATGATTTGGTCTTGAACACATACTGAAGGAGGGGAAAAGATAGATTAAAATGTATATAAAAACATATACACAAAGTCCCAGTAGAAGATAAAATTGTTTATATGCCACTAAGAAAAAACACCAATTCTTGCTTGCCAAAATGACTTGAATGAGAAAATAAATAAATAATCACACAAAGTTTAATCCACCCAGCAGTAATGGCTACACTGCTTCCCTAAAAAAAAATGATTTTTAAGCAGAACTTCCCACTGTTCTCAAGTTGATGTGAACGCAAAGGATTTTTTGCTTAAAATTATTGCTATGAAGCATTTTTTTCAAACAGAGTGTAATATCCTGGGCATAAACAACTGCCTTTCATCAAGGGGAAAAAAAAAAAGAATAAGCAAGCAGAGGAAGGAAGGAGGGTTTTTCACCCACATAGTCAGGGCCACTTTTTTGCTTGCTCCTTTCCTCCAAGCGCAATAGCTAGTCAGAGCTGGTAGCAACTCTTTATCCTGAAAGCTGAAGAGCACCCACTAGAACTGGAAGGGGGGAACTATATCCTCTTCTGGAAATCAACTCCCTACAGAAAAGAATTCCCCTACCAAATTGCTCAGAAGTCATATACCTAAGAAAAGTTCATTCAACATTTTATTAAGCTAGTAATTTCCTGCAGGAATTCATTATTACTGAATAATAAGAGAATAGTATCACTTCAAAATTTTTATTAATATCCATCCTTGTTTAAAAGCTGAAGTTGTAAACTATTCTCCATGCAGTTTGGCTCTTCGAAATCCAATTAACTAAGCCTAAACTTCCTATTAATACTGCATATGACTGATAGTTCTGAATTTACATATTCCCCAAACAGCATCTCTAAAGCAGGCACTGATGACTTCATTTCCTCGCAGAGGGATAGCAGAGACTAACAGGCTCTGGCCTTTGGCCACTGCTGGTAATGGAATAAGGGGCTAAACAGGTTTTTGTTGCAGCCTGATAATGGCCTCTTACTGCAAATGTATTTAGCTGCAAGAGGCATCTGCTGCAGTTTAAGGTACTGAGTAGAAGAGGTACTTAATACCCATAGAATTAACTACACTTAAACATTACCTAGAGCATTATTTTGCAGCCTGACTTTAATTCAGGATGTTTGAAACTAGAATTACTACAGTGCTGAAATGCAACACCTGTAAACACGCACTTTCTCAAGGCATGAACATAAATCCATACCGTGGAGCATTCAACCAAAAGCCACCCACGCTGGAACTAAGAGTTCTCCCATTTAGCAACCTAACTCCAATTGCATTTTCATCATCTTGCCCATGGACATGCTGAAGTTTCAGAGTCTATGAGGAATGTATTGGCTTTCACATTGTTCTTAGAAGGTATTGAATCACATATACTAGTCATAATTCACAAATTAAATGAAAGCAACTTACTTCACACCAAATCAGCATACCATTACAGGTAGAAGTCCATACTGACATTTCTCATCCCAAACTTCTTTCTGTGACTACAGAGGAGTTGGCATTTCTGTTGTGACCTACATTAGCGCTATCATCACTGAACCAGAGCAGGCCAAGAGGCCAATGACAGCAACATTGCCTTTAGTCCTCCCTTTAGCTCTCTCATCAACCTACCACTTTCTATGCTGCCATTTGAAATAAAATAGTTTTAAAAAAAGACAAGAACAGCACTAAATAAGATTCACTTTTTCAGTAGTTTGTCACCACCACAGTATCAGCAGTTAAACCATCTATTTTCAGCTACTAAGACTGTTACCCTAACATACTATGGATTAGATGCTTGCTGGTCAATAGCATTATGCTTGCTAAGTTAGTGGATATTCAGTAAATACAGATACCAAGAAGATCATCTTTAGAGAGGTCACTCATTTGCTTTTCTCAGTACAACAAACTTGCCTGAAACAAAACTCTGAACACAAAATAAACCCATATGTATTCTACTGAAGAAAAAAAAATAAAAGCCTCTTTCAAAATGAAAACTGGGCGAGAAAAGCTGAGCAAATTTGGCATAGTTACAAACATGTTGGACCCAACAGACGAGAAAGCAATTTTTGTACTGTAGCATACATGCAGGCACAGGAACTTGAAATTACAATCATTTGTGACTTCAGAAAACAATGAAAGTTTGGTTGAAAACAGCTTCCTAAAAAAACATGCAACAATTTTGTAACCCTGAGGTAAACCCAGAAGTGCTTCTTTCATAAAAATTACCTGTACCTGTACTTATATAATATAGCTGGCCAGATATTTTAAAGCAATAAAGCCCATCACACAAAGAGGAATTCTGCAAACTATCAAGATGCGTTAAATTGGTTGCTCACAGGTATGTGTCTAGCTGAAGCTTAATATTCTTTCACATATTTATTCTCCCCCCAAACCCTGCAAAGGTTAAAAAATTCTCAGCCACGAGCCAGCCTTTCTTCTCCTGTGTGGAGAAAAGAATTGAGCCAGGCTGCAGCTGAGATGGAAGAGGACACACCATGGATGTCCCTGCTGTACAGCAGGTGCCTGGAGTCCAAAGGCACCTAAGCCTCATGAGATAGCCCCAAAATCTTGGGAAAGAGCAGGGAAATCCAACCAGCCTCTTGCAAGCCTCCCATTAGTTTCCCAGCCACTCAGTCTTCCAGTCCAAATCCAGAGGAAGTTACAACACAAGTGTAGAGAGAAAGCTACAGGCAAATACAACTAAGAGAAGCCAGACAAAACACACATAAAACAGTATAAAAGCAAGTGGCTAATCATACCGTCACATAAGAATTGATGCAGTTGTCTAGTTGTTCTTCATGGCACTTAGCAACAATATTAGTAAGAACCCTGGAAGAGGAAAAAAAGAAAAGTTTGAACTGTTTTGTTTCACATGACAAAGTCCATCTGATGCATCACATCATTCCATTAGCATAACCTGATTAAAAACAGCCTGTGAGGGGTATGATCCAAACGATGAATACCACACACAGAAACCAACTCCTGGGCAACACAGTCACTCCCGGAGCACTTCACGTGCATGGGCCATGGTGCTAGGCACATCTGTGTGTTTTAAAGCTGACAAATGCACCAGTCTAATGATTATACCTGTATTGATATTTATGTCATAGCAACAGAATACATCTGTCAACTAACCTTAACTGCCAGATCTTGGCAATTTTGCAAAGCTCTGATGTCTAGAGTGTAAACTGAACAAACCCACATGGTTCAGCTCCAACTCAAGCTCCCCTTCCTCCTGCACTGCCTGTTTACGCACAGCCTCAGATCAAGCCATAGCCCAAGCACCCGTCTCCGTGCTGCAGGACAGAGCCTGCTGGGCAAGGGCAGCTCAGTGGCTTTTAAGGATCAAAAACAGTGAGCTGGATCTCAAATTCAAGGGCACTTGTTAACAGCAAAAACAAAATAACCAAATCAAACACTCAAACCAAAATAACTAAAGTGTAATTCTAAACTTTAGAAGTTTAGGTAACATGATTTGAGTGTTTTCTGCTAATTCTTATTATTGGATTTAAAAGCTTCATAATTCTCAAAGTTGGTATTTTTAACATATTTCATTTCTTGTTGTTAAGAGAACCACAACTTTTGGCAAAACACAAAAGCCTTGGCAAAACTGGTTATTTCCATTCTGATCCTTCAGCTTTTACTCAGATTTGAAATTGATGCAAGTTCTGGCAAAGATAAGAAAAATGAGGGCATGACTGGGCACTAAGACAAGTAAATAAACATGAGAGAATAAAAAAAGATGATGTTTTCCCCCCAGCGTACAAACAATTCTGTGCTCTCATTCTGCTATTGTTGCTTTTAATACATTCAACACGAGCTGCTTCAAGCTATTCAGAACAAAATACAATGTGTGTGTATATAGGACACATCAATGAATGGCGCACACAGAAGATGCGATATTCCGGTTGACATCAACCGAGCTAGCACAAAAGCCACCACACAGACAAGGAAAGCACTGAAAGTCCATTTTTTTGCCAGGTGGGTGCATAGTGAAAATGCAGGATGTGAAAGAAATACCCTTCTTTTATTTATTCAGTCTAATTATTAAATTTAATTTTAAAATAGCCTTTTCTAGAGCATCTCTTTATAGTCAATTCAATGATATATAAACCCTAGGCTGGGACAGTCCTCGTTCTCTCTGCCTGGCTGTAATGCCATTAATTTGGTGGGCGTAACAGAGTCCTGAGCCAAGATGGGATTTCCTCTCCTCCTGAGGAGCACACAGTTACAAAACACACTGGGGCACAAGCCCAGTGACAGCGGCTAAGATTCTGCTAACCCTAGGGTCCAGGTGTGGTAAAACAGGGCCTTGTCATGCAAGGTGCCAAGACCCTTTGATGAAGTGCTGAAGCTCTAGCTTCCCAAGGCTAAGGGGAGCCTTTCAGCCTACTCGCACCTCGAAATTTTCCCAACTAATTCTTTCTTGGAAATTAGTTCTGAGGAACAAACTGAGGAAAGAAAGAAGGCACTGAAAGCAGATGAGTCTCAGAGATAAGGGTTGCTGAGGGCTGAGAATGTTATTTTTTATTTCCAGCCACAGACCAATATTCAGCTACTGGCAGATGTACAAGCAAAACACCACTGTGGCCAATGAAGAGTGCAGTGCAACTTTCTGCCCTCCTGAAGAGGATAGTGATAATAATAATAATCTCTCCAGTATTTTTTTCTGCTGCCCTGATTAACAGCATCAATAAAGACAGTTTCATTATGTGCGGGGTGAGACTCACCAAATCGCTGCAGCTCTTTGCTAGCTTATTGGATAATGTTTCTATTGCTTTTTAGTTATTGTTCAAATACTGTAATTAGAAAGTGCCCCAGTAGAGTGTGACCTGATTGTTTTACTCTGTGCTGGACCTTGCAAGATGATTAAATCTTTTTTATGAGAAAATCCACATCTTTAAACCCAAACAAAAACCAAAATTGATATCCAACCTTATCAGGAACCACTTAGCTCCTGGAGCATGAGTCCTTTTCTTCATCTGTGATTACCTCAGATTACAGAGACATGTCCACCACAATCAATATCTTCCTGGTTGATACTAACCAGGTGATATCATGCTCTTCTATATCATCTGAATTTTTATCCAGAGATTTGTGTTAGGCTAGGAGGCAGGTGTTCTTTGGAAGACAAGTTTCTCTACTAAAATCTAAATGCCATGGTCAGCCTTAATAAAGGCAACTCTAAGTGGACCAATATCTACATTTTCACTCCAGATGAATTCTCTTCCTCTTATAAAAAAATGTCCATATACCTGGTCACAGCTGTTGTAACTTCATCATCACTGTTTTGCACCAAAACCCAGAAGAGTTGATTCAGGACTACAGGAAGAAAATTCATAATTACATGGATCTTCTCAATCCTCAGCAAATTCTGTCATGGACATAAGAAAGAAAAAATGAGACATTTTCTACCCAGACCACCAGGCAATGCTAGCTGATTCTGTGTTTCATCAGCAAGTAAGATGCAGTGTAGCCACTGGAGCTACAGCAGTTGGAAAAACAGGGCAACTTGGTGGAGGATCAATAACGCATGGAACTTGTTTTAAACATGACCATCCACACAACAGCATGCATCCAGATTTCAGAATGCAACAATTTTGTCCCAACCGGGATTAAAAAAAGACACTCATTTCCTAACATTAAGAAAAAAAAATCTTCCTTTCCTTCTATGCTCAAAGGTGATGAGCTCAACTTGTTGCAGATATGTCAAAAGCACACTGACAGAAGGTAGTACTACAGTCTAACCTGACTGGACTGACATTACACTATTTTCTCTGATCAAGGAGAGTATTAAGATCTTAATTAAAAACCAATCTTTTTAATTCCTCCCTCCAAGTTTTATTTTTCACTAATTTCCAAACCACTCCAGAGTATTTCAAAACAGTTATTAGTGCTTCATAAATAAAAGCCAAAATACTTTGGCAAAAAAATCTTATTCTTTGATTATATTGCATAACTGATCCCTCATCCCATAAAATATTATCTCTATTTCTTAATAAAAATATTGAATTGTTAAAAATGCATAATAAAAATAGCAAATAAAAAAAGTGAAATTTCAGTAGTTTAGATAACTAGCTTACTGTATAGAAAGCTTTCATGCTTTTATGGATTCCTAAACTTTGTCCCATAGACTCTATGTTTTTCCAAAAGACTCACAATTAGGTAGAGGCATAACATATATAACCCTGATCCTTTGATTTTGGAAAATATCCATTAACAATGTATTTAATCAGCTAGCATTAAGTGACAGTATTTAAAACCAAAGCTATTTCAGGACTACCTGCAGCTATGAATAAAATCAGTCACAGTGTCCACCCTTAGGAAATTGCCCAGAGAATTTAATGATTTGTTTGAACATTAAGGCAGAATAATTTCATCAGATCTTATAAAACTACTTGGAAAAAAAAAACAAAGCACTGAACTAAGAAAACATAGCAACAAATGAAAGGGGAAGAACACCTACATGATGGTAATATCCAAACCTACAACAGTTATTAGACTTCATAGGCCGCTGCAAAGAAAAATAATACAATTCATGTGTAATTATGTGTCAGGGCTGCTACAGTGATATAGCAAGTGTCATCTTGCTCCTCTTCCTGCTTCAGTAAGCAAACACTAGCTCTCAATTCAGCTATTCAAGTATAGGTCAAGCATCTTGGCACTGTAGTTTCTTGCTGCTTTTCTAATCTGTTTGCTACTGCTATGTCGATTTCTCATGGCTTTTGACCTCTGCTGAACACAGCTGCATTTAATGCAGTTCTTGATCATTCATTTCGTCTCTGCAGAAATGGTGTGTTTCTGATCTCAGAATTTGACGGGCAATCAAACCTTTGATCCTTGACATGCGGAATAATCTAAACAGTCCTTTGATTGACATCCAGGTTTTTAGAGTGAAAACACAAACAGACAACTATGAAGTAAGCTGCAATATATCTGAGGCAAGAGAAGACAACAGGACAACTGCAGCTCTGCAGGTCACAGTTCCTTTTCTGCACATTCTACACCACATCATCCCTTTAATGGGATTTGAGGCTTGGCATAGGGTAGATTATCAAAGTCAAAGATGAAGCCATGCTCTAAGTGACAGAAGCGACTGGAAACAGCCCTGTGACCATCTGTCACACCAAGCAATTCTGAAGGGAATTGTCACACACCCATTGCCTACTGGTAATCTGTGCCTTGTGTGGAATTGTTCAAAATAGATCACTTGTGAGAAAGCCCTAATTACAGTTTTACAGCACAGTTCTCTGCTGTGGGTTACTTTACCTTACAAGAATTTATAAACATTGAGGTAGGAGGCTGGGAGAAATCCTTTTCCCTTTCTTGGCACTGATGGAAAAAGTTATTCAGGTATGGATCCTAAAATGATAAATGTACGTTCACATTAATACATTTTATAGAAAGGATTAGCATTTGATTCCATAAATAGATTACAGCAACTTCGATACCAAAGTAACTGTGTGATACAGGAACTATGCGATACCAGAGGGCACAGTTGGTACCCATGGCCTTAGAAGTGAAGTGTGGAAACACAGATCAACTTGTTTAGTCCAGCCAGTCCGCCAGCACAGCTCGCTTAACAACATATTTCTAGGTGCTTTGTTCAGTCCTTTTCTAGTGTTCTGAACAATAAGCTTTTTGCTCACAGCCTAGGGCCCTTCAGTGCCCAAGCTTTGTTTGTGGTGCTCACAATTTCTTTTCTTGCTGTTTAAACTGCTGTTTAAATATTCCACAACTTTTCTGCTACTGTCATCTTAAATTTGTCTTTTTCCCCCCCCCCAAAAAGGGTTCTCTCTACCATTGTCTTCTTGCCCCCCTACAATAAAATATCCTTTAAATATCAGGCAAATAGATTCATACAAGATCCAAGAGAAAGCATTACTTAGCAATTCCTTGATACTTTTGGATGGTAAGCAGGTAATGGAGCTAGGAGGAAAGTTGGCTTACCTGAGTATTTACTGTTGATACAACAAATGTAGACACCTTGAAAAGTGGTTTCCCACTATCTACCCATTTTACATCACTGCTGATGTGCTGTTAAAAGACAAAAAGTATATGTATATTTATTTCTTGCCTAATCAAATCTGCACCACTTTTTACTGCATAGCTTTGCACAAGTGCACGCCTGAAGTGTGCTGGCAACTGCACTTTTACAAACACCCAGAGAACCAGTGCAATACAAACCACTATTTCAGCACAAGTTCACCAACACTGCCACGCAATGGCCCAGATCTATGTCCTTGTGACATTGTAAAACACACACAAGGAAACAGAAATAACCCAAACTGGACAGTATCAGTGAGAAAAATGCAATCTCACTTCAAAGAGAGTCAACCAGAAAATCAATGCAATATGGCCTGAATTTCTGAAGAGTTACTTTTCATCGCTTCTCCAAGTTTTGGAGAAATTAGGTAAAAAAATAAAGAATACACAATTATAAAATATACTTTTCACATATACAGCCCTGAATCATCAATGTGTGGTTCACAGACTATTACATACATTAGTTCATTAGATATGCACATCTAGTCTAAAACAGACACCTTAAATTTGCCCTTCTGCTTAAGTGCGGATCACGTGAGACAAGTGCTCTCTGCAATTTGAACGATAGAGGAGCAGGAGTTAATACCTTTCCACTCGTAGGCTCTTGCAGGCTCAGGTAACTGGGAGGCAGGCTGCTTGCTACGGGCACGCTGTGCTCCTGGGAAGATAACTGGGCATCTTTCAGCAGGGGAAGCCACGCGTAGCCCACTGCGTACAACAACAAATCAGCACCACGCGGTGAAAAAGACAGGCTCCACAAACGCAAAGGAAGACAAAGCCAGGAATTCCCAAATCCTTATTTGAATGTACATCATTTACATTTAGAATTGAAAGTAATTCTGCTACAGGTACCTGGTGTTTCCAGAGCCTCTTTCTTTTTGGCATTAGCTTTTGCATTTATGTCACAGGTGACATGATAAAATGAAAACAGAATGTGGTGTTTCTTATGAAGTTGGGTGGGAAGTTCAATTTTCACCTGAAATGTAAAATGTTACACCTCACTTTAGTTTAATAATCAATTAAACTAGCCATCAGAAATGGTCTAAATGAGTGACATCTCTTTTTACACAGATTTAGGTACAGCCTGTCTTCCTACATGTGCTGTTGCTACTGAGTAACAGCTGTTCTCTTAAGGAAATTGCTTAGGATGATCAGCTATTACTTTTACTTAAATATGTATTTTTCCCCTTTCTGTCTTACAGATAAATATTTCTATTTATGATGAAAGAGCATAAGATGAAAGAGCATACAAGTAAAGAACGAAAGGCCCTACTTTGAAGAAAGCACCAGCAGCCATAACTAGCCATCACTATTCACACTTTCAAGACTTTCAAAACAAAATTCAGAACCAGTCTCTGCTATTGTTTCATTGTCATTTCATGGCAAAAACAACATTAACAACAAAAATCAAGTCTGACATGGAAAATCAGCTTTTATTTGGGATTCCAGATCTGTCTTAAATGCCATAAATCCCAAAATGAGTATCATGTCATCCACTATTCCCTGAATTAAGATATTATTAATCTATTGCAACAAATATACATAGTAATCAAAACATGTTACCATAAGAACTATTGAAAAAGACCCCTTGGATATTTGAATTTTTTATCCAAGCTAGTCCTATCATTAAAGTAAGAATTGTTAGTAAGAATTTAAGAATTGTTAATAAAAGCTTCCCATGTTAAATCAGCTGGTGTGTGAAAATCCAGCACTACAAGCATAGATACGGAATGGTCATTCAGACATGAAGATCAAAAAACCTCTTCTGTGACATTATTCTTTTCAAGACCTCACTTGCTATTTTTATTAGTACTTTGCACATTTAGAATAGCATCTCTTCCATGCAGATCAGCTAGTGAGACCCGAATTCAGTTCTTCATTCAAGTTGGAAGTAATCTACTCGAGCACATTTTCAGATGTAGTAATATCTGAATCCCAACTTGAAACAAATAGGGCGTTTAAGACCTCTGAAAATGTAATGCTTTAGTTTCCACGTCTTAAGCAGGAATCTTAAACGGATACTTTGCATGTAGTTGTATTTCACCTGTTGGTCTTCCTCATGCAACATTATGTAAAGCAAATTGCAAGAGAAAGGTCTCCAAAATCATGCCAAAAAATTAGCTAACTGCTAATGCTGCTTGTCAGCATTTTCACTGCCCAAAGAGCAGTGGTAGGAAGCCCAGAATACACCCAACAGCGCATGAACATGCCACCAAACAAGCAGTCTGTTAAAGTGAAAACGTGAGAAGTAAGTTTACCCACAGAAAACCTGAGACTTCCTACGGCGTGTTGGTGAAGTGCTAAAACGCCTGCTGATACGAAGCCCAGAAACATCTGGCAAAGACTAACGTAGGAACTCCAGCCTTGAGCTGCATCCCCAGAGCAGCAGGCACCGCGCTCCAGCGAGTGCTCTGTCCAGGCCACCAGCAAACGCCCCAGGGCGGATCTGACACCCCAGAGGGATTTGTTCTGGCATCTGGCCTAGTATTTACTGTTCCCCTTAAGTTTAGAGATACAACTGGACTCTTGCTTTACATCAGGCATGCATTTTAGAGAGCTAAACTGTTCCTGCTTAACTCTACAGCATCTTAACTGTACTTAGTTGATTTAAGAGGAAAAGGTGAGACTATGTAAATTGACATAATGTAGTTCCATACAGATACACAAGCAATTGTAACATAAACTTTCTTTATGTGTATTTGCATATTATAGCAAACATATGGCAGTAACAGACATTGTCAGGGGTGTGGGGGGGAGGGGGGGAAAAAAAATTAAAATAAAAATAAAAGACTGACCTCATCATAGAAATCAGACACCTGGGAGTGGTGGAGCACAGCCGTGTAGGCTGCCGTTGTAAATAATGGTCCACCCGGCTTCCCATAAATACACTGAGAAAAGGAACAAGCTTTAAATACATTGTCAAATTCTGCTGATAACACTAATTTTAACATATCTACTATATACATACACTGAATTCAATGTCATGAAAGATTGACAAATACTTCAATCAAATACTAAAAGAAGCACTTCCAAGTGAAATTTGTTTTATACACATTTATACACATTTCCATCAAACTCTATTGATTCCATGGAGATTATCCTACATTTTACTAAGCAACACAGAGTCCTCATGCCACTTTCTCTCTGTTAAGAATATCACACTCTTCTGCAAAAGCTCTTTCATTTTTCTCCAGCTCAGGCCAGCATGGTGCCTTTTCTGACCTCCCAGCGTTACCAAAGCTCCAAGTTAACAACTCTGCTGTTGGCACAGAGCAGCCCAGGGGTCCTCCATTACTGAGTGGTATTAACATCAGTTTTTGATGTCAAAACTACAGGACAAGACCACAGTGCAACACCCCTTAGCCAACAGCAAAGTTAGGAACCGAGACTAAAGTTCTTCTAATTTTGCATCCCATGTCTTTTAATGACGTGTTAGGCTTAGAAACCTAACCGCTATGAGAACTTCTGACTAATGTAAATTTTAGCTCAAGAAAGCTGCACTGAAAAATCCTAAGTTTTCTAACTTTCTTCTTTCTTCTGTTCCACCGGTTGGAAAGTCAACACAGCTGAGCAGCAGCCAGTGCTGGGGATTTGTGAACAAAAGGAACCATAGCATCAATCTTGAGGAATTCCTGACAAGATTTATTCTTCAATATTCCAGGTTAGCACAGCCCTGACTGCTGGCTTTTATATGTAACGTCCTTAGAAACACTGCTCTTGAAGTGGACTTTTGTCATGGCTCACCTTCAGTGGCTTCGCTCCCTCTTCATCAGAGCTTTTAAATTCAATGCACACAGTTATGTTCCGTGCCTAAAAAGCACAAATTTGTTGAAATTTCAATCAGAAATAGAGCACCCATAAAAACACAGGAAACTAAGGAGTGAAATAAGTTTTTCTTTCCCCAAAATCTAGGAGAACATGGCAGATGGTGGATCAAAGCTTAAAATACCTTCAAGTTACAGTAATTTTATCAGAAATAACATTTCAAATATGAACTCGAAAAATTCAAGCTAGGCCTCAAATAAACTGCATAGATGCAAATTACAAAATGACCAACGTTTCCTTGTGTCTTGTCCTTAGTTCATTTTCAATCACCATGAAAATGCAAATAGTATCCAAGTATAAGGAATACAAATATTCTCTAGATTCATTTAATCTGCATACACCACTTAAATACTGCCCTTTTGAAAAGGGCAAGAAAGCTATTACCATATTATGTCTCCGACTCACTGATGCAATTTAAAGGGTTTCTTAATCCCTAAATTTATTTCCTAACAACTATACCTAAACTTTATGATTGTGAAAAAAATGAAGAGATTAAAAGCCCAGTCAGTGACTCACATTGCCATTTTTCCATGTTTTCTGATGTTTAGTCACTGATAATGAGTGCTCACAGAATAAACACCTACTCAGTGTCAACCTGAATTGGTCACATACTGTACCTTATTAAAGTATTTTTGGCTATCATACTTGAGATGTTTTGGATAGATGTATATTTGGTTCTTGTATACTCTGTAAGGTCGAGAGTATTTTGTTGATTCCTGTACAAACTCCTCTACTTCCACTGTAGGCTGATGCTCCTTTATGTCATTAAATGGCTTGATTGGAATAAAAGACGAAGTTACACAGTCTTCAAAAGAAGAAAAAAGGAAATCATCACATTATGTTTGTTTCTTCAGACATACTACTAAGAATAAATAATACTGCCATGCAAAGGATCAAATTACGCCCTCACATTCACGTAAATCTAGAACTGCAGTATCATCCTCAAATGGTTTGTCTTGCTTAGACTGATGAAAAAATTCTTTGACACAGACAGACAAGTTACTGGTATAGATCACAAACCAGTATACTATCTGTGCCACTAAAACAGTGGGACATTTAATATCCTCATGGATATCTCCAGGAATGGTTGCACAAAAGTGGCTGAGGTTAGGGACACCGATTCAGGGCTGCTGAGCTCTGTCTAGGAATAGGGATTTGGAGCTCCCTGGCTGCAAGGCCACAAGCCGAGTCATCCTCCAGGACCTCATCCCGCATGACTGGGGTCTCGCTTTGAGTTTTAATACATATTTGGGTCTGTCGTAGCAAAGACATGCCAGTCATAGCAGCTGCCATCCTCTTCCCTGCCTTCAGAACTGCAACTGCTCAGTGCAAAGGACAACAGTCAGGGACCACACAGCGCAGGCAGGAGCTTCATAAAGCTCTTTTCTCTTCCCCTGTGCTAAAGCTTTTCCCCTTATGCAGCAGAAAAGGGGGAAGTTTTGTATCATGCTAAAGGCTCTCAGACAACATCTCCTGATAGATCACTGGCTCCAGCTCTTAGCATAGCTACACTAAATAAAGCCTTATTAAAACAAAGATCCACTTCTGTTGTCTAATGCAAATTGATGCTAATGGGGAGCAGTGTCAGTCCCCAGAAGCACAATCATGCTGGCAACGTCTTGACAAGATCTGTGGCCAACTTCCTTTTCATGGGCTTCTCTTGGCATTAAAGCATTTTAGCACTAGCTGAGCACGATTAACATTTCCAACGGGAAGGAGGCATTTTAAGAACAATTGTTGTTATAAGCGCTTCCCTCGAAGCTCACTGAAGTCACTTTTCACAGATTTCGATGAATTTTACAGCAAGTAAGTTTTCTGTTACAGTTTTATAATGGTTTTATAGCCTTACAGCAAGACAAATTTTCCTGAAATGAAAAAACTGTTTAACCTGCTGCAATTTAGACTGAATGAACTTTAATCGATTCCACAGGAACTGGGCACCTTACTACAAGGTATACTTAAAAGCAAACCTTCATACTATTACAGAGTTTTGCATAAGAGCCAGGTAACACGATGAGCCCCAATCCTGTTTGGCCGTTTCGCCTTCTATGAGCAACCAGTTTCTTTTAATATAAAAACAATATGAATTGCTTTTGAAATGCTAGTAATGCGAATCTGCTACTATGCGAAGAGGTCTCAAAACCAACGAGTCCTCATTTTTAACATGCACACATGACATTATTTCTACCCAGAATACCCTTTATTTACATCCCAACAAAGTGTAACCTCACCTGGACACTGGCTAGCTGCTCTGCTTGAGTAGATAAACGAGCTACACAAACGTGCCTATGATTGTACTGACATCGAAGTATCAGTGACTTAAATTCCTTTTTTTTTTTTTTTTTTTCTCTTAACCTGCTTGTTGAAAAGTCCCAACTTTTACCCCCTTACATGATACAGGATCTTAAGAAGTGAGGCCCTGATGAAATAAGCAAATGCCTTGAATTCCAACAGACTTCAGAGAAATTCAAATAGGCCTGAGCTTTTCACAACACCAGCACACAGAAATGTGGTTCTTGAAAAGGTGGGAGGGAGGAGAGGGAAGAGAGAAAGAAATCGAAAAGGAGAGAAAAGGATCCTATCAGGAGATTCCATATTAGCAGCTGCTGCACGGATGCCAGAGGCATTTTTGAACTAAGTCCTTTATCTTGCAGTCACTGGTAGTCACATCCCCCGTGAGCTAAATCACAGGGAACAGGAGCATTGCAGCCCCTGCCTACAGAGGTAGCCCTGCCACGAGGTATCGAGGCTCAGGCATTGAGATCTGTGGTCTAATTCCTTGCAAAGCAGAAAGGGATCTCTGGATTTTCATGTCACAACGAGACAGTATGTGTGGCCTGTATCACTTGGGTGTGTTTGCCAGGTATACAAAGAAATGAAAATGGGCTTAATACAAATGGTTTAATAAAAGAAAAAAATAAAGACAAGCAACTTCCCAAACAGTTGCATACAGCTTTCTATTCACTTCTACTGTCTCAAGGCAACAATTAGAGTGGAAAAGTCTGCCACAACGTCCTAGTTAATTATAAGGTGGAATCATACTTGGATGTTCCAAAGGGACACAATCAACTGCAATCTCCAAACAGCCCGGTATGGTCTGTATTTTGCTAATCTTCTCTGCTCTGCAATGACAGAAATGAAAGCATTTTAAAAATTAGAACGAGAGAGATAAGACTGAACACATGAATTCATCTAAAATGAGAAACAGACCCTGACTTCAGAAATAACCATATACTTAACATACTTAATACACACACCCATTGGCAGCCAGATGCAGATCATATGAAATGGCAGGAAAGGAATGATTTTGGCTGCATTCCTACATGGATTGGAAGCAATGTAGAAGAGGGAGAAATGGATGAACTAACAACAAACCTCAACAGAATGGACTTAAGCACGTTTCCTTTCTACAGCCTGAAAGGAAAGCCCTTTAAAAATGATTCTGTGAGAGCTTGCAGCATCATGGTTTCTGCCACGGCTGTGTTGAACAGACACCAAGACACATATTGCTTGGGCCCAAGCAACTTGAGAAGTGCCAGCACAGGATGCTAAACCAGGAGATGCTCCAGACCAGCAAACCCAGCATGGGCAATGCCTCCTCAAGCACAGGCAGTGCCAGTAAAGTTTAGACTCCCGTAACAGCAATGAGGCAAGAGATTATGGACCTTTGTAGCAGGCATTTGATCATTATCATCTTATCTCACAAAATGGAATAGAAAAAGCTCATTACCTAAATTCATTACCATTTTAGAATAGACAGGAAGAAATTCTGGGTTTAATTCTCATGCCACTTGCGTGGTATAAACAATACCTCTGCTTTAGAGCTAATCCTGATTTACACCTGTGTGAAAGATTGCCCAGTCAACTAATTATTCATTAATTTACATACTGTATAACATTTGGAAAAAAGTTGTTTTCTTCCAATGTCCACTCCACGGTTTGTCATGGATACTCAAACAAACGAGAGCATGGAGGGGGAAAACCATTCAAGAAAGGGTTTTTTTTTTTTTTTTTAATCTCTCTCCTCCTTTTTCTTCCCCTCTGTTTTTTAAAATCATGCTCTTTTGGGTTACTTGACCTGCATCTCCCCTGATGGAAGTTAATTTAATACATCCTTATCTTCAGGTAATAAAATTTACTTATGTGCCAAATGACGTTCCCGTTTTCCTGGAAAGCTCAACCTCAACCAGTCTTTGGCAGACAATAGGCTAATGCGAAAAACACTAATTTAGTATAGCTACTTTGGCATGCTGTATTAAATGAAGAAGAAAACAAAAAGCTGTGAAAAATATTCTGTACAGTTTTATAATCACAGAACCTTCTCAAATCAAATTCAAAACTGTTTCTTACCTTCTGTATTCTGCTATTAGTTTAATCAAATCTTCCATTGAAATCTTATTACTTTCTTGCCTGAATAAAGGTGAGAATCGCGAGTCCCTGTCAACATTTCCCTGATTATCTTTAAACACTGGCCTATAAAGAAAAAACACAATTATAAACACTCGCCCATATGTATTTAAACTTTTTAAACTGTCATATGATCTTTCAGGATATATGATGCAAACTCTTACACAAAACTCAAGGGCTCCTTGCAGAGCTGTCAAGCAAGAAAGCTCCTCTCAGCTGCAGATCCCAGCAGCACAGACAGCCTCCGTTCACCTGCAGGTGCAGCCACAGTCGTGCAAAGATTAAAGATGCTCTTTCGTCTTGCACTACACAAACAATTCCTGCTCATTTTGGCGACAATGTGACCACTGCAGTTTGAAGTTTCTTTTTTTTCCCGAATATTTACTTCAATAGTCTCAAGGACAGACTGTCAATGGCTAGCTCTGCATATGCCTATTTTCCCCCCCTTTTCTGTAGCTCAGCATCCCTGAGGAGAGGTAGAAGTACCCAGTGCTGCATGAAGCAGCTCTCCAGTCGCTCCATCACCCTGGCTGCTCCCTGGCTCCCCGCAGCTCTCCACAGATAGCATAGGACAGATGGGATATCTGTGCACAACCAGGCACAATAAACATCAGCTGTGGTGCACCCCAGAAAACATGCTCAGATATTTGTACTTCTGCTCAGTGACACTTGTGGGGTTTAAATCGGACATTTGGGTGCCCTTTGCCCAGTCCTGAGGGTCCCTCCCACAGCCTGGATGGGCTCGTGTGACTGCTGTCCACATCAACGAACCTTGGATGCAACTGTTGTATGAAAAACATTGCTTAACAAAAGTAAAATGTTCTTGACACTAAGTGCTGTTCTGTGAATCATTTGGCCAATCTTTCTTCCTTAATTTACTTCTCTGTCCCACTGCCAGCAAAAAGAAGAATCCATGCCAGCACAAATTGTTGCCAGATGCAAAAGAATGGAGTAAACCTTTGGAAGAGGATCCTAAGGATAAGTATAAATGCACCATGTCTTAACTTAATTAACTGAGAGAATCACCACTGTCTCATTTCTCTGTAGAAAAACATTAGACTTGTGCCTCAAAAAGTTACAGGGAACACAGTCTACCCCATGGACTAAACATACACAATGCCAAAAATTCTGAGGTACTAGGGAGAAAGAGAGATTAATTTCTGGCAGCCAACACTCACTTCCAAATCCTATTAAAGAGCTATCAAATTAAAAAAAAGCTAATAATTATTACAGTGCTGGCGATATTATGGCTCTTCTTGGGCTCCGCATGGTTTCCAGCTTCTCCAAAGTAAGCGGGAGGACTGCAGCATTAAGAGGTTTGCGTGGTGCCCCCAGGGTTTGGTGAGGGATTGCCGGGTGCCACCAGGCCGCAGGGCAGTCCCGTGTGCCCACGAGCTGCCCGTGGCTGCCAGTGGTTTAGCCCTGGCGAGTGGTGCTGGCCGCTTCCCTGGGGGCTTTGCTGGCCGTGCTCGGCTACCTGGCTTTGTCACCAGCCACTCTGGTGCGGGGCCAGAAGGGCCTTCTGGTGTCTCCACACCTAGCGCTGCTCCTTCCCATTGCTCCTCGGCCCTTCTCCTAGCGCTGCCGGTCATCATTGAGCAGCTCAGCACAGCCCAAAGGGTTAAAAGCATGAAATCAGGGATCCTCAATGCAAAACATGCAAGTATTGTGTACAACTTATACACAATACCCCATTTATGGGAAGCTCTTGCCACTCTGACAACAATTTAGATGTCCATCTAAAACCACCTTAAACTTCTTAGAAATAGGCATATTTTATGCATTCAGAGGAGAATGCATAAATACTTGCACTCCACACTTGTATCTCCATTCTCAGGGCACACAAACACTGAAGGACTGCTGGAGGAACAAGTGCTTCCAAGACCTTCCAAGGTGTTGGACAAAGATTGGCTACCAGTCCTCTTTACTACAGGAAAGGCACTAACAGCATTTCTGAATGGTGATCACTACTCAAAGAAACAAAGGATAAACGTTTTCTGCAATTAAGAAGTCCAGTATTTATCCTTAGTGACTGCTACTTACTTACCAGGGAGATTTTGATGAGCAAAATTTCATAGAACAAAAAATCCTGATGAGATTCTAAAGAAATTATTTGAGGGGAAAACACTCCCACCTCCCAATTTCCCCAGGAGAATAAGACATTTTCTCAATATTAAAAAAACAAGTTTCCATGATTTTTTTGGGCTGACATTGTTAGCTGATATACCCTAACTACTCAAATGCTTTAAGCGCAGAAAGCCTATGGGGCTCACAATTTAATACTGAAGTGGGTGCTTATTAAAGTACCGGCTAACGATCTGTGGAACAAATGCTCAACTTAAGGGTGAGAGACACAGTGCAAGATGTGTAGCTACTGAGAATCAGTGCAGCTTCACTAACATCAATGATGTCAATGTACATCTAGTGAGAACTTAAGCAGCAGCTGCACATGCAGTTGATGGGTTTAAATATGGGACTCTGAAATATGAGGTCTACGCAGGTGGAAATGGGTAGAAGGAAATGCAGCACACGAGAGCTCATCTCCGTGAGTGAAGTTTCCCCAGCACAGTATGTAGATGAGGTATGTGTGTTTGCAAACCCTGGCAGTTCTTTCAGGAATACGAGAGGGGAGGATTGATTTGACACACTAGTTCTGCCACATGCTATAACTGCACCTGCGAGAGCACACACAGCACCAAAGCAAACGACTCCAGCAGGAAAGCAGGGAGGAACCCTGGGTCATCCTTCCACACGATGCTCACAACTTGTCTAAAATAATTGAAGTTTTAATCTCATGCGCAACATACATGACTGTCAGATTTTGGCTCACTAAATATACACCTAAAAATCACACTGTAGCCATCTGCAACTGCTTTACGGGGGAAAATTTCCGCAGAAGAACAGGAGCACAGCTATTGCCAGAATTAAGTAACTGGAAAACACATTTCTAATCCCAAGTTTTTACTGTTTATCATGGCCAAACCAGCTCTTTCTCCTGTCGTGTGACAGACTCCTTTGGAAATACCTATTTTCTAGCTGCAAGACTAGAAATAGAATTTATAGGGCCAAAGTACACTTTGCTTATACCAGAGTCCTGTGCAACACTCATACTTAAAGATGTGTAAATGAGTGCAGAATTTGACCTAATGAATTAAACATATCGTTCATGTCTTCACTGATATCCTCTATACCTTCTATTTGCAAAGTGTTCTTTGTTCTCATGTCTTCACTGATACCCTCAAGTTCATACATACACCTTCTATTTGCAAAGTGTTCTTTGTTTTGTTTTCTTTTTACACTATGTTAGCTCATCACACAATGCATTTAATAATGAGGAGAGTTTAAATACACCCAAGCATACTTTCTGTAATTCTACAGACGGAAGAAACGCTTTAATGGTATGGGTAGTGAAGCACTCATTTAGGATGCTTTGAGGAGGAAGTCAGACTAAAGTTACCAAATACCCTTGTTTCCCCACACGGTCTTTTTTCATGTGGAAATATTGCCTCTTGGAACCGAGGGACATCCACAATCCCAGCTGTGTCCTCTGCCCATGTCAGCCACCTGTGCAACGCATGTACCGTACTCCTCTCAGGGCTTGCTGTGCCTTTGCTAAGGCTGTACTCCCATTTATGTTGGGAAGAACCACAGACGTATTGTTTAGACAAATATTTGGAAAGAATTTGATCCTAGGGTAGGCAAAAAACACAGTACAATTTGGAGGTCATCTCAGTCTTATTTTTTTTTAAGATTGTGGATGACTTAGCAGAGAGGGAAGCAGGGGACCCCAGTTTCCAAGAAAATATATAGTGAAATAAGTAGTTGCCACTTCTGAAACTGCAAAAGCATGGAACTGGAACACACATCCTTCATGGATACAAACTCTCAAGGAAAGAGTCTGAGGAAGGCCAGGACTCAGGCACCCCAGGACCAGCACACTGAATAAGCAACAGGCAAGTTTCTCCAAAGTCACTATCTACTGCTCTCTTCCTGCCTCGAGTTCTCAGCAAGTCTCTAACCTGTTCCAACCAAGCCGTCTGCAAGGCCCAAACGAAAAGGCCATTTGGTCACCCAGCTAAACCCTACTGTGCACAGGAGCAGCAGCAGTGCTCAACATCAGCCAGTACTGCAGCCTTTCCACCCACCTCCAGCACACAGGAGCCTGTATGGCTGCATATCCCATGTCACACCCGAGGTCAAACACTCACGTGCAGATTGATTCAAGCAGAGTATTATGCATTAATCAGGCTGAACCGATTGCAATTTCATTCCTTAGACCACATGCAAATGCTCATTTATTAGGAGGGGAATCTATGCGGTTGTAATATTATGCCTGAGATGACCAAAGATGGCAACTTATATTAAAAAAAGCAAAAAAATAGTTCTAGCCTTTTCCATATGTGAGTGACTACCCGGGACCTGACCCTGATCTAGTGGTAAGAACACCATGGCACCTGAAGATGGCTATGACAACCACCAGGCTCCAGCACACACCACTAACACGACAGCCACACGCACGAGTCAGGCAGCAGAGCTCACTTTGATGGCTACCCTGTAGGTCTATTACCATCATACCTTTCATTATTTATACACTAAAAGTAGCTCTGTCAAACCAAGAGACACCACCAATATCATTTTGATGAAGAGTCCTATAGCTCCACAGAGCCAATAAATATTAAGGAGCATCCTTGAGCTAGCTAGGGCAGAACAGAACACATCATCTGCCTTTCACCTGAACACACACATACTTTTTCTAGTACTAGTGGATATTGACAAAAACATATGGCAATAAAAGATAAGTGAACTCTCCAAATGGCTGTACTTTACTGTTTTCCCTTACCACTTTGCCACCTAAGCACCCCAGCCAGTCAAGAACCACATGCATGTGAAGTGGCAAACCAGGCCTGTCTGGTGCTCCATATCCCAGAGCACACAACCAGCCATGACCATGGGCAACACCACAGCGTGACCTTGAGTGTAACGAGCTTTCCTCCCGGTGCTTTCACTTGGCAACACACCACTTTTCCTCCTTATTACAGGGAGCTTTTCTCCATCCCTCACATGGAAGAAGAGAGGAGCTGACACAGGGGCACAGAGGATGGTCGCCTTGGGAGAGGGCAGTAGCAGGCTTTGGAAAGCAAAGAAAACCAAAAGAAACACCAAAGGAGAGGACAGAGAAAAGGAGTTTATATGAGCTGGATAGAGGCAAGCAAAACGAAGAAAGCTATAACTGGTTTTGGAAGCTGAAGTGGTCACAGGGAATCAAGTAGCACAGGATCAAGCTTGGACGAGAGACCAGAGCAGCACAGGAGAGAACACTGAGCTCATGGAAATGAAACACAAAGAAACTAACTGAGGGAAAAGATTGAACGAACAAAACTAAATTATTAATCCTAAATTTATCTGCAAGAAAGCCCAGCTGACCGAAGATGAAAATAGGTATCATCTAGCAACCACCAAAAGCACAGGAGAACCTAATGCACTCCTTTCTCCTCACTACCAGCATGAGGCGCTGTCTTTGGGGGCACAGCAATCTCCAGGTGCTTGATTTGACTTTCTTTACATCTGATGGTCATCATCATAAGAACAGACTTGTGCTTCAGACTTGTGCACCTATATTTTACGTGGTCATTACAACTGTTTCAGATCATCATCACCCTCACAGGAGATTCTGCTGAGAACTATGACTTTGAAATCTCTTTGAGAACTTTTAACACCAAATCACCGTGGAGCTCAGCATAAATTTATATTCTGTCAGTTGCCCTTGCTACTCCCTGGCAATTTCACTACATACCTGAATAAAAGATTACACCACACTAATATTTAATGAGAAAGTAATCAACATTCATCTGTGTAAAAGAAATAGGCCAAGCAAACCTATAAAACTATAAATATGCTGAGGTCCTGGACCATATCAAAAGCTTTGCTTAGCTTCAAGGATAACATGTGCAAAAGACTAAAAGGAAACAATTTAATCAGTAGAATAAACTGCAAGATACAGCTACAAATTATATAAAAAAAGAATTACTACATACCTCACTGACCAAGCAAACGGCATACGGTATTTTCCCAGCTTGCTGCAGAACTGTTTGTTGGATTTTAACACTTTCTGTGCACACTACAAGGAGAGAATATGAGTTGTTTCATCATCATCACTAAAACATGGGTGATTCAGCACAGAATACATCCATGCACCCTCTGCTGAAGAGGCCATCACACCCCTCAAATAATTTAGTCTTCTACTACCTTGACAGACAGACCTGGGATGTGTGAAGGCATCAATGAGTTGTTGATGAACAAAACCCCTCCAGCATCCCTCCAGTCAAAACTACATTACTTCCTATTATAATTCCACTTTGTTGCAGCCTATCCAATGTAAATAACGCTGTCTGCTCTGAGACAGGAACAGGCAGGTACCTAAGCCAGCCTTGCTCCCATACAGAGTGCACCATCTGGTATTTTCTAAAGGATTGCTGAAAGCAATTTTCACTTTGCTAAGGCTTAATTAGCATTACGAAAACACCATTGTGACTTGTACATTACAGTCAAAGTCCTATCACATGCAAACCAAATGAAAACAACATCTACCTTATTGCAGGTAAAGACTTCATTGTACTGAAGTTAATGCAGTTCGAACATTTGTTGTCTTAGAGGTGGGTCTCAAATGAGCTTGCACCATTAAGTGAGTACAATGTGGTACAATTTGCAAGCACAGTTTTCCCTGCATTCATCTTCCAGTAAATTGGAAATAATAAAGAAAGAATTGATGCTGTTGCTACTTTACCTTAAAAGAATCAGGATTTTTAATGTAAGGTTCAGCACTACTGGCAATGTTTCCTGTAAGCACCTTTTCTATTTTTGCCACTAATACAATCTCAGAATGGGGATTACTTATGGAGAAAAGAGCCTGTTAATGAGAGAAAGAAACAGTCGAACAGTATATAGGAACACTGGAGAAGAAGTGAAACACTGACAAAATTCTTTGTGGATGCAAAAACAATTCAGAAAGAGCATGTGGCATATACCTCCATATTCAAGAGACAGGGGAAGAGGGAAAAAACCAACCAAACACTCCCTCCCAACCCCTTACCTTTGCACAAGTGCTGAAGTAAGCTTGTGTACAGCACCTTGCAAAAATACTAGCTCAAGTCGAGAAGCAGTATGACCACGTTAGCAACAGCTAAGCTAATACACCTTTTCTCTTGTAGCTGATTTAGGCCAGCATTTAACTTGGGGGAATAACATGCAGGAGAAAGTAAGGGCAGAAGGGAATGAAGGACAAGAGTTACAATAACTGCAAGAATCTGGAGATATTTTGAGATTAATGCAGCCTCTATATGAGGTTTGCAGTTATCATTTTGTTTGGCTGGTTTGGGAGTTGCCAGTGAATGAACCCAAAGAGCACAAAAAAACATGAGTAGGTTTCTCTATGAAAGAGACACCAACTGTTTTAAAGTTGTGATGTGAGTGATTTTAAGATGTACCCAGGCAACTCAAAAATCAAGCATGTGTAAGCAACAGTCACTGATGCATAAAAAAGAGCATTCTCTCCTTTTCAGATATACGAACAAGATAAGAACTATATAAATAAGTCATAAAAGAGACATATGGAATACCTGTTTTGGATACTTCAGCCATTCTTCTGGAAACCCTTTGACCTGGGGTTCCTCCATTTCATTTGAGTCTGTATTTTCAACAGTGCCATTTTCTAATGAAAATGAGGAACCTGAAATCATCTGCCTAACAAGCATGTGGTTCAAATCCACGTGAAAGTCAGCAGAGATCTTCCTGCCATCCCTGACATCGTACAAGGCCACACTCACAAAGAAAGGCTCTACCTGGAAGAGAACATCAGAAACAAGCCAGGGCTATAACCAAGAGGTTAAACCCCAGCTTTTATCACTTCTGCACAGCTAGTTAAAAAAAGAGCAAAAATAGACTGTTTACAAATGGGTAGTTACCAAAAACTACCCTCTCCCTTTCCTCCTTGTACCCCTCTCCCCCTGACTTATCCACTTTCCAAAGTAAGTTTTTAACCATGTGATTTCAGGGACTTTTTACAAGTACCTCAACACTGAGCCAGAACAGAAATTACAGCTAGTTCACTCAAAGTAATATGCAGGTATATTTGTCACAGACAAGCATTAGAGCAACTGAATGTAGCCACAGGAAAATGTTGTAGGTTTTTTAGTTAGTTAGTTAGTTAATTTCACAGTCACTATAAAATCTGGACAGAACAGTGAAAGGCTTTCCTGGGATCATAAAAAATGTGGCATAAAGATGACAAAGGTAGGGAGGTGAAAAACAGTTACTGTTATGAATGAGTATGTGTGGGTGCATCAGCCTATGGGAAATGCTTGTTCCATTTTCCCAGGAAACCAAGAACAGAACAGTTCTGACATTACCCACTTACTCTATCTCACATCATCGGCAAATTGAAGCCCTATGGCTGAAAGTAAACTCCAGTGAGCCTCCACAGCTCTGATGAAACAAGTCAGTCACAAAACAACAACCACCAACTAGTAACGACAGTTTCTGAGCTATCTGAAAATCAGAATCATAAATTTATGAACACTAGAAAAGCAGATACAGCCTCTGTAGTGATTTATTGCATGCCCTTGGTACCGTTATCATGACTTCATTAAAGAATTATTCCAGTCTGCCTAAAAAGTATTGATTACATTATGCTGAATATGCAGTCACCACAGAGGTCATCTTTAAATGAATAAAAAAAGATCAATGCCTTTTATGTAATGCATTAAAGTTGAATTGTCAGAACACTAATTTGGTGAAAATAAACTTCTCTGCTTCAGAGGAAAACTAAAAGTTGCGCACAAAAGGGAACAACTTGCTTTGCTCTCCCTCAATGCCCTTTATAAGAATAAGAAAAACTTTCTGCCTTGCCCTGCTTTTATTTGGGTTTTCCTATCGAAGTAAGCAATGAAACTTTTCTATTTTTCCTTCTCTTCTAGTAAACTAGCAAATAGACCACCAACACACACACACACCACAAACAGCTGATACTCTGTTGCCTCCCTATATAAACCTTGGCATCTTAAACTTGTTATTCTTACAACGATATCCTCGAGGATCTTATTATATTTAATTCCTCATTTAACTGTAGCTCAAAGTCTGCAATCTAAATAAGCTTCAAAATGTTTGTTGAAAGGTTCCTCAGTTTCATGACTCATTCCAAGTGCCTGGGCAGAGGATGAGAAGGGGATGCAGTAGACATGCACAATGAAGCTTTCATTTCACCTTGTTCTACCAAACAGAACTAGCACGGACTCAAGTAAGTCCTTTCCAGAAGGGAAAAGAGGAAAGAAATCCACAGGAAAACAGTAAAGCTTACGTTGGTTAGAGGATCGTTTTCATTTTCAGTAACGCAGGCCTGGAGATTCAAGCTGAGGGATTTGCAAGTTATGAGGATCCTCTTTGCAGCCTTCTCCTCAAATGGCTTCAACACCGAACATGTGCCCAGAAACTCCTTCTTCTGAGGATTCAAGGACTGAAAAGACCAAGGGCACCTATCAGCTCCATATGGAAAAGGCCAGGTAATCCAAACTTAAGTAATCCTTTAAGACACGTTTACCATCACTGAAGCCTCTGAAAAAATCTCATAAAATCACTACTGACACCTTCATATTACCATAGTAAATGCATGTCATTACTAATTTACAGGTTAGGAAGCAAAGCAAAAACAGTGCCTGAGGGCATATACAATGTCAGAGGCAGCACGAGGAATCCAAGTTAGGTTTTGTACAACTCCAGTGCATGACCGTGAATTTTTACTTTTATTTATTTTTGCTTACTTATTGTATTTGAAATTTTAGCTATAATTTCCTAATCTAGGCCTAACAGCCTCAAATTGAGGCTATAACACCACATGCTTGGAGTGCAGTTCTCACCTTTGCCCTCCTTCCCACATACATACACAGTATGGCAGTACATGAGCTTCGTGTTTTTTGATAGCACTGCTACAGCCCCTTTGACCACAGGTTCATATCTGAACATACTGATCCCTACTTTTCCTGTAGTCTTCTTTTTAAGTAAATAAAGTTCTCATTAAACCACCGACAAACATACATTCAGTGCAAGCAATAAGAATCTTCAACTCCTGAATCTTACACACAATAAGCAAGCTTAAGGTAAAAAGAAGTCTGCAATTCCTAAATTTTCAACTAAGTTTTTTTCACATAGATAGGCTTTTCAAATTATTCTTCCTCCTGTTTTATATCCATGCCCATTTCTGTTCTCAAATCCACTTAAAACACTATACTAAAAATGTTTTCAAACCAGGGGCCCATACTGTTCCTGCAAGATTTTCAGTCTGCTTTAGAGTTTAGCTATAGATCAGCTACGAGTCAGGTCTATACACATTAATCTCTGCAGATCAGAGTGCGCTTTGTTTCCACTTCCAAGCTGGAAGTATCTCACTCTCACTTGTATATTCCAGAACAGCCAGCACAAGTCAAGGCTGCACTGGGCATAGCCAGCTGCTTGCCGAGCACTGAACCTCCCTGGGGTTTAGGTAGTCTACTTAACTTAGAAAACCTGGGTTGTAAAACTTGCAAGGAATTGGGAACAGGATTTTCCACTTACAGCTATATCAGGATCCAAGGAGAACAGATTTAGTCTCTCTGCATTTCGAGAGGCTTTCACCGTTTCTTCTGTTTCTGTGGTGTACTGTGGTAACAGATAAATAGGCATTTTTGACATAGGTAACACTTCACACTAAGCTTGTAAAGAAAAACAGAACATCCATTACTTTTGCAAAGTCTGGGTGCAAGGTGTTCTCTGCAGAATCAGTCTCTTCTTGAGGGCCATCATAATTCACTGAAGCTTCTGATGGATCTTGAAAAGAAAACAATTATTCAAAAGGCTTTATTATACTTATTATTACCATACAGTCTTGAATATCAACCTCATCCTATTTTTTAATCCTTTTTATTATAATCAAATTATAAAATGCAAGACATACATAGTCCTTGTCCTCCTCAGGCCCATCTCCTACTGGTATTTACTACAACTACACCTCCATTTAAGCCTTCCCAACAACAAGGGGCCCGTCTCTGTCTATTCAGTGAAATGCCTGGCACATTCATGCCAAATGTCCATACCCACAATAAAGATGCCTTTCTTTGCTCTCTCAGTCCCTCCTGAGGCAACACGGAGCATTTATTCCAACCCCCAGACTCCACGCTCCCGGCATAGGGTTCACCCTTCAGCAAAGCCAAGGGTGCCAGCGGGGCTTGCCCGGTCTTGGGGAAGAGAACAGATCCAGCCTTGACTCTGGGAGCTGCAGATCTATGGATCCAGGCACCAGAGCTATAGAACAACCCCTTTATTTGGCTCTGAAACCCTTCTCAGCAAGTGTCATTCTGCTTCCACAAGGTAGTTCAACCCAACGTGAAATAAATAATTACACCAACTTCGGGCTCATCTGCCAAGAAAGTATCGTGCCTTTTGATAAGTTAACTCCATAACACATTCTTGTTGCTAGTTATCAGGGTATGCACTAGTAGAGACTTCTGTTTTCTGTTTTCCAGGTGTCTTTGACCTTTTATGCACATTTTTCTTCCTGTTTTAATATCCCTTATGGGTGGGAATTTAAGAAGAACTTCTCTGATTCTGAAGTGCAAGTCTCTTGTGCCTCCAAATCATACAAACATCTTTGGCTGTATGAAAGAGCATCCTACTCTTCCAAAAGGAAATATTAGACTTATTATAAACACCAGTCTCAAGCATCCAATTGCTTCTCAACTTCCCCAAAATTCAGGTGCATGTGTATTCAAAGCTTTGAATCAGTTCAGAGCAGAAGCAGTTCAAAACCATATTACAATTTCAAGTACATTTGGTCCTAGGATTTTAGAATGGGCTCATCCTAGCTGCGCATGGATTTATTATGAGCAGCCATGAGTTACTGCTACACGAAGAATACAGTGCAACAGAGCATCCAATCCTAACTTCCAAAATGAAAGCACATTAATAAACAAACTCACAAAAGGAAGAAATGAAAAGTCAGTAAGCTTCCACTAAAAAAGCAATATGCTGCAGCTGTTCCCCTCCATTCCTTAAAAGAAAAAAAGGAAAAAAATAGCTCCAGATGCTTAAAGAAAACAAAATGCTGGAAAAAGAACTCATCTGACCTCTCCTGTAGAAAACTTTTTAAAGCCTCTCAAGAGGGTAATACATGAAGTACCAGCAAGATCCCCAGAGCACTGTATTTAAAGCAGCGTTGCATATGCTGAGCACAGCCACATCATTCCCACTAACTTCACTGGGAGCAGTTTAACCTCCCCCACAGCCCTTTGAAAATGATGTGCAGGGAGTTAACTGACATTGCGAAGCAATTGCCAAAATGCTGCTGCTTCCTCGGAAATCAATAGGTGCAGAATCCATTAGAGACCCGAGCAGTTAAAATGATTCACCAGTGAAATCTGAAGGTTCGGTTGTTTACATTTGATTTGAAAAGCAACACAAGGTTATTCACTCTTACCAAGCTTCAGATCAGTGAGATCGGCACTTTTCCGCTCTTGAATGGTCCCCTCTGGATTTATTTGCAGGATTTTGTTGAGAGTGAAAATCCAGTCTTCCATATCCTGCTCATTTTCAGCTGCCAGCACAAAGTATGTGAGGTCATTCATTTTCAGCTCAAAGGCATGTTTCCTAAGCCTGTTATTCTGTTATAACAAAAGGAAAAGAAAAGTAAACATCAGAACTTATTAAAAGGAAAAAAAGTCATCCATAAGATGGGCTTTTATCTGGTTGAATTCTGTCATGAAAATCAGCAGGTTCTGTGGGAAATGACTGATCAAAATTTAATGAAGTGATATGACTTCCTAATATCATATGCTTTAGGGCTCATATTTCTCAAAGTTTTTTCTGTGGTAGTCTTGTGGGAGCAGATCTATCAATCCTCTGTCCTCCTTGCTTAGATTTCAAACATCATCATGCAGCTTATCCCTTTTTACTTAATCAAAATAAAGTAAATCAGTAAGGCAACGATGTCCATTGACTATGGACATCAGTGTCACTGATGTTTTTGAGTATTTTCAATACTCAAAAAATTGAAGTCGACTATAATTAAGACATTGTTGACACATCTAACCTATTTTTGAAACCATCCTCCTGAACTTTAACAGCTTGGACATCTGAAAACATTCTTGGTCACAGGGAAAAGTATAGGTCCTCTAAACTTTGTATACATTCAAATTAATGCAAAACAGTGATCAAAATTCCAGTGAAAGCTGCTTGCAGCAATGAACGACAATGGCTTGACCGAGGGTTAAATGTTGAAGGGAGATATGCTAAGAGCTTAGGCTACTGCCTGTTTAAAGCTCCTGATGGTAGATTTTTTGTATAAATGGATTATGCATATCAAATCATGCATAATCTATAAAGAAAAATGCTACCTTTCAATTTCTCTTCTGAAAGAGCATTGTCTATATTATGTAGTTCTATTTACAGATACGGCCAAGATCTTCATATCAGGTAATGTAATGCTATTAAGACATTATCTAAAAGAGCAATGCATCTCACATGCTGAATCTTAAGAACATTAGGGAAGGAAAACTTCAATATCCACTTTTCCATCTGCACTTCAGACTTCTGGCAAGAGGACGAGATCTACAGCAAAGTCTTTGTTTCAAATCTAAAGCCAACTATTTTCCTCCCAATCCGTTAATAGGAAAAAAATGTGCCCTTTCTCAATTTGCCTCTTTATAACCCCTTCCATATGGTATGCGGACCTCGAGGTTGGCTTCTTGTAATCTTCAACACTTAATTTCAAATTTCAAAATTCTTCCAGAAGGAAATAATCCCAGATTCAGGGAGAAAGAAAAAAAAAAAGAAAAAAAAGAAAAACAACAAAAAACAGCTGTGGATGAGGTATAAATGAAACATCAAGGCAAGTCTAATGCCTGCAGAATCACTTTTACAAAATAAATAAACTGTTTTGGAGGTATTTTTTATTATATGCGGAGGTGCTTTCTCTCCAGGATGCTTATAACAATTAGACATTCTATCGGACAGGAGCTCAGAAGTCATTCATCTACAGTCAAATAGTTTACAGTAATACATAACTAGTGAGAGTAGAACATTTCACATCACAGCCTTCCTTCAAGCTTTCAGTTATATCAGACTTTCTTCAGATTTTGTGCCTCCAATTTTCCCTATTTAAGTCAACATCAAGCAGTGTCTATTTTTATTTCAGCCCTATGTTTCTATGTTCATCACATTTTGCAAATAATAGAGTCTGACAGCTGATGATCCTGAGCTATTACCCCTTTAAGGGTAATTCCTTGCTAGTGAAGACATCTATATAACACAGATATATAATACATATATATCCTTTTGAACGCCAATCAAATGGGCAATCGAGGAAACTAGTATCCAATCAAAAGGGCAAACACGAGCATCTGGTGGCAGATGAGAGGTGAAGTTCCAGCTCCAGCAGTTCCGGACAGTTTGGAGGGATGCAGGAGATTTAGAAAGCAGCTATCAGTTCAGGAGAATGATTTCAAATCTTCTTGATCTGCTTTTGTCAGAGGAGTGAGAAAACGCCCTGAATTTTTGAAATCAAAACATTTTTACTAATGTAGAATTGCATCAGAAGTATTACTGAAGAATAGACATCCTCTGTATAAATTCTGTATCTAAAACCACCCTACAGGATCATTCAGGGCTTAACGGGGTTTTGGTTAAGACACTCCCAGCAAGCAGGAATAAACAATTGTCTTCTCTTATTTTTATAAATGAGCAGGACACATCAAAACTCTCAAGACCTGGTGACGATAAAGTACAAGAGACAGCCTCAAACAGCCACTAACTGAGTAAGGGTGTCTCAACCATAACCAACCACGTGCCAGAGCGAGGTAGGAGCAGTAGTTCCTAAGCAGGAGAGCCAGGATCTCTCCAGGGGCCCCTGCCCTCCGGACAGTCGCCGCAGCCGCACACAGACCAAAGCTCCGTGCGGGAACGGCTGCGGAGCTCAGGAGCTGCTGAAGGGCACTCAGCACCACAACCTCCTCCTGGGCTTCTGCTGCTCCCCGAGCTGCCTGGTAGGGTCTTCCAAACCCACAGGTGACACAAGCAAACACCATTTGCTGACACATATTTGCCTCTACCTTTTCACATCTGTTTGAAATCAGAAACATCCTTTAAACTTCACACGGTAACTGGGCATCCCTTACAGCTGGATACATGGGTGCAACCGTGGGCATCAGGTTCTGCAAGGGCTTTCAGCAAAAAGAAACTCAGAACTTCAATACTCAATTGATTTACCACTGCTTGGTAGCTGATGTTTTATACCCTGAGTCTCTCTAGCCCACAGCAATCATGTTCTTAACCCTTAATATGCATAAGGGAAAAATCTAGTAACTAAAAAATAATAATGGTGATTAAAATAAACTTTCTACAGTATTTTTCCTCATGTTAGCCATGGTTAAATATTGTATTTATGATCTGCTATCATAACTCAGTATTTGTAACCTGGCAGACTGAGATCTCACTCAAAAAAAGCAAAAGCCACTGTGGTCTCATCTCATGTGGCAGAGAATGAGACCACTCTCCGATCCACGTACATGTTCTTATATGTGCCTTTAGTTATTCTTATTTATCTGACATCAAAACAACAGAATGAAATAAAAGGAAACTTACCTGGATAACTCCTGTACAAGAATCCAAGAAAATACATCCCTTGGGCTCCTTTGATATTTTTTCATCTTTATAAAAATTCATAATGTATGAGTTATCCGACAACTGTGTCAGCTGGAAGTAGCGCTTTTTGAATGACTGAAGCGAGGAAAGAACAAATCGCAGTTGTTGTACAGCAAATTTTTTCTTAGACATTATTCACAGACAGAGTTTAAGTAATAAGCCATTACAAACTGCAATGCAATCACTATTGTGTACTATCTCACGGACAAATATTTTACGCTTATTTAAGGTAGTATTATCAAAAGTAATTTAAGATAGAAAAGGCTAATGACAATGGCAAACAAATATGCCCTGATGGGGCGCAGTCTAAACTGAAGAACCAACGTTGTGCCCTTACCCGAACAGTAATGCTATTGTTCACTGTGCTGTTAAAATTCCCTTTATAGAGCCAACCAGACTTGAAAACTCCTGCTGCCAGTCCTCCTCCACCACCACCTCCACCTTTTGAAGATGAGTGGGATGTTGTATCCTGTATGAAAGACATGATTAATATTGCATTGACTTGCTTTCTGAATTCTAAGGTGAAAGAAAACCGTAACACGTGAATATCTGCTTGATAACAAACAGTCATCCTTGCATTCCTTTTTAAAAAAGACTATTAATATTCCTGTTGTGCACATGATGACATGAGACAAAGCTGATCCATTCAATTCAAAGTTACTTAAAATGTGACATATTTTATAGGTGATAACGAGCTTCCATTATCACTCTTTGTTTGATGTAAAAGCAATAAAAGACTCTTCTCCAGAGAAGAGAAAAAAAAAGGGGGGGTGGCGTAGAATATACCTCATCTTTATCCACATCTTCATGATCAATTTCAAAGGAATGTGAAGGCAGTTTCTCTGGTTTGCATTCATTCCTGCCAGGACATGAAAAACATGTTTAAAAAGTTTTTATCATTACTACTATTAATACAATCAGATATAAACTATTCATTTTATGTGCCTGCTACTTCAGAGATGCAACAATCCTGACTTCAAGACATCTTCCATACCTCCTGTTCCTAGGGAGCAGCTCTGAAATCTTTACCAAGTGCTGTGCACTGTGCAAATGACAGGACTTGCTCCTGACTGTTTCTGTTCCCACAGGCACTGCCACCCCTGTGCAGCCTAAAGCTCAAAAAGCAGCGACACCAGAGCAGAACGTGTGAAAACTGCGTAAAAAGAGGTAGTGAGAGCTCAGATTGGGGTATTTAAGTGGTGGAAAGATCTGAAGAGAAATTTCAGAGGACCATCATGCTCAGAAATGAACTAAAAGCAGTTGCTAAACAGTCTGGTTGTGCTGCTGCACTGAGCCCTTCCTGATGGGCACAACATTAGGCAAGAGCAGCTCATGGATACAGTAGTATGTGGCATTTTAAACACTGCACCTTTCTCACAGTGCAAAACCACATGCTTAATACTATGTTCGAACTTCATGAAATTAGGTGGATTGCAAACCAGCTTTATTTGGGGCATGGTAAATGCAGAAGCCATAGCCACTTTCAGCAAGCAAAATACACTCTTGTTTTCTTCTGGGACAGCAAGTAGTGCTGCATTCAAAATACTCTGAGTGCTGCGCTCCAATAATCTAAATAAGGTGTTTAGTTATGGTCCTGTATGTGCAGGGCAGGACGAAGATCCAAGACACCATAATATCTGTAGAGCACAAACTCATGACAGCAATGTCATTATACTCAAATAACCTTTGCAGAAGAGGATGCATGTAACTAAAACATACTTTTGTGCAGAGTAATGCAATCATATCTGTCATATGCATATTTCATAAGAGAAAAATACTTTAGGTTAAACGGGAAAAATGCTGCGTTGTAAACGATGTTCTTGAGCACTAACATATTATTTTCTAAAACAATTAGCAACACTGTTTTTAACGGCTTTCCGTACTACCACCTTCGCTGTTCATGAACACACTGAGAAATGAGAAGAGCTGCAGATCTCAGAGAAGGTTTATAGACAAAATCCACTCAGCACAGCATCTAAAGTCTACAGGCATCCACTCAGTGACTCTTCCAGCCATGCTTACAGCTTGTACTGGTTGCCACTCTTACTCCAGCCTAAGTCTGGAGCGCTCATTCCCATGTTGCTGTTGTACGCACACAGCAAGCTCTTTCATTCAGTATCATGGTTGTAATGACTCAAATTCCAAGAAAGAAGGTGGCAACACTGCTCATTTAGGCACCCTGTGATTTCATTAGCTGCCCAGCAAGAGACTCAGAGAACATGTTTCCTCCCAGAAAAAGGAGTATGGGTAGAAACATGCATGAAAGCAAGAGCACCAGATTCCTCATTTCTTTCCACTCAAGTTAAGGAGAGTCTTTTCCCTTCAGCACCCTTACGTGGCCCCCAAGCACAGGCAGGATGAATGCTCCCATGGACACCTCGCTGCACCCGGGCATCACTGGTGCTGCACCAGTACCCGCTCTACACGGGGACCCGGATTCTTCTGTACCACACAGCTAATAAACCCCTAAGCGAAATATTGCCCCTCGGTTACGCAAGGAACCGAAAAGGAGAATTAATCCTAGATAAAGGTGAGTGACATTTATACATTATTAAGGAAAAAGAGAAAAACAGCTTTCCTGTATCAGCTGTGCTTTGAATATGCAAATGCACTTTCAAGATTTGAATCAGCATTGAATGAGTTTGTTGATACTAGCGAATTCTGCGGAGTCTTGAACTTTTGCTGAAGGATCTTTTCTTCCCCTTTTTAAAAATGCAAACGACTATAAATATGGTTAAAGCAGCAAAGCATACAAGACCCAGGAAAGTACAAATATGGACACAGCTCAGCAAAATGACACAAATCAAAGAAGAAAAAAAATAAAAAAGAACTTAAGCCAGGTCTTACTGTGGTAAGTGTCGAAAATCTCCTGAATACTGTTCATATTTGTAGTTCACAACATGCCACTGGGAATTGTAATATTTACAAGCCTGAAGAGAAAAGCACAACAACAGAATTACTACAACTTCGGTCTCAGAAGGGGTATAGTGCAGAGAAACATAGGAGGGGCCTTTCAGCTAGATAAGCACAAAGGCTTCTCCTTTACAGCTGGGGATGTAGTTCCTAAATGAAAGGCAACGTCATACGATCCCACATTTTGAAGTGCAATCTCCCTTTTAAATCAAGCACACTGAAATCATATAGGAGGGAAGAGGGTGGTTTGAAAGTAACACAACATGCTTTACTGATCCTCCAGTTCCTACTCTATAGGATTAAACCATGCTGCTAACTAGGTGGTATCTTCTGAGGCGTTAAGGCATAACTTTCTCCATGCACATTAATTATAGATTTTCTCTTTGCATCCCATTTCATTACTTAAGAGCTGCATGGTAAATACACTTGCCCTTTCATTCATTCCCCCCAGCTTCAGCATGAGTTCTCTACTTCTTACTCTGCCCTTAAGGTCTGACCTTTACCCTCTCGACACCAGGCAGGAATACACTAAAAAGAGTAATAAGATCATTTCTTATCCAAGTTTAATTTTTCCCTCCAAACTGAGTTTGCTCAGTCCTCTTAAATCTCCTTATAGTTCTACTGTTCCAAAAACCTTTAGTCCATTTTCTGTCTTTCTTCTGAAATTATCTTTAGGGCACATATCGCTCTTAAACAAAGAGCCCAGATCTGAACGAAAACGATACTGCAGCGATGGCTATGCTGTCAAGTGGATCAGAATAACTGTGTGATTTATTTTATGCAGAACTTTCCTCAACATAATTAAACTACATTTTAGATGCAATAAGATCACATTGTTGATTATAGATTAATTCATCACTTGTTAAGTTGTTCAGTTTAACAAATAGGGCAGATACATAACTGTGAATAAGAGCATGAAACGTGCACATTTATGGGTAAGGTGTATCCCTATGACAAGAAAGACACAGATATTGTCAGAGCTTCCAGTAATTCTAGCAAAGGAATATAAAATACAAACTAATAATTACACAATATGCTAAAGGATTTTTTTTTTCTCTCCACATATCCCACTTAAACAGCTACACCAGCCCATGCAAGAGGGACAGGAGAAAAGAGGGGAAAAACCTCTTAAAACCTAAGGGCAGAAGCTGCTTCCCATGATGATATGGAGAAAGGAATGGAAGCACTGGAGAACTAGAGTAGAGAATGCAGCAGTAGCATTAGGTAGAACGTAGAGGGGGAAGAGGAAAGACAATCTCACAGAAACACACGGCAAGGATTTGATTCCAGCTGACAAGGAGCACAGAGTGAAGAGGAGATCAAAAAGATTAAAATACAAAAAGCTAAGCAGAAAAAGTGGCAGAAAAGGCAACAAAGTGACATGACGAGTTAGTCCTCAAGCTAGGAGGATTCACCAGGCTCCTTGTGTTCCCCAAGTCACTGCTTGCAGAGCAGGCTTTGCCTCAGAGGGACGCAAATTAACTTAGAAAAGTCATCCGGATCGTGATCACAATTTTTTGAGACAGCTTTATTTCTTTATTTATTTTAGCATTTTGTGAAAACAAAATGAGGAAGTTGATGCACATAAATAAGCAGTTCTCTTCCATATTAAAACAGGCTGAATAGTTCCATGCAACCAAAGGCATTCCGCAACCGTTATATTCAAAATGAATACAGAGGCTACACTGTGTTCTGATATAAACCCCGATTATCTTTCAGATATGGGATGCAGGATAAAAATGTCACCATTAGGCCATACGAAATAATACAATAACTACAGACTATTGAGAATCCACCTATTACAACTGTATTATAACTCTGACTAAAGCAACATTGTAATTTGTAAAGTCAGGTAAAGATAAAGGGAAAAAAAAAAAAAAAAAAAAAAAAAAGACAAACCACTACACATGGCACCCATGTTCCTGCACCACTGCCATTGGGAAGGGGCTGCAAACAGAGCAAAACTTTGTACGGTGACTCCTCAGCAAAGGGCACGACCACTCTGGTATTTGCGTGAGAAGTTTAAGCTAGAAGTGGATACTTACCTGGACCATAAACGTGCTCCTACAAGAGCACCATATATTCTGCACTGAACTTCCAATGAAGAGCTCATTCTGTACAAGGATGAGCACAGACCCTCTGTTTAGCACTTCCTTTGCTTTCTGCTTGGCAAATGTAAAACTGAATCTTTTATAGAAAGGATCAAGTCTTCCCTGAGGCACTTGCATTACTATTCTATTTAAAAGATGCAATTAATTCTTGCAGATAATTCGTAATACAGGCCTATACGAATATTATAGGCTTTTTACTGATATGGTCAAAAAAATCATTGTGAACAACGTATAGAATAGGCCTCAGTATTTTAGCTTATAAATATAAAGGTTTCTTGTGCTCCTTCAAGAAAAACGCTAATCAAAATAAAAATCAAAGAGGACAAGCAGCACATTCAAGTATCATTCTGTGAATCCACAAGAAGAAAGTCAATGTAGTGCAACAGCTAACACTGCCCTTCAACTACACTAGATGGCTGTGCCCAGAAGATGTGACTTGTCGCTCTAAGTCAGATCTTGTTATAATAATACATATATATACACACACACACATAACTACAGCATTTTCTGTACAAAATATCCCAAATAAAAATCTTACACTTTGGCCAAGTGTATTGACTTTATTTTTAATTGCAATTACTGAATTTGAGTAATGAGGAAAATACTAGTGAACCTGATTTCAGTAGCACAGAAAAGCTTTCTCGAGGCAGAGTGCTAATCAAGCGGCCAGGACCAGACCTTACCCTTTTTGGCAAGAGAGACGGCACCATTCCAGAGGAGCCTTTAGCTCAGATAGAGTGTGGGGGAGGAAAAATACAGATGGAGTATGGAAACAACGGGACGTGGGAGGGCTGGCACACGCTTGCATGAACTTTCTTATTCCGCAGTTGGCCAGGCGACTGCGCAACCCATTCCCAAAGGGCCTATCAATTTCAATCCATTTCCTTTTCTTTTTTCCTTTTTCAACCCCCCCCTCCTTCCTTGCCCAGCTGGCCTCATTTTTCCTTAGAGAGGCAGATTACCCTGCAACATTTTCCACCTGCAAGTTCTTAGCTGTTGCTGTGGCCATGACACGGTGGTGACTAGCCCAGGGAAGGGGGCACCTAGAGATTTGCCCTACAATGCAAAGCCACCTTTTTGAGAAAAAAAAAAAAAAAAAAGAAATGAAAAGTAAGCAAGAGAAACAACTGAAGAAAACACCTATTAATACTTGACAGCAAGGACAGTCCCTCTTTTCCTTGCATCTTTTCTTTGTGTACCATGAGGAGGGCAGTCACAGGGAGCACCTGGCTGACAGCAGATATTGCTGGGGGAAGCAGGGGATGGTAAATGGGGAAGGGAAGGCCATGCAGGCACTCAGGAGGAGAAAGCAGGACGGCATCAGCACCTTCCCTTACGGCTCCCAAATGTACCTGCAAATCAGCTCGGTTCACGCATACAGTGAAGCACAGGAGACTGGAGCTCAATAAGCCAAGGTATTACAACATGCTCTTTAGAAACACTAGACATTTTAAAAATACTTACCCTTTCCACTATCAAAACACACCCCATGGTCCTCCTTGCTGTCCTACTACAGCACTTTAAGACATTGTAGATTTTTAAATCCACACTGCAGCAGCAGTAGCACAGCTTTGGCTCTGCTGATCCTCAGCCGGAGGTCCTTTTAATTTGAGTTTGAATTATATTAGAACAATCAAGATTAGCCTGTGGACAAAATGCTTGAGAAATCAGCTGCTCAGGCACAGCACCACTTTCAGTAATGCTACAGCCAGTGTAAAGCGGTGGCTTTTTAATGTTATGACTAATAACACTCTTGCTTGATAACTATTTATAGGTCCCATAAAGACAAAGTGCAACATATCAAAGGGAGGAACCCTCCGGACGCACAAGGGCTCCAAAACCTCATGACAACTAACCAGCACAGCTCCACATCCAGACAGCTGGCACAGAACAGTTAAAAGGGACACGCATGATCACTGTGCCTACAGCCAGAATGAGACAGACAAACTCCATTCAATGAACTTTCAACGCTGCTACACTTTCCCTTCTGATGTAGTGTTTTTCAGCCTGCAGGATCCCTATTTTCGAGGGCTTTCAAGATGAAGTTTGAGGATGCCAGTCACCCACTCGGATGCAGGGAGACCACTACTGGGGCACAGGAGGGCTCTCTGGCATCTCAACAGCTTTCCCCAGCAAGCTGGTTTCTTCATTGTCATCTCCAAGCTGCATCTCCTCAAATTAAAATGCTACAAAGTGGCTTCAAACACTGAGTTAATTAGACAGGCATAAGCCATCCTGCCAGCTGCACAAGCACGAGGGCAGTTCCAGGTGGAGCAGCAGACAGATGTTGTTACACTCTTGTTTATCTAGCTCAGGTTGCCTTGCTCAAACAGGAACAGATTGCCAGATGCCCCATACGAGACATTATCAGATCACACATCACATCAATAACTAGTTTCTCTTTCTAGGCTTTTTCAAACACGTTGCTAAGCTGACAGCTACCTACATGTTCAAAACACGAAGGAAGCCACGGGCTCTGGAATAGCCTGTAAAGCTACAAGGGTGCTCATGCAGAGTTTACCAGGGCTCCCAGACTTCTGATGGAGATGTGACTGAGTTGAAACTGCTTCAGTCAGATGTCTGCTGACATTTAGGAGCCCCAAATCAGCCCTTTTGCATTATATATATAGATATCTCAACCAACAGTGTAGGAGTGCACAATAGACTCTAGTACTTAGTTTTTAAGTGAATTCCACCAACTTTTCTAAAATACGGATGGGATCACCAGTGATGAGAACCTTCAACATACCAGGAGCTGATCTAAAGCCCATCAAGTCACAAGAAAAAAGCTTTCTCCAGCCACCACAGCCACTGGATCCAAGTCATGAAGCAGAAGAATGAATCAGGATGTACCCCAGCCAGGGAGAAGGGAGGAGACGGTTTCTCAGAGCTGTCCACCACGACACCCAACTTCCTCAGCAAGCTGCAGGCTTTCTTTTGCTTTTGCATCACTCCCAGCATATCCCCACCATTCTCTTGGCCAGGCCCTATGCAAATGTCTAGGACGAATCTATCATCTCTGCAGGGAGTATAGGGCTTAAAATGATTTAAGAAAGGATAGAGACAATCAATATTTCTTACCAATTTTTCCACATATATCTAAAATGTCATATGTGTTGGACATATATTTCAAAGGTATGTAAGTTTTATATATGCATAGTGTGTGCACACACGTGTATGTATAAACAGATACAAATGTATGTTGATTTGTTGTGAAACATTATGGGATTAATTATGTTGAGATTAATAGCTTAAATTCCTCAAACTAAGTATAACTGTGTTGCAAAATACCCAGTCCTCTAACCTTCCCAAATGAAATGTGGAAAAAAATAGGATTGCCATTTTAACTGCACTTTCAGGAATACAGAGTTAGAAAAGCCTACATTAAGAATGTTTTCATGATCTAAAAGGAAAAATCTTGTTTTGTTTCTTATGGAGTGAATATTTCTACTTGCCAAGACAGTAGGCCATGAGGGCAGTGCTGACGGGTGTTATTTCCTTACAAAGTGTGCTACATGTAGAGAAAATTCAGAATTTGGGGGAAAACTGAAAAGTTGCAGTACTGCATTTGAGGTCATTAGGAACACTTTGGAAAAATAAACTTCAAATTTTCTTATTCTTTTTTTTTCTTTTCATTTTCCTAGCTTTCCAAGTGTCCAAAGCCTTCACTATTCTTGGGACCTAGTTTAGTTACTCAAACTCCTCCAGCCTAGAAAAGTAAAGGCAGAAAATTCGAAGGAAAAATCTCTTTAAGAGCATAACAGCAGTATGAATGATATATTCACCAAGTATTATCTTTAGAGTGCAACAAATACTTGCTTAGTAGAAAGGAGAAGGTTACAGAACTTGTTTAAAAGTAAATTCTTCTATCCCAGTTGTTATCATAATCTCTGAACATTACACTACTAGGCTTGGATGGAAATCTGCTAGAAAATCTCTCTCATGTAAGAATTATACATAGTACAATACCTTCCTTTGCCAAGGGTTTCCTAGGACTTTGGCAGAAGGAAGGTAGAGATTGTTTTTAATATTTTACGTAATAACCTGCACCCTTTAACATATTGATATGCACTAATGTTTGCTAATGCAACCTCAGCCTACAGCATTTGGACACTGCAGCTGCTGCATTGTGGTCTGCTCCACCCCAGGGGGAAAGGCACTGTCTGGAATCAGCTCTTAGGAAGTTCCCTCTCCTGCAGTCACCAGGAACCTGTGGGATTTTCCACAGTGCCAGCGGAAGTCCAGTTATCCAGCCACTCTCCACTGAAGCCCTGTGGGAGGCTCTCTGGTGGGAAACACCATCATGACTTCAGATGAAGCTCCACATGGTCTTTGTGGAGCTTCCATAAGAGTCTGATCAAAAATCGAACATTTTGTTCTGGTTTGCAGCTGGCTACAGTTGGTGAAATATGTACAGGATGGATGCCCTCACTGATCACGAGACCATTGCATATTCAAGGAACAACATGAACAAGATGTTGGCTTCTTCACAAAAAGCTCTAAAAACGGAAGTGAAGGTCAAGCACTCACATCTTGCACAGCTGTCCAGAATGATTTAACAACTACTGAACCCAGTCTGGGACAAGCAGACTGCTGGTGGGTCAAATCTACACTGACCGACTATGGGTTTGTGCATTTACTGCAGCAGACTACAATGAGAGATCCTCACAGCACCCAGGTCTCATTTCTGCTTCATTTTAGACTAGAAACCATCCTTCTCCTGGATCTTAATTTCCTTTATATATAGTTTTTGGCTATGAGGTGAAGTGGAACATGTGTGTGACTACTTTAAAAGATGGTCTTAATCTGCCATTATTCCATGTATAGCCTAGCTCTCTAGCACTGTGTTTTTTCCCATTACTTTGCTCTCTTCCCCCCTTCTCCTGGCTAAGTAGTTTTGCAGAGAAAGCTAATAGTTGGGTTCAATATGCATTTTACCAGGTTGTCATTAGCATCCTCTTGGAGTATTCAGCTGTAATGGTTCCCAGATACTACACACTATGTTCCATTTTTAGATCCACTACTTTCCCTGTAGAGCAGTGAAGATAGTGCTGGCCTTGCAGCTTGTAGGATCTTAAAATAAAAAGCAGACCCCAAAGTGCTGAAAGGGCTGGGAGACCTCTGGGAAGAAAGATAATTCCCCCAAGCTTTTTTATCTTTTAACCCTACTGTCAGATGAAGAAAGATGGCAAGATTCAGAGCATTTGAGCTGGCAGTAAATTGTTACTGCTCTCTTAGACTTATTGCTGGAGAAAAGAATAGAGCAAGCAGTAAAATGTCTTGTTGCATACAATTCAACAGCTACATTTCTGCCTAATCTCATTTTTTTTCCCTAACCCCTGAGTTTGTCCACAACTGAGTTTTCCTCGACAAATTATCTTGCAATTACAATGACTATGAAATAGGCTATAGGTATTCAAACCAGAAAGCCAGGTGTGCAATCTGTGAAAAAGACTGAACACATGCCTTATGGGGTAAGGACTAAGTGCATATTACTAAATCCCTTGTAGAAGCTAGAAGAAAATTTGGTTCTATATATCTGTTTAACTGATTGAAATAACTGGATATATTTTACACCTATAGTAAAAGGGAAGGCTCTGAGAGCTGCACAGTAAGTTCTTCTGAACAGCATGGCCGTTACCTCCAGTGCAAAGTCCTTCAGAGCGATAAAGTCCCGAATGAGAAGAAGCCCCGAGGAGCAAAGCAGAACCTTTTCCTGCAGCCTGAGACCAGGCACGGATGCAGGACAGACTCTTGGTCAAGGGAGAGAACTTGATCACTCCTAGTTGGATCCCAGCTGCCATAAAAGAATGTGGCTTGCACTTTCTAATACAGAGGTGAATAGCCTTCAGATACTGACAGCAGAACATAAACTCCTTCTGGTCACTCACGTTTCAGCTATTTCTCAAATAGCGATAACATACATTTCAGGATAAGATACATGGGCACAAACAACATTAAAAGATCTCTAGCAGTGCCAAGACAGTGTCAAATAGCTTTTCTTTTTTTGGTGGCTGTGGGAGTGTCACTATTTCCAAAGCGTAAAGCAGTTAGGACACCCATGATTAGCCCTCATGTGTAGTTACCAATTCCTATGGACTAGCAGCAACAGGAAAGACAACAGCCCAAGAGACAATTATATTTACATTTTTTTCTAGAGGCAAATATCTCAGAACAAGCACACGCACACAACATGCTATTAAAAACACCTTGGTAATATTTAAAATATGTTCATTATTAATATAATAAGCCTCCCCCCAAACCTCTATTATATTTAAAAGCTAAGAGATAACATCCAGTAAGTATTTACCTCTTTAACAAATAGATTTTCTGCTTTTCGCTCTGCATCTTCAGGTACGGAAGGATACAGTGTCCTGATTTCCAGTGAAATTGTGTCTGTCTGACAACAAATAAATAAAAAAGGCAAGTTAGCTAGAGTGAAAACACAATGAATTTGTCTCATGAAGAGGTTAAGTGCCAGGATTATTATGGCTTGCATTTTCAGTTTGTCATGTAGCCAATACTCATACACATCAGCTGCAACTCAATTCCCTCCCACACAGACTTTCCAATACTATCAGCTAAAGCATTAATTACAAGAAAGAGCACACTGGTCAAATAGATTTCTGGGAATAAGCTTGTGCCAAGCAGACTTGCTGCAGTCTCTGATTAAAAAGTCATTAATGGATAACATCCTAATTCTTACTAGCATCCTTTCCCAAAGGATATACTCCAGATCCCATTGCCTTGCATGCTTCCCTTCTGTCCCTCTTCCCTTTCAGCAAAGGAATGTGAGAACAGAACTGGAAGTTTTGACTGTTTTTGGAAAAAGAAACACGGAGCTTCTCCAGCAGCAGGGATCTATGTGGGACTCGCGATGCTCCTACGACAGACCCTCCTTCAGCAACCTCTTTCAGGCCCTGCACAAGCTAAGGAACTTTTAGAAAAGCAGCTCCCAGGCAGGCTGGTTTGTCAGAATCCCCAAGAGGCCTCCACACAGGGCCAGATTCCCTTGGATCCCAACAGGTCACCATCCGCTGGGTCCCTCTGCACTGGTTGCAGCACAGGCAGCCACTCCACAAAACCATGCAAGGGGGGGCTCAGGGTGCTCCAGGGATACGGAGAAACTGCCTGCTGGGAGAGAGGGAATCTAAGACATGAGCCAGGAGAGCAGGCCTTCCTCTTGGTTACAAGGGAGCAACTCCACTCGAAGCAAGGGAAGGATGAATCCAGAAGGAATCTGCTCTGGGCAGCTCCTTTTCTCAGCCGTTACGGATCAGCACGCTATTTCTGGGGGAAGGCTGAGGGCATGTGAATGGTCCAGCATGAAGAACCACTGCTCACTGATAGTATCGAGCAGCCCATAGGAGCCACTGCCAAAAGTCCATGGAGGATCTGCTCATCTCCAAGTGCTTGTTTGTGTCTACATGGTGCTGCACAAATCCAAGCATCCAGACTCCACGTGATAGTTACCTGGCTATTACTGGCTCAGTTTTTCCTTACAGCTTAAGCACAGCACGATGGTTCTCCCTATCACTTTCCATATGAGTAATTTTGAAAGAAGAGCACGTATCACACAGGCAGATGCAAGCAACGTGGAATTCCCCTAACTTTTTCTGCTTCATCTGGATAGCTCGGGATAGTGCGGTTACAACACTTCTGGTCCCATAAATAACGATGGTGCCTCCCTTTTCCGAGAGCAGTCCCGGGAAGGCAGCCCCCCAGGCCCGGCGATGAGGAGCCGCAGCACACACTGCCACCCCACAGCATCAGCTATTTCCAGAGCGCACGTGGGGCAGGAGGAGACGCAGGAAGAGACCCGTGACGCGCTGCAGCCCTCATGGCGAGCTGCCCCCGGCGCGGTGACGAAGCACCAAGGGCAGCGGCCGCCTCTGCCCGACCACAGCACAGCACATCCTCCACGCAGCGCGCACAAGATCTCGGTGCTGCTTCCTGCCAGCGTCTGCAGCGAGTCAGGGTGTCACCTAACACTGCGGATCGGCAACCCGTACCCCTGCACTGCCCGAGACAGCTAGGCCTTCTCCCCAACGCTGCCATCCTGCCTCCAGCCAAAACTGCAGCTCCGAGAAACATAACCGACAGCAACTCTCTCACATGCAGCCATCCCCCTCATTTTTCTTCAAAATATTATATCTGAATAAAATATTTATAAAATACAAAACAGAATAAACTGGTAAGAGCAAGCATGTCTCCTTTGCAGGCGTTGCTGAACACACTACTAAACCTCATTTATTGAAAGAATGGACTGGGGGCATGAAAAAAAGCGCGTATTGTCATATTTGCACTTCTTTTAAAAACTACAAAGTACTTCCCTTCTGAGAACTAGTTATGCTCAGACCACTAGCTGCAAAAGGTCTTGCCACAAAAACACTTCCTGTTCGAAGTTGATTATTTCCAAAGTTAAATGCTCTTAAAGGTTCATCAAGCATAGCATTTGCTCACCAAAATATTCCTACTTTAGAAAACAACTAAAGAAAGGACTAAATGCTGAAAGGGTCATAGAAATAAAGAATTTTATTGACAATCCCTTTGTTATTGCATTTTAAATGCAGTTTATTTTTATAATTGTTCAAGCAATTACAGCAATTGTATGTTCAAATCAGAGGCCAAGGGGCTATCTTAAATTTGTGCATGCAAAGATTGGGATAAACCAATAATACAAAAACTATCAATATACAATACTGAATTCCACAATGAGTTTTGGAAAAGTCGTCTATCAGATACAACTCTCCTATATATAACAATTCCCAGCATTCAACCAGACTGGTTTCTTTGCAGAAGCTGCTGCCTGCAGGTGTTTGACTAGTTACAAGGGGCAAATTAATTAAGCATCCTCTCTGCTACAGTCACTGAAGTGTATTTCTACAGAGAAAGCCAAATGCTAATACTGCTTCTTATTAATGATTGATTAGAAATAACGTTTCCAGACAGTGTGTGCTTCCCACCGACGCAGTGAGTTTAAGATTTGGAAATGGAATCCAACCTCCATTAGCCTATTCAAACATTTTCATTCTTAATCTATTCTACTAGCTTTTGGCCTGAAAACATGTTACCAGTGGCTAGAACTTCAGGCAGATGCATGAAAAATGATAGTATTTACTTCCTGAAAAGTCTGTCTTTTTAAGGGTGCTAACCACACACAGGCAAAAACGTTCATACATGTTCAGGCTTAGATTCAATCTCTCTCAAAAGCTGCTCAGTCCCATTTTTATCTGAGTAAACAGATTTACTTAACCTAAGTGAAAACTGTAATAAATTGGTCTTTTAAATGAAAAAGGAAGGATAAGGTGGACCTTTTTCTGTATGAATACTATAGCACTGGTGCTGCCGTGCTGTGGGGGTCCCCATGCCCCATCCAGCCACCCTGGCACCGGCCTCACGGGGAGGGAGGACTCGGGGTGCGAGGCGAGCAGCAAGCGGGCACGGTGCGTGCTTAGGAGCGGCTTTAGCCCCACCGCTGCCGGGAGCGCGGCCACGCGTTGCTCCAGCGTTTGCTTTGTGGCTGCTGCAGCTCTCCAGCTCCACATGGTCGTGGACGTTCAGGGCCCGGCCAAATGGCTGCCAGCCCCCCGTTAAGGGCAGTCCCGAGGGCACCCGTGCCCCTCCGCACCATCCCTGCCCCTCTCACTGCACCGATGCCTCTGGATACGCTGCCAACAGCTGCATCCACAGAAACAACTCCTGTCCCTCCACAATTAGATGGTAGAGGTTTCACAATGCTAAAAACAGGGAGGTTGCAACTCTTCCCCATTCTGAGTTAAAAAAAAGGTCTGGAGAGAGTCACACCACCTCGGAAGGAGGGTGCCTTCAATACTGCATGATTCAGCCACTCCGAGGTTGGTCTCTTCAGCACACAGAGGGCACTCAAATGCCCTTTCAAAGTAAAATGAAGTCAGACTGAACTCCGATAGGATTTTCTGACAGGATTTGCACTCCCAGCATATCCAGGGAAGCATCACCATGTTGCACCTGTCCTAAATCTCAGAAATGAGTTATTCTTTCTATTGCAGGTTCAAATCGGAGAGGCAGTCAGATTTACAGTTAGTTTCTGAAGGTCTGGTTTACATTTTTAAGCAGGTCTTAAACAAAAAGGAGGTAGGGAAAAAAAGGGGAACAAAATTTCATCACCCAGACTTTCACATGCTTTGACACTGTATAAAACTGAAGTACTTCCAGTTCACCTTTTAGATATGTAATATCTATCCACAATTAAATCTCCATACAAGCCAAAGTATTAACAAAGTGGTGCTAAGCCTTTTGCCACTTTAAGGGAAGGGCCCAATAAGTCTATGTTACCCTTAAAATGGAGATATTTAGGAAGAGATTGCTGGGATCAAGGTGGATTTGGTAAGGAGAGCAACAGGAAGGAAGGATGAAAAAGGTACCTGGCATTTTGCTCGAGTAAATGAGGGTTCAACTTTACAAGTATCATAAAATCCTGCCAGGTTGGGGTGTGCAAGTACCAAGGCGCGAGGCAGGCGGATCTGAATGGAGCTGTTAGGCTTCTCCCAAGGCCTCCTATCTGATAAAGGCATGGGAGAAAAATAAGAAATACGGATGCCAGACAGCAGCAGTTCCATTTAGTTAGGGAGAATATGGCCAAGTTTAGAGGAAAACAGGAGGTGAATGAGGCAGAGTAGCCCAGCTGTGAGGGTAAACGCAAAGCTACCACCACCTGCAGAGGGCAGGCGTGAGGGCCCATGTGAGCGCACCAAGGCAGCCGCGGCCTCGCACTGCCCACCCAGGAGAGGAGCACGGGGCCAGCTCACACCCCTGCAACGCGGAGCCGTGCAGAGCCGTCCTCCCCACGCTGCTGCCCTGGCAAGCCTCAGAGGAGAAATTTCCACTTCCCGCTGTTCAACGAACGGCACTGGAACGGCAATTTGGTCAAGAGATCCAGGAGCAGCTGAAAAGTGAAGCAGACCTGACATGTTTTCTTAAAAGGGAAGCAGAGAGTTAGCAAGCATGGCATTGCTGGGAAAACTAGAAGTGGGACTAACAGTGCAATGATTTTTTAAAAGGATTAAGCACAGTGGCATAAAGAGTGAAGCAGCTTTTCCCCCAGTTAAATTAGAGATTGCATCTTAGTAATGCATCCACCTTCTGTTGCATGTGGGGGAAAAAGGAACAGGGTCTCAGTTTTGCACATGATAGATAAGATTCTTGCTGGCCCAGACTTCTCCTAATGCATTGGAAATGACCAATTAAGCTCTTGTCAAAGTAGCTGCAATTCTCTCAGAATTACATCCAACAACAGAATGCAATTCTGAGATGAAGCAAAGGGCCAGACAACATGAGTATGGCAGCTATGCTCATTAGTCCATTCAATGAATATTGCCCATCTAAAAACAGCAAATTTTTAAAGCAGAATTTTCTCTTACATTCACTATTTCAATTAATTATTGTGGTAGACTTTTCCTCTGAAAATATAGAGCTCATGGCCCATAGGATGTGCTAACATACAGGCCCGAATCAGGGCTACGTTGAACCATGAAGCCTGGAGCAATTCTAATTATTACAGTTAAACAGTAACATCCACCATTTCCTGAGACATTATCACATTAAATAACACTCAAGAGCCAGTCTGAACACCACCTAATTCAGTCAAACCTGGATCTCTTTCTGCTCAAACGGATGACCCAGACTTTTGTGTACAGGTGATATTTGAGCAGGAAGGAGTAGGGCTATAAATAGACATTCTGCAGATGAAAACCTGTCTCCTATGAAAACTCTGCAGTCCTGTCTGGTAACATAAGCTCTTGTTACTGCAGCTGATTACAGTGGTAGGTACTACAGAAAAAAAAAAGATAGGGGCCCTAGTCTTGCAAAAAAACTAACTACCATCTCTGCTTATCAGTCAGTGAGAGCCATCTATATCACTCTGGTATGCTTCTTTTAAAGATAAATAAGACAAAATAATTGTAAAACATAACACAGAAAATAAAATAGAAGTAGCTCCTAAAAGCCAGGCTGAAACTGCTAAAAATGAAATTAAAATAAGGATATGAAAATATGATTTGACAGGCAGTCAAAGGCCTTGAACAGTAGGGCACGATTCTTCTTTCGCTGAGAGGGTTTGCTCCTCCAGCTGGAGCTCAGCCACTCTAAATCAAGGAGCTCAAGGGCCTAGTGACAGCACAGAGCAAGCCCGGTCAGCTTTGTAATGCTGAATTTCAATTTCATAAATTCACAAATGTGCAAAACAGATAAAGGAATTAATGCTGATGGGGAAATGTATTCTGCTGAGCCTCCCCTCAGCCCCAGGAGCACATTAACTCAGTTAATGCCACCAAGGAAATAGAGCCATTTAGTGAAACAAAGCTGCCTATTAGGCTAAGCGGGCCCGTCGGGACGGCCGCGGTGCCGGAGCGGAGCCGATGGGAAGGGCCGGCGCGCAGCCACCGCAGCTGGGCCCCGACTGCAGAGCATGTGCATTAGAGAATGCCCGTTCCTCAAGCCCCAAGTCTTTTAGAGAGCTTGGCTGATTTGGAAGAAATGACAGCAAGATCCGAGCAGGGGTACAGCAATAACCTGCCCAGGGGCTGCCCCGCGCTCCCAGGGGCATCCCCTGCATCCCCATTGCCACTGGAAAAGACTTCGGAAGAGTCCCCAAACCACACAAGCCCAAACACGTTCAGCTTCACCATTTTGCATGCAGCCTGGTGCCAGCAATGGCTCAGCCTGGAAATACAGCCCTGCTACTGTCCAAGCCCAACTTGGAGCACCAGGCCAGTGCCCCTGGGGGTTGCTAGATTTTAGTCACCAAATATATTAAATACAACAGCTTCAGAGAGACTGTAAGTTGTGGACATGCAATTAAACTAGATTAAATGGCAAGGAGAGATTCCAGCACAGGCTAAACTACTATTGTGTGAGCAAAAAGTCAAGCACATATTATGGAACAACACATCTTGTGAGTGCCCAATACACATTTGCAAACAACCAGGGCTTTGTGCCGCAACTAACTCTGAACAGTAAATTCAGAGATGAATGTTGGAAGAGAAAAAAAAAAAAGAGAGAGAGAGAGAATGAATTTGATGAGAGGGAAGTAATGAGCTGCTCGTAAGTTAAGAAAATCTTAGAGAGTCCCAGGGATTTTCTGGTGCTTCCTTTAACACTGAAGATGAGCTAAATCATCAGACAAACCTAAGAGAAAGAACAACACACATTTGCCTTGTACTTACTGAAAAGTCATCGTCGGGGAACAGTATAAGATCCTTAAACAGACTATCTCCAATATTTTTTTCAATCTCCGTGATAACAGCTTCATAATCCAAAGGCTCCAGGAGCTTGGGTTTTTCCTGCTAGGGAGAAAAAAATGAAAGATCAGTTCTCTGTCTATTCTCAGATTCTTCTTTTATTCATAAACTAAGATCCGCTGGATTTGTCAAGTTTTACATCAAGATACGAATGGCTTTCCCCTTCCCCTCCGCCCTTCCCAGCCTGCAGCATCTGAGCCAGCTCGGCTGGCAATGAGGTGGCAGCGAGGAAGCAGGGCCAGCCCTAACGGCCAGTTCAACTCCAGTAATTCCTGGGAAAATCCATCAGTTCAGAGGCCAAAACCACGTTACCTGATCGGTCATTCTCAGAAACCTGCTCTCCCTTTCTCTCTAAATACACTCAGAGAGATGCAGTTTGAGCTGAACACTGCTGATGCGCTTTTCAGCTCGTATGTTGCAGAATGAATGACCTACTTTACTACTGCTTGTTTCCATTACTATGGGCTGACTCATTTCTTCACTCTTGCACAGCTCCACTTCTTGAACGGCTGGTAGCCTGCGAGTGCCAGTGCGTTGTTTTCCTTGGTAACAATCCAGTTCTCCTGGAATATCTGGCATTCAGTCCCAAGACTTCTCTTGTCAGGAACTGGATTAGTCCCATCTAACAGTACTATTGCTGCTCAAGGTGGCGGTAATATAAAAACACACCATAAGAACAGCCAAACTAAAGTAAATGCCTAAAACACAACCCAAAAATAGAAAAAGAGGAGCCTACCCTGCATGCTAGAACACATTAGACAAATGAAGAGCTCACGTATGAGTGTGACATCTGTTTAATGCCAAGACTTTTTAAAAAGTATCAGAGAAAATAAATGAGAAGGGGCAGGAGAACTGGCAGAATATAGTGGAAATCAGGTAAGGAGGGAGAAAAAGGAGAAACATAGTGAAAAAACAAGTACAGAAATACTTCTTTGGAACACTTTTTCAGTCTGATGCAATGATGAACATCGTTTTTTAACCCCCATTCTTGCTATCCGGAGTAATAAAGAGCTTCCCCTCTCTCTTACCTAGACCAGTACAAACTATGGTGTATCAGAAAAAGTTTTATACATCTATAAAACAAATTTTGAAACCTGCACCACACATGCATCTCCCTCTTTTCACTGCACTCTCAAGTTCCTTTTCTCCCCGTCCCTATCCATGGCCTTTCCCTGTTAGGTCAAGCTGAAGCCTTCCTCTGCTATCAAATGCATCCATGAAAATTTTAATTAAGTATCAGTAACACAGTCACATAAAAGGGATTAAACCCCAGGGATACACATCATCTTAAGAAGATATGCAGTTGCTGAGCAGCTTGTGAGAATCACATAATAGCAGGCTGATAATATCACCTAGTTCACTCCCTCCCAGAGCAGGCACAATCAGACTGGTCTGCTCAGGGGCTTCTCAACTCTCCAGCACCTTCAAGAGGGCAGGTCCAGTTTAAGGGCTGGAGCTGTTCCTTCAACAATCTGATTAATTAACCCACAAGTTTTGTTATAACGTTAGTGCTACATCTCTGTGCAGCTTTCAGGTGACTTCCTCCATACGTTTCCTGGGTTTCAATTTATTTTTTAACCAAGCTTAAATTAGTAATTTTTTTCTAATGTGTCACTTCCTTCCTCCGTAATGGCAAAAACACTCCTTTATGAAGTCAGTAGAAAGGTCTCTGACGATACCAGGTATTGATAACTCTAGTGCCAAATCCTAGCCCTGCTATAGCTTTTGCAAGTCTGTCTATGTTTGCAGCTTGTTTCCCATTCACCTACAGTTTCCCCCAGCAGGAGCAACATCACAGCAGGCTCATCCTACCGTCTCACCACTGAGCAATCTACTTCTTCCAGTCACTGCAGTACCCTTTAGCCACAAGTTTTAGGCTTTCCTTCACTATGTTTAACATTAAATCTTATTATTAAGTTTTCCTATTTAGGTGTAAGTTTCAGAAAGTTAAGACTTGAAAAGAAAATGCTTGAGTTGCACACTGACCACATCATCTCCACTGTATCGTTAATTTCAGGAATTACAACCAAGCCCAAGTGGTTGAATGGTCTTAGGCCAAGTTTAGCACAAAGTAAAATTGTACTAGCATCACTGTTACCTTCAGGAGGCAATCTTATAGAAACCATCTACCAAAAAAAAAACAAAGTAGAAGTGAAGCGCATTTGCACTGGTAATTCTGAGGCCCAGGGGTTTCACACAGGCATGTTTCCTGAGCAGCAGTTCCACAAAAGCACATTTTTCCACAGACAGCTCATGATACTACCTATATGCAAAGCATCCCTTCCCAGAAGGAATACTACAGTACTACTGGGTCTGCAACAATTTTCAGTTTTTGTGCCAGGCATGCTCTTGGAACCGTCAGTGTCCACTCTCCAAACACAGAGGTGTGTCAGTACAGCATTAATCTATGTCACATGCTCCTAGGAAACTGTGGAGACATCAGTTTAAATACATAAATAAATAAATAAAACAACACCTTTACAAGCAAGAACTATGAGCAGTGACTTCCCTGTCCAACTTGCAGAGGAATAAAAGAGCTGGGGAACCCCAAAAATCTTAAAACTTCTCTTGAAACACGGGGGATTCCCTCTCAAAAAATCTCTGGCTTTTACAGTTTCTGTCTCCAGAGGGGATTTACCAGGCCTGACAGAACAACGAGACTTTTCTGCTTCCCCCTGGAAATCCCTGCATGGGCGCAGCGAGCGCGGCTGCATCTCCTTCAGCCTCACGCCTCCCTCTTCAGCAAGAGGAGCAGCCCAGGAGAGGAGCCCCGCTCCTGAGAGAGGCCACAGTCCTCCCAACAGCCGCGAGGTCCTCTCTCAAAGACAAAAATGAAACCCAAGAAAGCCCTGAAGAGGAACACAGCGGCTGTATCAACATCACCCTTCCCACAACACCGATTCTCTAGCCCTCCGTGTTGCAAAGCAAAGACCATATTCCTGTGGAAACGTTTTCTGAGAATGTCAACTAATGTAGGTAGAGCTCACATTACCAAAGCTACCAGAAAACCTTCAGTGAAGCACTGAAGCACTTAGATATCTACATTGATTTTTTTTTCCATTGATGCAGTGACAAATGTCATTTTTTCTTCCACAATACTTCAGGAAAAGCCTGCAAATAAGGCAGGATCATATTACAATAAACCTCACATATCAGAGATTCAAACAGTAAACTTTGCTCTTCTATATCGCTACTACAGAGCTAATTAAGTCTATTCACTGCTAATATCAATCACAGTATAACAAACAGGAGGCCTCTCTTTACCCTTTATTGTACGTTAAAACATTAAAAATTCTGCATGGTCTTCCAATAGAGACAGCAACTCTATCCTTTGTAGATCTCATACTTCCATTTGGCAGCTGTATTAGTTAGTGGTTACATCCAAAGACACAGAATGACCATTCAGTTTTCTTGTCCTGAGCAGTCACAAGCAGCAAGGGTGGGATCTGGATATTTCTCCCTAAGAGCACTAGCAAAAATGCGTAAATCAGTAGGGCTGTTTTAAAGCTTTAACAACCATAGGGCTGCTTCTCATCAATTTAACTTGTCTGTTCTTTTTGGAAATGGACCAACTCAGTGGTCACTGTGCCAAGATTGCATTGTGCTGGCTTAGACTTTCATAATCCTTTTCATATTCCCTATCTCAAGTGAGTAGTGAATTACATTTAGTGGTACCGAACAGGCTTGTGAACTCATGGTAAAGACGTCCTCGCCAACTCCTCACCTGTTATAACAACCACAGCAGTATCACTTGGTTTATAATCCAAGAGTTTTGTTGAGCACACAGCCACTTTCTGAAAAGTCTAGGGATCTCTAATGAGCACCCAAGCCAACGCCACCAAGGGACAAGCACATTTCACATTGGTCAAACAGCCCAGAACTCGCTCAGTGATATATTGTTCAACCAGCACTGAGAAGAAATCCCACTTCTTTGGATGAGATCTAAACTCTAATCTTATAGACCAGATAAAATAAGTATTATTTTCCCAGCAATAATGATCAAAAAATCCACATAAGTGATTTCTCAGAACCAGATATGGTGCATGGCTTGTCTCTGGCTACAAAAGCACACTGTGTTGATGCACTAGTACCCATCTTCTCTTCTTAATTACAGGATAAGGTTACTTGTATATTATCCTCCTGAAGTCATATATCTGTTAACTAAAGAGGCTAAAGGAAGAAATGACGCAAATGAGGCCAATAGTCTCTGGACAGTCATTACAAGCACTTCCTCATTCTAAAAATAAATTTGAACAAATGCTATTATTTTCTAATGCCCCAATGGAATGGCAGATGAGTTTCCTCCCCCCACAAAGCACTAAATTTTGAGTATTAAGAATTTATTGAAAACTTTTAAGATACATATCTTCTTCTAAAACCCTCATACAAGAAAGAAGAAAATTGACACACCTGAACAAGAAATAAACAATTTAAGCAGCTGGGCTCTAGCTGAAGTAAAATCCCTTTAGGGCATGAGAATCCACAGACTGGTCATGAAGAAGACAAAAGAATTGCGACGGTCAGATTGTTCTAGATCAGGCAAGACTCCCATTTCATATTTTATCCTAACTGTCTAAAAGATGCCTGTCTAAAAAGACGACAATTCATTCCAGTATGCATCTGGAATATTGACCTGGACACTCTTACAAGAGGCATGGCCACTTACTGAATCAACCATGCCTCCCTTGCAAGTTCTTCATTTTTATGGACCTCCCAAAGACACTACTAACAAGCCCAATCCCACTATAACTCGCAAGAGCAAATTAAATTACTTTCTGGGGTGATATTCATATAAATTGCTCTCCAGACTTCTCATTTTTACTTTCCTTGCCCCATTTAAGTACTGCATCTGGCATAGTACTTGATTTTACATTTTTATATTGTTAATATACGCAGTTAATTTTATTCCACCAGGGTGGGCCAGTTTATATTATTTCTTTGCCAAGCCTCTCGGAGTTGAGACACCACGTATTTTGGAGAAAGTGTAGCACTAGACCAAGTTTTGACTGCTTTCATAAGGCTAAAAGACCATATACATTTTATGGAGTCACCTGGACTCTTGCATTCTGTAGGGCTAATGACCATATCCAGTTACCATTATATGGTCCATCAGCTGGGTCCAGGAGGTGATTTCCACAGGAAGGGCACTTGGGGCCTCCATTCCTCCTCGTGAGCCAGGTTGAATGTTGAGGTCAAGGTTGACGGTCGTCAACCAGCAGCAGAGGCAGCGCTGTGCAGTGGGGATTGCGTTTCCCCAACCCGCCCACAAGCAATGGAGTTGGGAGGAAGAGATGAGGTCCCGTCCACCCAAAGTGCTCCCTCGCCCAAGTTCCCTCTAGCAAACCCTCTCTCTGCTCCCAACACTCCACTTGCTGCAGGCTTACTGAACATTTAAGTAAAGCAATTTTTGCATTTCAAGCACAGGGGAAGAAATTCAGTGTCCGCCAAAGCCACCCAGGGAAAGGGCAGGGAAGCACAGACAGAAAACAGTCAGACATTCCCTTCTTTTATTCTAAATCTCATCATTTTTTACGATGGCTTGGCCTTGCATGCAGCTATTTCCAGTTAACAAATGTCTCTGGTCATGTTACAAAAGATGCATTTGGCTCAACATTTGATCTACAGTCAACATCTTTATTAAAATTAGAAAATTATAGGTACAAGGAAAATAGTGACACCGTCTCCCCCCACTCCTAAAACGTTCACTTGTCTGGTCCAGAGTGTTTAATTTGTAATGTCTGTCACTAAATCTCAGGGAACTGCACTTGGAGGAAATCCAGCGAGCCTCCCAGAGCTGCACAACATAACTGATATTCTCTTCAGTGTTAGTGGTGAAGCCAACATGTCAATAAATTTCATTAGCGGAATTGCTGGTTCCCACAAGAGTCTGGTACAGAAAAAAGTTCCGAATAATTACGAAGATTCAAACCCCAAAGTTCTTAGTGATTTAGAAATCAGTTTCCTAAATATTATAGTAGTTACGAGCTTAACTAGCACAAAGCCAGTCAAACCTATGGTAAATCCTGCGGGGACCAAGGCAAGTAAGACAACATGTCCTTTTGTTGCAGTCTCTGTATTCAAAGAAAATTCTGGTTGATGCCAAGGAGGGATTTGCTTGACTAAATGAGACTTATCCTCTACAAATGCAGCTTTGAATGGGATGAATTCTAATTACTTACATTGGAAATCATCATTGTTTTGTGGATCAAAATCAAGGCTCTACTGTGCATACTTTCCAGCTTTAAAAGCTACTGTAAGACAATTCCGAGTAATAAATATTTGGAAAAGCCCTTTCATCTCAAAGAGCTAAATTCAGGCCATTTTCATTTGAATGTCCACTGCCAGCTGCAGCTTCCCAAGGCTTCAGTGGTCTCCAGAGCAGCATTTCAACAAGCCAATGAACAAGCCGCTCAGGTTAATGCTACTCAAACCAGTGGCCCACTCTTGGGAAATTGCGAGCAGTCTACTCTTTGTATTACTTTTTATTTCTTCATTAATTTCGACAACTTATAATTAGTCATTGTTTTCGTTGTGAATTCTGAAAGCACTTAGTCACATAGTCTACTAAGTCTTTTTCATACCTAAAACATGCGACCCACGCAGAAGTGTCAGTTCAGCAAGGCATCCCTGCTGGGGAGGAAGGAGGAGATGCCTAAGGCTGCACTTGACTTGAGATTGTTTCTCAAGTTCTCACACCGGAGCACAGATACACACCTGATGTTGCGTGCCCGATGCAGCGCTTTCGGCATCCAGGCCATGCACCAGTGTGGCCGCCTGCAATGACTAGTGCTTCACATTAGAGCTATTAGACAGAACTACCAATGCAGCCAGTCTGCAGAATATTCAAGGTAACAAGCAAATAAATTACTTGGGCATCCTCCATCTTTGCCCCCTCCCCAGTATATGGATATCTGGAAAACCTTTTTAGGGAGGAGATTAAGATTCATGTAATGGCAAAATTACTAGAATTAGTACCACCATGCTATGGGTGACATGACCTCTAAAGGAGCTGCAAGCGTTTTAATTAAATTTCAATTTCAATTTCACATATTGGCTTTTTAAAAAGTCAAAATGACAGTTTCTAAATAATAATTACTTCTAAAGCCTAGAATAAATATTTGCCCATAGGTCACTTTAGAGGGAAAACAAGAAGAGTCTTGTAAAAATCTCAATTGCGCAGACCTCGAACCTAGCACCATTCAGCCACGTTACTCCTCCCAGCTGGCCTCGGCCAGAAAAAGGCAGCGAATCTGTCCCTAAAGAAATGAGCAGGAGCCAAAGCTGCCACCGCTCGTTTCCAGCCCACCCCTGGGCTGCTGCGCCGTTGCGCTGGGGGGACACGAGGGGTAGCTCATGCTGCCAAGGGGAAGGAACCGTCCTTGCTGCGCACCAGGAGGGGACACTCAAATTAGTCCCCATAAAACATGACACAAAGCCTGCTCCCAAGCCACATAAGCTTTTCCTAGTGCGATCCCAGCTGGGCAGGTGTCCGTCCTGAGAGGGAACAACGCCGGCCCCTACGTCCCCAGCAGCACCCAGCCTTGAGCCCACGCAGGGAACACTTCTGGCCGAGTGCAACTTATTCAGTAATATATACAAATTCACCGTAGTCCATGGAAAATCTGTGTGGAGAATCTCAGCAGAAAGCTTATGAAAAATTGGTTCAAAACAAAGGTTTGGTTAACAGTTAGCTGAACCAAAAACCACCGCAAGTATTTTCAGTGTCTGAAACATATATTCCCATTATTTGCATTTAAGCAGAATACACAAAGAAAATTACAAAGTAGACATGTGAATCGGCCTAAAGTTTCAGAGCCCTACATTAAAAGCATAAGTTCACACAGTAATGACAGAGAAGGATACTGTGACTGGGAGCAATCTCGGTCTGAATAATTTCCTTTTAGCCAGCCAAGGAATAGGGTTTCCTTTCCCTCATCCCAGCTGCAATTCAACCTAATGCCTATTCCCACCAACCTTTCCCTAACGTAACAAATTAACAGACAAGGCAGGGAAAGCACTCAGCCTCCCTAGAAATTATGATTTCCTTAGACTGGGCAACCTGCTCCATCTGAGTCCTTAAGGGAGGTTGGCTCCTGTAGATTCAGCAAATAAGTTGTGAAGCCTCCTTTCAAATTCTTAAAAGTGCTTAGAGCACAAGCAACTAACATCATACTTGTACGAGCTCTATGAAACTTCTCACAAGTATCATCTGGTTTCTAGAGAGCACTTTGTAATAAGTCACCTTATTTACCAGTCACTTGCTTAACTTCACTCTCTGAACCCTTCCTTTTTCCTACTTGTGCTATGGTCAGTTAACTCTTCATTAGTTACAGATTTTTTTCATGCTAAATATTTGAGTAAATGATTGTGTCTCTATAGGTATTGCCATCGAGGATTCATCCATAAAAACAAGCCCCAGCCACGCAAGCTCAGCACAGAAGGGGCAGAAATCGGGAGGGGAAGGTTGCCCTGGACGCTCAGCGCAGGCCCCTCGGCCTGCAGGGGCCGGTCACGGCAGCGTGGTGCAGCACGAGGCACCAGCGGGGGATCAAGAGGCCATCACCCACTTCTGAGCAAAGACGACAGAGCGATTACAACTGCGTGCCTACACTTCAAATCTAAGATGAACTTTGGTGTCTCCTAGAAATCACAACGCTTTAAGCTTCAGATTCCTTGGTGTCACTGAACTCAGTAAAACAGGGTGTTATCTGCGGATACAAAGAGGAAGGAGCACACACACACTTTTTCCTTTACAGGCAGACTCATTCATTGTTATTTCTCAGGCTTTGTTTTATACTTCATACTTCACTAAAAGGCAAAAATCAACTCTATTCACACAGAGCCAAGATTTGTACAATTATGACCCAAATCCCTTCTCGATAGGATTGAAAGGGAGAGTCATGTCCTCCTCCCAACACTGCCATGCACTGCCTGGGTTAGGCACTTTCAGCAGCGCAAACAGCATTCATTCCTGGGACTCAAAACGCTACAGCTTAAAACATTAGAAATTCATTTAGATGATAAAAGGCTAAGATGAGCTACCATGCTCGTAGCTTGCATAATACAACCATAACCATGAGGAACTAGAGGAACCAGGAACCACTGTACTGAATCTGTGACCAAATGTTACAACTGCAAATATTCTCCTCCTTATTTAAGAGAGCTAAGAAGAATAAAGTTATTCGTTGTCTTACCAATGAATCTTAGTGCAGAACAGCAGGAAAAAAAAATTACCCACAAACACAGGACTACAGAAGAAAACTGAACATCTCTTTTCATAAAGAAAGGGATACACCATCTCCAAGCCATTCTCAGAGAAGCAAGTGAGCGTTTGATAGCTGAAGTAATGTCACTCTCCAGAAAATATACCGAAAGTCGAAAGCCAGTGCTTGCTTAGGCCATGTGTTCATCAGAAAGCTCTAAGCACCTTACCAAAAATTTTTCTAGGGTTTCAATTTTAGAGTCAAGAAAGCTTAGCCACAAAGCAGCTATATGAACCGCCTGGTGACACACAACTGGGTTTTAAGAGGGGCAATCCTGTCCCATTGCCATCAATGGCCAAGCTAAGAGAAATGGAGAATTTTACTCCTAGGTTTCTGCCAAAGGCTCTGAGCCTTCTCCATACACACTGTCTTCTTTATTGCACTGCAGAAGAGTGGTTTTCTCGTCCCAATGCCCTGAAGGCACAAACTGCATACAGCAAACTGCAAGAGCTCACTTCATGCAGAATTGCTGGCTCCCATGGAGGAGAAAGCCTGGGTCATCAGGCATGAGAAGGACCATCACACAGGGCACCTCGTGGTCCATGTCTGATCTACAGTTTGACAGTGCGGAAGAGCTTTCCCAACACAATAAGCTCCTGCAAGATCCTGAACTCTCCAAGCTTTAGCCTTGTTTGCTTTCAGTCTTCCCTGGTGTGCAACAACTCATCACACAGCTTGACAACTTTCAGTCATTGACACATACACATGAAGAAATCGATCCTGCTCTCCGATACACACAGTGGCCTGAAGAGCATCCTAAGAACTCTGTCGCAGAGATGGAAAAAGGCAGGGGGGCCATACTCACGCAGCTCAGCCTGTGAATTTCTCCTCGATTCACTCGCTTAATGGTCCTTTTCTTCCTCCTCAGCTCACTGGGCTCCCTTTTGAAAACTTTCCCTCGAAAGCTCATCGTATCCGTAGGAGTTCAAGCAGCAAACAAATCACTTTAAGAACACCGTTCTAACTTCTTTGCTTCAGCAGCTTCAGCAAAACAAATGAAAGCTACAGATACTCTTCAAGGGGAAGTAGGGCTAAACCTTACATGCTGCAGCCACAGAAACTGAACAGAAAGGGAAAGAAAAGCAGCAACAACTCATTTCTGCCCATGAATTGTATTTTGCTAATAAGGTGGCAGTGTCTTATTAAACCCCGGATACACCCGCCCCCTCGACGCTGATGCAAACCAAAGTCGGAAGCGGTAGAAGAAAGCCGCCAAGCGGACATCTCCTGTCTCAAACACCAGGACCTCCCCGCTTCCTTCTCAGCACCTTTCTCAATTTGAGAGCCAAACGGCTGCATCTTATTTCACAGGCACCCCAGAGAAAGGTGCTCCCAGCTCTCCCACGCACCAGGGCTCAGCAGCAGCCTGGGAAAGCGGCGCTCGGTGGCCCCGAGGCCTCTGCCCTGGCTCCCAGGTGGCGGTTCCCCTTTCAGGGCTGTGGGGACATCGCAAGGGGAAGCGCCCGCAGAGCCCGAACGCCGCAGACAGCCACAGGAAGGGGAGGAAGAACAGAGACGTGTATGTGCTGCTCTGCAAAATACAGCTCTGACCTATAGAAACCTGCTGTCATAATCATCTTTTAGTACTGCCTGCTGATATAATAAATCTGCTTTCTGTAAGACTTTGTACCAAACAACTTTGTCCAAATAAATTGTTCAAAGACGAGTAATGAATTTGGAACATAATTTTCACCCCCCTCCTGCTCCCCTGTTCACTACATGTCTTGCAGCTATGTCTGTAGCCTCCATTTCAGCTTTGGGATGTTCCCATATTTCCCTTTTATAGCAGTGTAACTCCAGAGCAACCTCATTATGCTCAAAAAGGACTGGGAGGACTTGGAATTTTCCTGTACTGCCAGAATTGCAAATGAGCTGAATTTGATCTATTTTCTCCACCTAACTCAAGAACATCCCAAACACAAAAGCTGAGAGATTATTTTTCTGTTGTGCATGCTGCTGGCCTCCAGAAATAACAGCAGGCAGGAGGCACCTGCAACCTGCCAACTTGGAAAAAATCACATTTGCCAGCTCTGCTATCTTCTCAAGTTAAAATAAAGCTCCCAGCCAGCTTGCATGGTAAGTTACCCAAACTTCAGCTTAATGCAGGCTGGCAGCCTCCAGCATCAGCTCCAAGTCTGCAGAGCAGCCCAGGGGATCCTTTAGGGGCACAGGGACAAGTGCCAGCCCATGGTGACACACAAGCACCCACACTCCTGCCATTTCCACATGCCTGTGTTGGAGCCACCACAGCAACGGGAGTAGCAAAATGGGCAATCAAACCTTCCTGCATTGAGGTAGGAAACTCCTGGCTAAACACCAGATGGGCACTAAGGTCCTTTTAAGCTGAACAGAGCCCCTGGGCTGGCACCAGCCCTTTCCCCTGGCCTCTGCTCCCGCCGAGGTGTCGTTTTGCTGGAGCAGCACAGCTGCCTTGCCCTGGGCACAGAGTCCTTTGCAGCACGCTTTTTTTTTAAAAAAAAAAAAATATCTGTGTGCATGACAAACAATTGACTGCTTTTCCGTTTTATGATCCTTGATATTTTGCAAGTTGAAATATAAGCATCTTTTTCATAACTTTTTCAAGCTAAGTATTCTGTATGAGATCTGCAGCTTTACTCAGAGCCTTTCTTTTCTCTCTTATTTTTCCTTCTTTCCAAAAAAGAATTCCGAATTCCCTGCGCCCTTTCAGGCATTTTTCAGCATTAGTAACATTTGATCCAAAGTAACAAACCTCTGCAGAATTTCCACATGATTGTTCCATATGCAGGATTTCCATGCCAGGAAACCAGCCACACTGAGCACAGCATACATGACCTGAGCACTACAAAATAACACATCAGTTTAAGCTTGCTTCTATCTTCCACAGCTAAAAATACAATAAGGCAAAACTGGAAAGCAAGCGGTATTTAGTTGTCAGCTTCATGGTTTGGAATAAAAACAGTCCATTGGTATCTTCATAATTTAGCTTTGTCTTTGAGAAGATCACGCCTGTTAAACTGAATTTTACCAGCCTGCTGTGGTTGCCTGAGATAAGTTTTCGCTGCACTCCTACTTAGCAGTGGAAAGGATCTGTGTCTGGCACTAGAAGACAGAAAAGACAACGGACACCCTTTGCCAAGATATGCAGACATTTCAAGTGGCTACCAATATAGAACCACAACATTAACCAAGCTGGATTCATCCTTGTTTTCTCTCCAACCACCACACTATCCGTGCCGAGCCCCCAGCGCCTCTCGCATAATGCAGCAAATGCGGCTGCCAAGACAAAAGGTCCTTGCCAGAAGTTAAATTTAATGCTGGATCCATCGGTCCTGCTGACTTGACTTTGAGCGGATATCAATTCCGAGCGGCTCTGCAGAGTATCGACTCCCCTCTGTAACTCTGACAGGCAGAGCAATCCAGCTTTCCTCAGCCTCATGCAATATTGCCTGAGCACTGGACAAGAGGCAACATTTTAGTGAGTGAACCTAGAAAAGGCTGTTCCTTAGACTCCCCCCAAAAAGTAGCATAATGCTACACTTCCCGCAAGAGAATATGGACTGCGGGGCACAGGTTTCTCATACACTCGACAGCTCCAGTCTGTGTAAGATCTGGAAGAACTACTCCACAGTTCAACTCTGGCAACCATTTAAAAGCCCAAAGGCACATTCCAGCTCCAGGAGAAGGCTCCACGGCAAGGAAGCATTTCCCAGCGTTGCCACTGGGTCCTCCAGGAGCCCTGGCCACAGAGAGGGAGGCCACCACTGCTCCCTGGAGCACAAATGACCTTCTGGGAACGTCCAGCTTACACAAAAGGTCAACTTGCATTCAGACTTCCAGTTCATCCTTATTCCATTTGTTCCACTGAGATCTTTTCACCAATAGATTTTCATTTCTAACATTATTAAATTTCACTTATTCATATCTCTCATAGTCTGTTTTTACCAGTTCCAAGCAAAAGGCACCAAGCATTATATTTTTATGAGCATTACGGCATTAAAAGACTGAAGCAACATAATAAATAAGCTATGGTGTTAACACAGACATGTAAATAGAACTAATATGAAGTAGCTGCAAATAGAGATCCCACTTTCTTCCACCTGCTTTGAACACACGTCTTCTACCCTTGTGATGGGGAAGAGGTATCAGCCACAGGAAACCCACCCAGCCTGGGCTGGTGTGAGAACTGCTGCACCTGACTCATATGGTCAAATTAAGGATGTTGAAACAGTGACATTCATGTAATGCATACGGTGATCAATTCAGTGTTTAATTTCTCTTTGCTCAGCTGCCTGTGATGAGCATTTTCTTCTTTTCACAGAATTTTGAAGAAATATATCTAGATAGAAGTAATAATATTTGATATCACTGATTTTTTTCAGAACTAGTTATATATATTACCTTTAGCAACCACAATTCAGTAGAGGCCATGAGTTCTTTAGTAATTCTATTCTTCTCTTCCCGATTTCTTCTAGGGTTTCTGTCCAACTTAATTTGTTTCTCTCAAATCTATGCACTGTGACATGGTTCGACGACTTCAGTTTGAATCTATGACACACAGTGACATAAATGTACTGATGGACAAAACTAGTCCACAACTACTCTGGTTTTTTAATCAATTGGCTAATGCTTTTTTAGCAACGCTACAAAAATTAAATCACCAAAGCATATACCTTCAGGTAAAGAACACTCCAAAAGAGCCCAAATGCTTGAGTTGCTATATAACAATTACTGGATTAACCATTCCGCCCTCCTAAAAATTATAAACTCTACCCACTAGAAAGGATCAGAATGAAGCTTCAGTTAGCCATGCTGGCATTTTTTTTTTTTTTAAGTGTATAGCAGGAAAAACAAACAGAACTACAACACCAAAACCCACAGGCAAAGTAAAACTCATAGCAAGTTACAGGAGCATGAACACTTGTCTTCAGCCCAGTATCCGTGTCCAGGAGGAGCAATGACACTGCAAACGCAGCACGAGTCAAAGAGTAAACAGTCTCGATTTATGTCTGTGCCCATATAAATAATGCTCATCCATGGCCATTACTCACAAATTCCTCTCTGAGGTTTTTGTCACTATTACAATTAGATGTCTAAGAGGTGAACAAGAAAAGAATCAAACGAGAAAAGCAACTCTAGAAGAATGATAATAGAGGGGCTCTGGATCAGTTGATTGGTCTATTGAAATGTTAGCAATAATTACTGCAAACAATTAACACTACATCAGCTATTAAAGCTGCTACACCAACCTAAATGACTGTCTTGCTCGTTTTCTGTTCTTTTATTCTGTTAAAAACAAGGCATCCATCTTACGAGAACATTAAGCAGGATTTTGAAGAGGAGAGACTTTATGAGCCTGAAAATATAAAGAAGGACTTTCCTTACCAAGGAAGTACAGTCCCCAAATGCATTAGTTAAGCTAAATAGCAAAAGAGACACTTCTCATAACAAAACTTGCCCCTTTTTAAACTTAGACCCTTGCAATGATGGTGACACTATTGCGCATGTGGCCTCTGCAGTGCAGTACCAAGAAACCCGGCTGACACCCGGCAGCTTCACCGTGAGGGGATGCCCGAGCGGCGTGGCCAGCGGGTCACAGGCGCTGGCACAAGCACAGCAACAGAGTTGTTAAAGGAAAACCAAAGTATGGCCAAAGGGTGCCAAACATCCAACTCCCTGGAGCCGACAGGGAAACGACTCTGCAGCATGTCCTGCCGTTAGCGCGGGTCAGACAGGCGACTCGGTTTGGATACCAGAATAGAAGCGAAGAACACGGTACCCTGGAGGGGGTCACAGAGGGCTCCCTGTCCTTATCCTTCCCCACATGCTCCATGTTGCCTTCCACCATCTCTATCCCATATAACTCAGGGCACTGGGATTAAAGCCTGGAGGTCCAACTGCTGCACCTTGGCTACAGAGGGCAATAGCGAGGAGGGGAACACAGTTACACCCAACACCACACGAGCGTTACCATGAACATGGAGGTGAAAAGCAGCGTCACGCAGGCTTTGTGCTGCTTCCTCGCACACGCGCCATCCTCTCCATCACGCTCGGGCAGCGCTGCTGGAAGTAGGTTATGCAGCTGGACAAAGCGAGCCCCATCGGATAGAATTTGTCATCCCATCATCGGCTTGTCAGGGCGCTTGCTAAGAAATCAATTGTAATCAGTGAAACACACTCCACATGATCAGATCCAAACACCACAAGTCTGCCAACAGGATCGAGAGCGCCAAACTGAGGTGCCTGTGACGGTGCACCACATACTGCTCTTACCTGCACCTTCCATGAGCCAGAAATAGTATTTTTTCTTAGCAGGTTTGTGAATGCATGTGAAAACTGTCCTTGTCAAGAGCTCCACGTTGGACAGCTAAAGCAGATCAAAAGCAGCCAGGATTTTTTGCTAGCACCTACCAGAGAATGCAGAAGTCTCTAGCTATCTTGTCCCAATCCCTTCATCATCAGTGATTCCAAAACACAATGAGACACCATCTTTTGAAATTAAATGTTCAGTACTGGTCCATGCCTTGAAATTGCCCCCTTTTGAAGGAAAAATATAAAAGCAAAATAATTCAGCAAAATAATTCAGCAAGAGAAGAAAAGCAACTTATGAAGTTATAAAAAAATACAAGCAACCTTTCTCAAAAATCAGTCTAGTACTGAATCAGCTGGATGTGAGCAACGTTGGTGTTTTGAGATATATGACTCCACTTCTGGCCTAACAACTTAAGCTGAAGCATCAGATCCAGTATATAAACAGCCTCTGCTGAGCCATAAACCAGCTGATACTTGTATTCTGCCTGCAGATCCGTAAAGCCAGCCCTGCACAGGCAGAGGGCCAAGAACTTGTCACAGTAACTAACGACATGGATGCCCAAGGTGAGCTCTCCAAAGCAGATGGCAACATCCCTCCATAAATACCTGTGGAAAGAAGTCTCGTGGACTTGCCAGGGCTCTGCTGACGGACCTTTCCAGAGAGCAGCCCCTGATGCCAGTGGCTCTGGCAGCTTCCATCCATTTCTTTCTTTCTTGTCTGACAGCACCGTGATCTTGGCTGTGCTCTGCTCCGTGCCTTGACCTTCATGCCAAGCCTCAGACACTGGTGCATCTCACCAGAAGAAACTGGCGGGGGGTGTTTGGTGGTTTTGCAGGGTGTAGAAGGCAGCATCAGCCTCTCATTGAGTGGGTGGTGTCACAAGCTTAGAGCAGGTTGCACGGCCAGGACTGGCACCCCCTGTCAGCAAGACCAGTTGGAAGTGGGAAGTGCCCTGGAGGGGCTGCAGGAAAATGGCTGTGGGGAGGGTGTTCGGGCACTTGGAGTCTGATCTCCCATAGGGTGCTCAAGGCCTCCCACAGCACACACTTCACCACCAAAAGCAGCAGCCCCCACCCTTCCACAGATGCAGGAACACTGCTAAATACACCTGCGTTTCCCCTTCCACCTCGCCTCAAGCATGTTTGCCCCAGTAACCCCCCGAGCAAACAGCCACAACTCCTGCAGCAGCTCAGCAGCTTTCCCAGGTGGAAGTTCACCTGCTCCAAGCAAGAACGCACCATGTCCATGCAAACCCAACGGCATCCGGCGGAGCCCCCACGGCGTAACCAGAACAGAACCAGTGCCATGGACCTCGCGCCCCTCCTTGGCGGCACAGGGATGAGGAAGAGGAGGAGCTGGGTCCTGGCGTTGCCAGCTGGTCTTTGCACACACCAGAGCCCTCCTGCCCTGCGGGCTCACACACAGCCCAGCCCAGCGCAGCAGCCCTGGGCTTTGGCTCCAGGCATCTTGGCACTGGTTAGATGGACATGGGGCTACCTGTCCTCTCTTTAGCAAAGGAAATGCTGCTTCTTACACCCGGAATCAGCTCCAAGACTAAACTTTCCATTTGCAGCGTAGCCCTGCTAATGTGCACAAAAGCAAAAAATGCAATTACTTTAATTTTTTCTTTATTTGGATCCTTTGGGAAATTCAAGCAAACATTACCCTTTTGTTTTCATCTACTTGGAGTGGAGTCAGCTCTTGATAACAAAACATATATAGTGCTGAAGGACCATAAAGGGCCATTAAATAATTTAATCATCTAAATTTACCATCTCTAGACATGCTGCTGCTTTTGTTTGGCTTCTAATACATGCTTTCTCAATTGTAATTCTAATATGTGCTATTGATGTCTATGCTAAGTTGCAGAAAGGATTTTTCTTTTTCATTTATTACCAAGAAAAGCTCAGCTTAGACACAACATCTGGTTTACAAAGAGAATCCACATTTTCCAGCTGGAATGACTGAAGCAAAAGGAGGTCAGGCAACTCACTCAATGCCAAAAAGAGTATCTGCAATACCATAATATTGATATATATAATATCCTGGGAACCTCTTCATTACTTTTAACTACTAAAATGAACTCCCTCTGTATGTATGCAAGCTGACTGTACAACCTTTATTATATTTGATATCACAAACTTGTAACATAGATTATCAGAGTTATAAATTCCTTTAAACTCTCCTCTAGTGCCCATGAATATCTTAAGCCATCACAAAAGTGACTGCATACAGTAATTCATCACTTGGATCCTATAATGGAAAACTACATAATGGGATTTGGGATGACAGAGAAAGCCTAGAAAATTCAAAAACAGATGGGAAAGAGTATCATCTTAGCTTATCAAAGGAATGAAATATAAAATCCTGCTAATCAGATTTACATTAATCTAGTTTGGTATGTGGAAAGAGAAAGACAATCTGCATCCTTTTGACCTTCCTTTTCTCTTACCTGATCTCTTGGAATGCAGAAAGGAAAAATAGAGCAGACAAATGGACAGTGCCAAGACCTGCTATGGTGTTTCTCACTCTGACATAACTTCCTGTTCATCAGAAGAGCTGTTTCACGTTTCCACACTCTGCTTCCAATTTCCTTTCGCTCATAAAATAAACTAGAAAAGCAAGGACCAACTCATTCTGTTGCTGATTAAAAGCCGAAACACTCCGAGTCTACAGCTCATTACAGCATTATTCTTAATACATTTGTAATAACCTAGATTAGCAAATGCCTCTTAGGATTTAGCTAGGAACTGAAAATGCACCTGAGGGGAAAAAAGTAAAAACTGCTAATCCCAATTGCTACTCATAACAACTGCACAATCTTCAATATTACCAAAATAAGAAGATAAAATTTGAGGAAAAAGAGAACGGGTAGTGGTTAGGATTCCAAAATGGGTCCAACATTTCATGGGAGCCTTGTAAAGCAGGAGTTTGTGTGAAATGATCAACAAACCTAAATATAGCTCCATTCTTGGCAAAAGGAAATTTTGCATAACCTTGTTCTGCACTGACTGCCCCATAGCGAGGAATATCCGACCAACTGCCGAGAGTCCTTCTACGCCAACAAGCTACGATGCATTGGCCAACTCCCAGACCCCTGCACGTGGACAGTAAATTACAACAAATGCAAAATAAATCATGCTGGCGGAGGCGATTAATTTCACCTACTTGCATATCTAAGAAGAAAGGACAGCAGGCACAATACTATTAT